>JASEVX010000009.1:28251511-28671041 GCA_031761405.1 Serripes groenlandicus | reverse complement strand
CTTGGCACAAACGTTCACCATGATGAGGCGGCGTATCATGCTCAAGACCCAGGCCTGTACCTCAAATGCTTGCAATACGACGTTAACTTGTTTCTAGTTGTCACATAAAATTTACAACATATTGTCATTTGTTTTAGGTGAACTGTTCAACAACTTTCATTTGACGACCAGAGGAGGAGAAGAAGACCAGGATCTGGATGTAAACAGTGGTTCACAAGCACAACAACAAAATAACGGTCATCCGAAATAATAAATACAAATTAAAAGATTAATTAAATAAAATAAAACTTTGTTAGATGTTTGAGCTCATAATTTATAGTTGATTTAAACTGCATGACTTTTAACCTCACCTGAGCACAAAGTGCCGGATGAGCTATCGTGATCACTCATCGTCGTCTATCTGTCTGTTTACATTTTCCTATATTAAGTTTGTAATTATGTTTTCCTTTCAATTTAAGAATTAACAGTTTGGGATTAACTCAGATTGGATTTGAACCGGGATCCCGGCTAAGTATCCCATAATCTAATCCTAATCGGGATTTTTCACGGACCCAAACTGGGAATCCCATACTTTTATCTTACCGGGATCCCGGTCGGGAATCCCATACTTTTATCTAACCGGGATCCCAGTCGGGAATCCCATACTTTTATCCCGGTGAAATCCAAACTTTTATCTAACCGGGATCCCGATTGGGATTTGCCGGGATCCCGGTCGGGAATCCCGTACTTTTATCCCGGTGGGATCCCACTGGGATCCCGATTGGGATTCCGCCGGGATCCTGACGGGATTCCCGCACATATTTTCACTTGGGTATACCCTTATTTATAATCATTACAATTGACACTGAACAGTCGAACCAGACAGAATATACAATATGAAAACTTTAGTGAACGTATTTATAATCGATTATTGGTTGAATGGGACAACTGATGATCAATTATAATTTTGGCAACAGATTCCCAACCCTAATTTTAATTAATATGATGTTGAAAACTTGTCATAGCCATTTTAACATAGTGTACATAATACATTGTAGTTGTCTCTCACCTGTGAGACATGAAATTACCAATACAGATAATATTATCTCTATGAGAGTATGACCTTATGTTATCATATATTATTAAAGACATTCTACTATGGCCAATGAGTTCAAGATTTATTAAATCAAAACTTTGTGGTGAAAGCGCGGCAAAGGGTGATTCTTGGCAAGTTCTTTGTCTGTTGTATTCACTTCTAGTAGAATTTAATACCAAATGTCTGAATCAACATCATCTAGAAGCCCTCTTCAATATTAAGTAATTTTGCATTTACATTTATCAGACCGGCGCAATCAACGTTATTATGATGTTTACATCACAGACAGCTTTTGCAAAGATTAAATAAATCATATTTAACATTGACTTGAGTCTCAAAAATATGCAGCTTATCTCTTTATCACATGAAATCGAAATCACATCAGCAAACAATTTGAATCGGCCGCCATTTTGTTTGCTTCCAACATGTGGTTAAATTGACTAGACGAAATAGGTGAAACAAATTAAAAGAAATATCACCCAACTCCCTATACTTTTGTTTGTATAAAATATATAATTGTTTCTTTTAATATTTGATTCGGTTAAATATCATATTCGGTTAAAAGGCAACAACTGAATGAAAACACGGCATTTAAAAATGTAAACAAAGGCGACGGGTCGAGAATTTTATATATTTTTGTCAGAAAATCAAGTGAAAAAGTTAAAATTATGCTAGATGGCAAGAATTATATGACTCCGTCAGAAAATTGTGAAGAACCATTTGTAATTGTGAATGGGTCCCTTTAACAGTACCATCTATAGAAGGAAAACAATCGCTGTATAATCAATGTGACCTTGACCTAGGTCAGTGAAACGCGAACTCATACAAAAGGTATTGCTGATGAAAATATGTATTCAGTTTCATAGCAATCGGATAATAAATAAAGTTACTTAAGCGATGACATGACTTTATACACTTTTAATAGCCACTGTGACCATGACCTTTGACCTAGGTTGTTGAAATGCAAAGTGGCAATGTTGGTGAACATGTGTGTCAAGTTTTATACAGAAGTATAATAGTCACTGTCACCTTGACCTTGGCCTAGGTCAAAGAAATGCCAACTTGTACAAGAGGCAACAGTATTGAACCTGTGTATGAAGTATCATGCAAATCAGATATGAAATGAAGTTGCTAGAGCGATGACGTCGCTTTGGACACATACGTATGGCGGATCCCTATATACCCGCGACGACCTCGATATGCATACCGGTATACTACCACTACACACTGGTCTAATCAAGCATGCGGCTAAATCCGACATGTCATGTTGTTAATATTAATGTATCTCCCCTCTGCCCTGTAATAACTCTTTGTCCTTTGCAGGT
The DNA here is from genome assembly GCA_031761405.1 of Serripes groenlandicus. Lineage (NCBI taxonomy): Eukaryota > Metazoa > Mollusca > Bivalvia > Cardiida > Cardiidae > Serripes > Serripes groenlandicus. Next base: position 28,668,641 of record JASEVX010000009.1, on the reverse strand, counting down.
AATAGCAAAGACCTTCCCCCCCCCTCAGTTTCAATGTAATACCTTTGAGAGTATAATGTCCAGTGTAGATAGTTCAAAATTCACCGATGGTTTGGGGTGATCTGACAGGCTGATCATTTTCTTGGAAACATCAAGATTAACATCACTTCTTCACCTTTTCAGTTTACTTTTAGTTTTGTCAGCATCTTGTTTTGTCTGCTTAGCCTGGAATATTCAAATTAGGATCACATATACAATTACTATCAAAGGCAATTGACAGTTATTTTAATAACGGATATATGTTCAATAATGCCATTTTAATATAATAAATGAATAAACAAAAAAGTTTTATTATTATAAATGAATGTTTAGTTTACTTTTTCCTAAATATTTACTGGTTTAGGTCGAATTGCGTCTTCTTTGCCCATTTTGTTGCGTCAAAAAAGCAAGAAACGCACCCTCCCGCAAATACTGAACAAAAACTTACGAAAATATATGGTCCGCAAGATGAATGAAAATGTCTGCAATACTAAATGATGTTTCATTTTAACGATTACCTTACAGACATCTTTATGACGTCCTGACATGTCTCAATATGAACTGTTCCACCAGAAAACCAACATCATGGACTCTGCGTAATGTATTGATGCAGATCAGCCTGCACAGTCCGGTGCAGGATATTCCGGACCGACACATTCCGTCTCAGTGATAGAGTAATGATTCCGGAAACATAAAGTCCACAGGAGGTGAAAAGTGTCTGTCCGGGTTAACCTACACAGCATGCTTACCATCCGGGTCGACACTTTACGCAGTCTACAATGTTGGTTTTCTCGCGGGACGGATCATATATGGAAAGGAACTGACAACTGTCTGAACAAATATAAAGTGATTGTTAGGATTTCTTTAACAAAACATTATGAAAAGACTCGGGCCTCCATTTAGCAACCATTTTTGAGAAAATTCTAAAGACTTCAACAAACAAGAGGGCTCACCTTAATAAAAACAATGTACTGCAATGCAAAACACATCAAGACAATTATTCTGAATGCAATTCAGATATCATCAAGACAACATTCTGACAAAGTTTCAACTTGCTCAAAGTAAAAATGCGGCCTTTGGAGTTTGAACAATATTTTCCTTTATTGACCTTGTTTCTGACCCAATATGACCCATATTCGAACTTGACCTAGATATAATTTAGACAAACATTCTGACCAAAAAATGTGGCATCCAAAGTGTTTACAAGATTTTCCTTCAATTTGGCCTAGTGACCTAGATTTTGACCCTACGTCACCCATATTCAAACCTGGCTTAAGATATCATTTAGATAAACATTCTCATCAAAAATGTCAAGCTGCTGTAGCAAAAAAAAAGTCTTCTACAGAGTTAATAAGATTGTCCTTAAACTTGGCCTAGTGACCTAGTTTCTGACCCAATATGACCCATATTCAAACTTGTCTTTAAGACAAACATTCTGACAAAATTTCAAACTTCTGAAGCAAAAACTGCAGCCTATAGAGTGTTAACAAGATTTTCCTTCAATTTGATCTAGTGACCTACTTTTAAACACAACATGACCCATAATCAAACTTGTCTTACATATCATCAAGACAAACATTCTGATAAAGTTTCATCATGCTCAAGTTAAAAATGCAATATCCAGAGTGTTAACAAGATTTCCCTTCAATTTGGCCTAGTGACCTAGATTCTGACCAATATGACCCATATTCGAACTAGACCTAGATATCAACAAGACAATCATTCTGACCAAATTTCAAGCTGCTGTAGCCAAAAAACCGGCTTCTACAGAGTTAACAAGAATTTCCTTCAATTTGGCCTAGTGACCTAGATTCTGACCCAATATGACCCATATTCGAACTTGACCTAGATATTATCAAGACAAACATTCTGATAAAGAATTGTGGTCTCCAGAGTGTTAACAAGATTTCCCTTCAATTTGATCTAGTGACCTAGTTTTTGACCTCATATATGAGCCAGTTTCGAACTTGATTTGATTTGATGGAGATGAATGTTCTGCTAAACTTTCATGAAGATTGAATGCAAAATGTAGCTTGTAGAGTGTTAACAAGCGCAAATGTTGACGAAGGACAATGCACGGATGCCGGAAAAAATGTGATCACAATAGCTCACCTTGCACTTCATGCATAGGTGAGCTAAAAACAAACTTCAAATTCCATACATTCACATATTAAAGGTAAATATATATGTAAGTAATTATATAAAGTAAGTTTGCAAATTTATTTCTAATACTTTTCTTAAGTTTCATGGTTGATTATTGCTCTCTTGAGTTCAAGTCTAAGAATATTCTGGAGAACGGTCGGTGAATGCAAGGTCTGGCCTCTGCATGTCTGTCAATTAATAGGTTTTATTCTTCATTAATTTGAAAAGGTCTATATGAAAAATTTACATTTGAGGACTTAGTCCTCAGGTCAGGTACACCATTATAAATAAAATGTTTACCTTTGTTACAAAGTCAATAGTTTATCTGGAACACCGTCAACAGGTTACAGGTAGTGAGTGTCCTTGAAACTTTCGTCAGTTTTCCCAAGCTAGAATGTTTTCCAAATTATGCCTGCTTCATCTGAAAAGTATGCATTCAAGTATTAATTTGAATTAATTTGAATTGCTGGTTTAGGCAAATATTTGTAAAAATGGGAATGTGTCTTGAATTTGTGCATTCTGCTCAAGTAAAACTTTATGGTTCAAACAAAACAAATCCGAGCCCCGGTAGCTCAGTTGGTAGCAATGTGGGCTGTCAATCCAGGGGTTGTGAGTTTGAATCCCAGCTCGGCCAACATTCTTTCAGACGTTTGACAAAAGTCATTGTGACCTGCGTCATACATTGTTCACCAATGGGCTGTTTAACAATCTATGTGGAAAAGCAGCCAGTTGCTTGGAAAGTATGTTGTGTGGTGTACTGGTGTGGGAAAACCAGGAAACACATGAGTAGGTGAACTGGTCACAGTGATATGACGAAAAAAAATTGAAAACAGCGTTAAACACCAATCAAACAAAAGTTAATGTCGTATTGCAACCAATACAGATCTATCTATGGACAGACTATATTGAAGCTAACGAGAGTTGGGATACTGTGTACTTAGACCTGGCCAAAGCCTTTGATAAAGTTAGCCATAAAAGGCTTATAAATAAAATATCGTCATTCGGTATAGGTGGAAACATTATATCATGGCTTCAAGATTTTCTAAGAGACCGTAAACAATGTGTGTCAATAAATAGTAATTCTTCAACCTGGAAAAGTGTGGACAGTGGGGTGCCACAGGGTAGCGTGCTAGGTCCAGTTATGTTTATTCTTTATGTAAATGATATCCCTGAACATGTAAAAAGCCTTGTGAAAATTTTCGCTGATGATACCAAACTGTACAGTTCGGCTGCAAATTATACTAAGCTACAAAATGATCTTGACTCTCTTGTGCAATGGGCAAACGATTGGGAATTGACTTTCAACGTTGATAAATGTAAGGTTATGCACTATGGGCAAAGAAACAACAACCATGAATATACTATGGATGGTAAAGTCTTGAAGTCAGCTGATGAAGAGTGTGATCTGGGGGTAACATTCCAAAAAGACATGAAGTTTAGTAAACACATTGCTATGAAAATTAACAAGGCAAACAGCATTTTATCTCTCCTTCGTCGATCATTTAAATTTATAGACAAATATGCATTTATTAAGCTGTACACGGCACTAATTCGCCCACATGTGGAGTTCGCAAATGTAATATGGTATCCACACCTGCGAAAAGACATTGAAAGTGTTGAAAGACTTCAAATGAGAGCCACAAAACTAATCCCTGGGATCAAAGATTTGCCATATGAGGACCGTCTTCGGAAACTCCAGTTGCCATCACTAGCACACCGTAGGTTAAGGGGAGATGCAATACAAGCTTTTAAAATAATAAAGAGTATAGATGACAACAACAAAGAAAAATTCTTCAAATTGTCAACTTTATCAAACACACGAGGACACTCCTATAAGCTAGAAAAACCTAGATGTGTGACGAACTTTGCTTTAAACCAGTTTTCAAACCGTGTGATCAACTTATGTAACGCATTGCCGCAATGTGTTGTAGATGCAAAAACAGTTGAAGTTTTTAAAATATTACTGGACCGGCACTTTCCAGAAAATGTCAAATATAAGTTTTAATTGCCATATATATGACAGCTATTATCAACATTATAAGTATCTATCTTACTGCATAGAATAATTTACTTCTAGTAAACTTAAGTTTCTACTGCCATAGACATTTATTGTCTCTATACATATATATAGACAATTGACAGTGTGATAATAAAAATAGTATAGTGCATCATTATTCCAACAATATTGAGGACCAAATGATTCCGTGCAGAAAAATTGCTGAAAGACGGTGGGTTTAAAAAGGTCCCTAAGGACCTTCCTTCAGAACCCGGAAAAAATCCTACAGGTATCCTACAGGTAATACAAAAGTCCCCTACCGGACAAGGACATTTAACCTCTATGTGTGACCTTGACCTTTGTAGTACAGGCCTGTGTCTTGTGTGACACATGGCACATCATCATGGTGAACATGTGTGCCCAGTAACTTGGGAATCCTATGATGCATGGTTTAGATATAAGCCGAACAAGGTACAGTCCTATCAAACAGTACTCATTTTGACCTTTGAGTGTGACCTTGACATTTGAGGTACAGGCCTGAGTCTTGTGCACGCCAGGCCACCTCAGCATGGTTAACGGGTGTGCCAAGTTTCTTGGAAATCCTATGCTGGATGGTTAAGATGCGGGCCAGACAAGGTTAGGTGGGACTGACAGACTGGCAGACAGAATCATCCAAAACTATAGTCCCCAAACTAGTCACTGACCGGTAGGGGAACTAATACAAAAATAGAATGGCTTATTAGAAACCCAGCAACAATGTTTATGTGGGTGCCGTACGCAGGTTAACATATACCAATGATATATGATCAGTGTTTTGTGTTTTTTTCAACCCAAATTGGGGCCGACATTCACAATCAAAAGACTACCCTTTTTTTCTCACAAAAGTAGGTCTAAATTTCAAAAAATAATTTTATCACATTTTACATGTCACTATTTTCACAATTGAAAGGTCACGAAACAGTGAGAAAAACACTGATGATCAAATAAATGCTTTAAAATATTAATCTTTTGGGACAGAGAGATCTTCGTCACAGCATTTTGATTGCAATAAAAATGAAATAATGCAAGATAAAAGTAAAGTAATTACTTACGAATATTCTAGAACATTTAATCCATCAGCCAAACAAAAATAAATGCAAACATCGACGATAAATTGCATATAATCGGTGAAAAAACAGCATCTGTTTTGAAAATGGCCGCCATCATGCTTTGAACAGAAGCTCGACCTATTTTGTATGACGTCATACCACGCGCGCCATGACGTAACATATTTTAAACATAAATAAGGTCCTATATATAGAGTTCATGTTAAAAAATTACAGACGGTCGATGGGATGCAATATTTTTGATGTATCTGAAGCAGACCTAAAGAGTTTCTCCCTTTCTCACAATATTTAAGTTTGTTAGCTGAAAGTAAAACTTTGAACAAATGTTTCACAGTATAACTAAATGTAATGGTGTATGAATTGTGTTTCTCCTTTTTCTCACAATGTTTTCAAAAGCTGGTTAGCTGAAAGAAAAATTAACAAATAACAACCCCTCTCTTTGATAGTGTTAAATAAACTCGAACTCGAAGTGTTTCACCTTTTCTCACAATGTTTTCAACTGATGTCTGCTACGTACAACTACGTAAAAAGGTGTTTGTTTGAAGAGTCTATTATAAATGCACAGAGGTGAAGATATGTCAGTCTTTTGAAGCAATTTAGAAATCTAGTTAATAACATGTCACCCATTGATTTATTTGGACTGTTCCGAATATAAATGCTTTGGAAAATCCATTTCACCTTTACATAAATTCAGGTTGTCTAACATTCACGTGACCTAACCTTCTCAACAAATTGCGTCATAACTTTTCATTCCCTTTGTTTTTAAGATTGAGCCACTTCAAATGAAAACACACCCTATAAATAAATGAGTTACGATCATATTTCATACAGTTTGTTTGTGAGTTTTTCATTTTTGTATGTCAGTTTTTCATCAAGTCATTATTATTCCCCTGTGGAGTTAAAGCTGTTTGTGTGACTAGATGGTAAACATGGATGATCTTGACCAGATTGATATGAATATCGGCTGGTTGCAGAAACCCAAATGTCATTTGTGTATGGCGTGGTTCATTTGTGGAGAAAAAAAAATAGGTCAGCTGCACAGTTTCCCCGTAAATTATTTGACCCTTACCCAGTGTAGATGCATTTCTACGCATATGCAGCAAACACATTTTAATAACATAATGACAAAAGGAGAAATTGCTACTTTAATTATGATGTTTTCAACTCTATTATTCATTCCACTCGGTGACAATATATGTACTGTTCCACTTATATTTGAAGAGGTAATCAACAATTTGCCTATTTTTTCCCTAATGTTTAATAACTTTCAATGTAATGAATAAAGTGTTATTTGTTTGATTGTATATGGCAAAAACAGAGGAACAGTAGACAACTTGCAAATGACGGCTTGAATTAATTTGTTTACAACCATTTCTTGTATATTATAGCCACATGCAACCCTTTCCTGTATAACAACTAAAATATCTCAAATTAAAAAATATGAACATAGCATAATCTGGCCTTCTCTAGAGTAGGACCTAATCAATTGTCATTACCTACTTGTGTAGACATTATCAGGTTTGACTTGCGGAGGCATGTAACTTTGATTGACTCGCGATACGATGCCAATGGATTTTAATCATAATGGATCCCTTTTATCGCGCTATACAGGAGTTCCAGCTCCAGTATATATATATGTAATTAGCAGTGTATTATAATGTGTAAAGTGACAATTGCACACTTCAGCATGTAACAATTAAATATGTTGGTTATATCATCCTGCAATTTAAGTTAAATCTTAATAAAACAAATCAACTATCATGGCTTTAATATGAATTAAATTGTTTTCATGCAAATTCTGCATGTTGAAATAATTTTTTGTTTGTTAAATTGGGGTTTACGCCATTTTCAACATTATTAGCTCATCTAAGCACGAATTGCAAGGTGAGCTTTTGTGATCATCCGGCGTCGTCGTCTGTTAACAATTTCCTACAAATGACTTCTCCTACTAAACCAATAGACAGATTTCAAAATAACTTCACAGGAATGGTCCTTAGGTGGTCCTCTTTCAAATTTGTTCAAAGAACTTAATTCCAAGTAGAACTTTGGTTGCTGCGGCATCAGAAAAGGGGAAAATTGCCAAATCTTAAAAAATCTTCTTGTCCAAAAGTACTGGCCCGATTTGAAAATTATTTTGCACAAATGTTCCTTTGGGTACCCTCTACCAAGATTGTTCAAATATTTCCAATCCGTTGAAAATACATGGCCGCCAGGGGCGGAGCTTATTGTCCTAATTATGTGCATTGTTAAAACTTTAAAAATCTTCTTGTCCAAAAGTACTGGCCCGATTTGAAAATTATTTTGCACAAATGTTCCTTGGGGCACCCATTACCAAGATTGTTCAAATATTTCCAATCCGTTGAAAAACATGGCCGCCAGGGGGCGGAGCTTGTTTTCCTTATATGTGCATTGTTAAAAATTTAAAAATCTTCTTGTCCAAAAGCAATGGCCCGATTTGAAAATTATTTTGCACAAATGTTCATTGGGGCACCCTTTACCAAGATTGTTCAAATATTTCCCATCCGTTGAAAAACATGGCCACCAGGGGGCGGAGCTTGTTTTCCTTATACGTGCATTGTTAAAACAATCACCATAAAAATACCTCTCAAATTAGTATCACAAAAGTCATGCTTTCACTTAAATAATAATTATTGAATTTCAGTCACTGAAATATAATTGAATTTTAATCATTGAAATATTATTGAAATTTCAGTCACTGAAATATTATTGAAATTTCAGCCACTGAAATAATTATTGAAATTTCAGTCACTGAAATATTATTGAAATTTCAGTGGGAAAAAAAATGATATGATGGACCAAATTTCAGTGAGATTTCAGTGATATCTCAGTAAAATTTCAGTGAAATTTGGTGATTTTGTTGAATTTTAGTGAAATTCCGGGATTTCAGTGAAATTTCAATGACATTTTCATTGGGGTAGGTCTTCTGCATGATACGCCGCCTTATCATGCTGAATGTTTGTGCCAAGTTTCCTGGAAATCCTATGATGGATGGTTAAGATGCGGGCCGGACAAGGTTAGGTGGGACTGAAGGACTGACAGACTTACAGACAGTATCGACCAAACCTATAGCCCCCCCTATCGGTCAGAGGGGACTAATAAAGGATGCAGAACAGAATAAGCTGACATTAGCTCATCTGTCAGAAACAGACAAGCTAGTAAGAGACTCAAGAGGGAATTAGCTTTCCACGGCAATAAGGCAAAATAATTACACAACTTTGCCATCGTTTTGTAAAATCAACATTGCTTAAAAGATCTGTTAGTGGGTCAACATATGTGAAATAATTTGAAAATCAGGCAAAAGAAGATTTTTGAAGTTTTACTTTAGGCATTAAGGTTAAAACAGCTTCCAAAGGTTAACTATTTCTCAAATACAACAATTTGAAAAATATTTAGTCAAACTTATTAAAAAATCTCCATAAATAAGAGCATAATTGTTAAATTGAGTTGAAAACATTGTCGAAAAGGAGGCATTCCTCGTTATAAGTAATTTCTTCTTTTACCACAATGTTTTCAAAAGTGGTCTGCTGCAGTGGCATCAGAACGCTTGACTGACTTCATTCAGTGAAACAAAAAACTTCTCCTATTATAGCAATGTTTTCAAAGTCATCTTCTGTATTTGCATCATATTGTGTCTGGGAGGGTGAATAAAGAATTTCTTGTTTTGTGATAATATTTTTTACCAGTGATTTCAAAATTAATTAGATAATACTAACCCAGTGTTACAAGACTAAAATTACTCATTATTAACCCTCCCCCCACACGGTTTCTGACGCCTCTGCAGGAGACAACGTTTGGGAGCAATGTGGCAAAAGGAAAAAATCATCATGTTGAGCAATTTTCCATTTTCGACAATGTTTTTAACTCTATTCAATAATTATTTATAGGGATTTCTCACATTTCAGATGTCTTATAAGCAGACTAGCCCTTTCCTTCATATAGATGCCTTCTGACAAGTATGCACCGGATGATTTAAAAAACATTGTAGCAAAAAGAAAAAAATGCTCAATAAGGTAGATTATATCAATAGTTTTGACTAAATTTGTTGCAGGTGTCTGCTGCAATTCTTTTTATATGGAAAAGGATTAATTTAACTAGCATATCATAAAAAAGTTTCTGTTAGTCAATTGCTTGTGAAGTATGTTGTGTGAAGTAGTGGTACAATATCCCGGAAACTAAAGACATGACTAAGTGTAATGGCTGCCGTGAGTGATAACACTGAAATAATTAATTCTAACACATGTCTAGATATGATGGAGTTAAATGCTATTAGTGTTTTAACGGTAATATCTTCCTTATCATATAAATAACCAAATTAAACCCTTGTCATCAGTACTCAAAAGAATTGTCCCACTGAGAGAACTCGCCAAATGAATATATAGCCGAGTGAGATGGTAAACAACCCCAGAAAATGCAAGGAGTTCTCACAACGTGTTATCTCTTTCCCAAATACAACCAATTTGCAGCCGATGACTTTAAAAACATCTAGGCATAAATATTTAAAATCTCTGTATAAATGACAGTTAAATTATTGGATGAAGTTGAAAACATAGTGGCAAAAGGAGAAATTGCACGTTTTGAGCTATTTCTTCTTTTGTCACAATGTTTTCGAAATGTCCTTTGCTGCAGGTGAATCAGAAAGTGTCTATATGTGTAGTCTCAATATATCGTCGTTACATATTGTATTGTAACAGTCTCATCGCATTCTGAGTACAGAAACCTGGACTACTATATGTGGGAAATTATTTGTATTTCCAGGTGTGATTTTAAATTCATTGTAAACTCGTTGTAAATATTTTGCTGTAAATGAAACTTTGATATGATACATATATAACAAGATCAGTTTACATGGAAATATATAGTAATAAGATAGATAAGATATACGTCCCTGATTAAATTAACATATATATTATTGGTTTAACATTTTGTCATTACATTATCTTCTCACGGCATTTTCCAGTCTGTATTTTTTTTATAAAGGATGCCAATAATGCTTTTAATCACTGGAAACATATTTAATTTAGTAAAGATGTTCATGCTAAATAAATTACATATCAACTGGCTAATGAATGCAATATGTACAATTAAAACACATTTCACATGTACTTACCACATACAAGCAATGAATGAATGAATGAATGAATGAATGGTGTTTGAAGGCCCGTCGACAAGGTCATTTTGGGCGCTCAATAATTTACTTACTGTAAATGGTGAAATAATTAAAATTGAAAAATAAACAACAGTCTATTAAACAAAACAGGAATCCGCTTTGGTCGAGTGGTTAGCGTCGGGGATTTCGAAACCGGGTGTCCCGGGTTCGATCCCCAGTCGCGGCACTACGGTCATGGTGGAGTGCCCTTGGGCAAGGCACATTTTCTAGCCTAGTACTGGTTTGTTAACCCAGGGATAATGAATAATTAAATTTAAATGCGCGCTAAATGACCTTCGCTGTCGATGCGCCGTAAAACAATATACATTCATTCATTCATTCATTAAACAAAACAATCAAACATGATGTATGCGATACTTAAAATCAATATAAAATAACATGTAAGCCAATGTAAAATAAGATATAGGCAAACAAGCCCAACATTACTATGTAATACTTAACATAAAGATAATTAATATCTGAGAAGATGTGGAACAGTATCAGCAAGAGTAATGAATGTGCAAAAGCACGATTTAAGAAATAATCATATCTTATTAAAAATATTAATTTCCCTAAGGAAATCAAATAAAAGTTTACATACAAGCAAACATGGGCCGCTTCAATTTAACCTGTAAACTGTTAGATAAATAATCTTCTTTCAGTTTCGAGATCTACGTTTTATCACACCATTTAGTTTCAATTTTTCTCACAATATTATGAATAATGCTTACCTAGTACAGCCTATACCTCTATGCTACCTCTATGATGGTTTCTGGGCTCTAAAGTAACGAGGATCCCCTTTTTTAGCCCGTCTTCTTCTGCACTGATTTGATTACTTAGACTTTTACATCCTTGTATGTTGATTTTACTATTTGAGGGTACAAGTTTGTGTATTAACGTCACAGTTTGAAGTATGTATGATTGATATAAAACATACATAACATGTTCGACTCTAATTTAAATATTGTATTGTCTTTATCTAATGGCACAGGTTGTAGATTGATTCACACTTAGCACATTGAATGTAGACCGGATTGTAACTTGAATGTCACAATTAGCAGTATATATGCTTATAATTTGCACAGGTTTGTAAACAGGATCGCAGATTGAAAGTCACAATTTGCAGTATATATGTTTAAATAAACATCCATGACATAGTTGATTAAAATTTGTATATTATATCGTGATTCCAGTGCTGGTCAAGTTTTGATTTGAAATCATAAATCTTTTGAGTTGACAACATACTTTGGGAGTGAATTCCACTCGTTGATAATCCTCCGAGAAAATTGTTGAAGCCGAAATGCTGTTTTACAACGAGGTTTGGCTAGTTTAAAGTCATGTACCCTAGTAGTCGAAGGACAAATATTAAAAAATCTGTCTGGTGTAATGCCTTCAATGCCTCTAATAATCTTAAAAGCCTGTATCATATCCCCCCTTTTACTCCTGTGTGACAACGATGGAAGTTTTAGTTCTTTCAATCTGTCAATATACTCAAGGCTCCTCAGCTGAGGTACAATCCTAGTTGCTCGCTTTTTCACTTTTTCGACACTAATTATGTCCTCAAGAATGGGTACCAAATAGTTTTTCCATACTCAATATGCGGTCATACCATAGCCTTGTAGAGCATGATAAATGAGTACTTATACATATGATCGAATGAACGTACGATTAATAGAAGCATGCTATTTGCTTTGTTAACTTTTGAGTCAATGTGATGACTGAATTTCAGATTTTTCTGGAATGTTATACCTAAATCCTTCTCTTCAGTCAAAGTTTCCAGATCAACGGGCTCGTATAAATATGACTATACCGAAGATCAACTAATACAAAATATGTGAACACTATGGACCAAGATTCGCGTACATGTTTAGTACATTAAATTTCGAATTTAACTGCTTATCTGATATACCATTTTTCCATTCGTCTGCTATGAAAACACAACGGAAAATATTTGTACAGCAAGAAGATACTTGAAGGCATCTGTTTATGTAAAATACATCACATCCTGGTCAACAGTCATCTGCTGCAGAGGCGTACGAAAGTGTCTTTATCAGAGAGAGGGTCATGTTCCGTAATTATTTTTCTTGTCTACATGTATCTGCATTCTTTTTCTGGACTCAGAAGCCGAGCGACGACCTCGTGATCAAAAGGTCCCCGGTACTTCTCCGCAAGTATATTGACGATTTTGAAATAATTTTGTAGAAATGAACCTCTTTCAGATTCCTTCAAACCATGTTGATTGATCGTAAAACATGGAAACCAGGGGCCTGAATTGTTTTGCAATATATGGCTAAAGTAGATTATTGTTTACCTAATGCAGTGCAGTGATACTGGCTCTCTTTGGCCTCTTGATTAACGACAGCGAACTCCCTGACCAAATGTAAACCAATACAGCCTTACAGTTACATTGCATAAGTTATTCATCCATTATGTCGAGATATCTTACAACTATCTTACTTTACTTCGAGGAACTGAGATCTAACTGTATGTACATATCCAAGTAACACAATAACCTACATGTACGTATATAAACCTTTATCATTATGTACACGCAATAAAATAGCATCTTCTTAATATTCGGTTATGCTCCATTTTAAACATTTTTTGAGATCACAATACACCAAGAACAGTCTCATCTTAGTTAACATTGTTCGATACTGACTTTTTAATTCTTACTATTAAATATAATACGGCTTTGTTAAATATTTAGGATGATGGAATAACTTGTTTCAATCCAGATTGATTCGGGGTTAACGCCGTTTTCAACAATGTTTCAGTCATATCACGGCGACCAGATACCTATGCACGTGTTTCCTGGTTTTCTCACACCAGTACTCAACACAACAGTCTTTCCAAGCATATGGCGGTTTGTCCAAATATACTGTTATTGGTGGAAGACGAATGACGCTTGTCGCATTGTCTTTATCAAACGTCGGAAAGAATGTTAGCCGAGCTGGGGTTCGAACTGCCATCCTCTGGATTGACAGCCCTTGTCGCTCGACTGACCTACTGGGTCTCAGTTTTTCAATTCAGAAGGATGTTAAATGCTAACCCTTTTCAATGTTGAATTGTTAAATTTGAATCGTCAAGATTTGCATTTGAAAAAAATCCTTATCCAATTTTATGAATGTCAAGATATTTAAGAAATTAGTCTAATAAAAATATTGTTTCAACAGTAAACACGCTAATAAAGTCTTCTGCTGACACGTCAATGTCGGTTATACTTGTTTGCTTAACACCGTTTCAACATTATTTCAATTATAGCATGGCAATACAGTTATCCAAGATCACTGGGCAAATAACCAGGACAAACTAGGCAAAGGTAGATCCTGTAAGGGATTATTGATATAAACTTTATCTGTTTCAGCTTGTCCTCAACCAGTTCATTCTGAACCCCCGGGCGCGGCTCTTGCCCCTATTAATAGAAAGATGTTCGCTTCTTACTGGATATTCCGTATTGTAAAACAGCGAAAGAAAATAAAGGAATGATTCAATAGGTCCCTTTGTTTCATTCTTTCAAATGTTTCCGTTGTGCCACAGAATAAAACCAAGATAAGCTACACAGTACTATTATGTATTACATATGAAGTAAACTATCTTTTTACTGATACATGCTATCTGATTTAACCCTTTACCACATACCGACGCTTTCTGACAACTCTGTAGCCGGCGGCTTTTTGCAATTTCTTCTTTTGTCACCATGTTTTCAACTCTATTACTTAAGTATACTTTCTTTTACAGAAACTTTCAATATTTTTGTGAATATTTTTTCAAAGTCGTCTCCTGCAGATTTCTCGTTAAAACCCCAGACAATATGTTATATCCGTATGGGAGTAAATCACTGAGGAAATTGATTGTTGGAGGTTATCGTTGTTTTCAACGTTTAATTATTCAACTCGCAAGGAACCAAATAACCTAACACGTGGTTGTTTGCACCAGTACTATGTTTAGATCTACGTTCAGTATTGCAGTGCATTGTAAATCAATATATCGTAGCCCTGTGTATTTGACATATACTCATCTCTCAAGATGGCCCTAAATCGATCACCTGAGTGATAGTATATTGAATGTATATTGATTTATGGCGCATCGACAGCCAAGGTCATATAGCGCGCAATTAAATTTAATTATTCATGATCCCTGGGTAAACAAACCAGTACTAGGCTAGAAAATGTGCCTTGCCCAAGGGCACTCCACCATGACCGTAGTGCCGCGACTGGGGATCGAACCCGGGACACCTGGTTTCGATAGTATAGTAGAAAAGGTGACTCTAATATCAGGGAAAAGTTGGAATAAAGTTGCAAGGAGTTGATACTGTAAATGAAACAGTTTATCTGTAAATGACATTTGAAAACTGCATTAAATTATTAAAAAAAATTGAAAGAGTGCCACCAAAGGAAAATGACAGTGAAGTTTGGTTCATACTGGTCCTATGGTTGAGGACGGTATGTTGTTTGAAGCTTGAGGTTGATTTTACCCATTTTCAACTGCGGTCTGGCGACTATCCTTTTTCCTCCAATCAATATGACTTGAACACATTATGTAGGGGGTTACTAATGGAACAACTCTGCTAAATTATCTTGAAATCGGACAAGAACTTTAATATGACTGGAATTATAAAATGTTGTCATGTTGTCCAATTTCTGATGCCGCCATGATTTAACCCTTTCCCACATACGAACATTCTGCAGCAGACGACTTTGAACATATTTTGTCAACAAGAAGAAAATCTCTATAATTGAAAGGATAACCTATGACTAAAAGTAGAAAACATTGTGGCAAAAAGAAGAAATTGCTCATTTTGAGCAATTTCTTCATTTGTCACTATGTTTTCCAAAAGCCGTCTTCTGTAGAGGCGTCAGAAAGCGTCTATATGAGGGAACGGGTCAACAACCAATCATTACGGCTTGCATATTTTAGCTCACCTGAGCTATTGTGATGGCCTAATGATCGTCGTAAACTTTTTCTTTAGTTGACATCTTCTCCTTAAGGGATCTTTGGATTTTTACTAAACACTGTCAGAAAGAATTTAAATCCATGTAGAACTTCGGTTGCCGCGGCATTAGAAAGATGGTAAAATGTCAAACTTTAAAAAAAATCTTATTGTCCAAAAGAGCTTGGCAGATTTGAATAGTATTTGACACAAATATTCTTTGGGGGAACCTCAACAAATAATTTTGCTTAAATGTTCCTTCGGTTGTCATCTACTAAGATTGTTCAAATTACACAACAATTAATCCGTTGAAAAATATGGCAGTCAAGGGGCGGGGCTTGTTTTCCTTATTATGTTTCTACAATTTAACATTGATCGGAATTGCTCACCTTCGAGCTCTGGTGACCTAAAAAAGGATAATTGAATATAAATGCAAACGAGATCAGTGTAGATCCATATTTGCGTATGTGCAGTTTTGTTTGGATAAGTATTGTTCTAAAGGTAAATCACATATTTATACAGAAACCTAGGGCAGTGTACAATTGGATTGGATAGCAATTTGGAATAGATTTCCATCTACACATGCAAAGCCATGGTATCTCCGCCAGTAGCAACGCGGGCTGTCAGTCCAGGGATTATGAGTTCGAACCCTAGCTTGGCCAATTTTCTCTACTATGTTTGATAAATGGGCTAACAGTACTGGTGTGAGATTTATATGTATCTTCCATAAGTAGTTATGACAAGAAGCTTTCAAGGTATGTCTGCCGCAATTGTGTTGTATGTGGGAAAGAGTGAAGAGTGGAATTGAGAAGACATTTTGGAACAAAGGACACGAACCAATACCACTGTTCTCAAAATTTAACAATATCCTTTATTCACAGTCTTGCTCCAAGACAAAATAAATACATATAGTGAATTGTTTAACAATTACATGATCAGTATACTGTTAAAATTAAAATAAAACTAGAATTGTTTTGACAAAAACATATGTCTCCCCCTCAAATATCTGTCAAAATCTCTCAAAACATTCCAACCTATAAAGCAGACAAACAAAAATTTGACCAAGTTGGACAGTACTCAATTTTTAATTACTAATGTTTTGTCTTGACCTGGTACAAAGTGGACATGATTTCAAATGGTTTACAGAAACACATATTTTTACTGCAGCTGTAACATTCAAGACTGAAGTATTCTTCAAAACAGTTAACAACTGTTGCTAAACATAAGCAAGCCGTCTTGGAGATATCGAGTGGACAGGAAATAAAGCCTAAAACCTTTGAGCTTCAAGCGTGACCTTGACCTTGACCCAGTATGTTCGAGACGCGGGTTCTGCACGTCGCCTTGATGAGGTGAACATGTGACCAAATTTTCATGAAAATCCTTCAAGCCGTCTTGGAGATATTGACTGGACACGAAATAAAGCCTAAAACCTTTGACCTTCAAGCGTGACCTTGACCTTTAACTGGTATGGTGGAGACGCGGGTTCTGCACGTCGCCTTGATGAGGTGAACATGTGACCCAAGTTTCATGAAAATCCTTTAAGGAGATATGGAGCGGACACAAAATAAAGCCTCAAACATTTGACCTTCAAGCGTGACCTTGACCTTGACCTTGACCCAGTATGGTCGAGACGCGGGTTCTGCACGTCGCCTTGACGAGGTGAACATCTGACCCAAGTTTCATGAAAATCCTTCAAGCCGTCTTGGAGATATTGAGTGGACACGAAATAAAGCCTAAAACCTTTGACCTTCAAGCGTGACCTTGAACCGGTATGGTCGAGACGCGGGTTCTGCACGTCGCCTTGATGAGGTGAACATGTGACCCATGTATCATGAAAATCCTTTAAGGAGATATGGAGTGGACACAAAATAAAGCCTCAAACCTTTGACCTTCAAGCGTGACCTTGACCCAGTATGGTCGAGACGCGGGTTCTGCACGTCGCCTTGATGGGGTGAACATCTGACCCAAGTTTCATGAAAATACTTCAAACCGTCTTGGAGATATGGAGTTGACACAAAATAAAGCCTCAAACCTTTGACCTTCAAACGTGACCTTGACCCGGTATGGTCGAGACGCGGGTTATGCACGTCGCCTTGATGAGGTGAACATGTGACCCAAGTTTCATGAAAATCTTTCAAGCCGTCTTGGAGATATGGAGCGGACACGAAATAAAGCCTCAAACCTTTGACCTTCAAGCGTGACCTTGACCTTGACCCTATATTGTCGAGACACGGGTGCTGCACGTCGCCTTGATGAGGTGAACATGTGACCAAAGTTTCATTAAAATCCTTCAAGCCGTCTGGGAGATATGGAGCAGACACAAAATAAAGCCTCAAACCTTTGACCTTCAAGCGTGACCTTGACCCTATATTGTCGAGACGCAAGTTCTGCACGTCACCTTGATGAGGTGAACATGTGACCCAAGTTTCATGAAAATCCTTCAAGCCGTCTGGGAGATATGGAGCGGACACGAAATAAAGCCTCAAACCTTTGACCTTCAAGCGTGACCTTGACCCTATATTGTCGAGACGCGGGTTCTGCACGTCGCCTTGATGAGGTGAACATGTGACCCAAGTTTCATGAAAATCCTTCAAGCCGTCTCGGAGATATGGAGCGGACACGAAATAAAGCCTCAAACCTTTGACCTTCAAGCGTGACCTTGACCTTGACCCTATATTGTCGAGACGCAGGTTCTGCACGTCGCCTTGATGAGGTGAACATGTGACCTAAGTTTCATGAAAATCCTTCAAGCCGTCTCGGAGATATGGAGCGGACACGAAATAAAGCCTCAAACCTTTGACCTTCAAGCGTGACATTGACCTTGACCCTATATTGTCGAGACGCGGGTTCTGCACGTCGCCTTGATGCGGTGAACATGTGACCCAAGTTTCATGAAAATCCTTCAAGCCGTCTGGGAGATATGGAGCGGACACGAAATAAAGCCTCAAACCTTTGACCTTCAAGCGTGACCTTGACCTTGACCCTATATTGTCGAGACGCGGGTTCTGCACGTCGCCTTGATGAGGTGAACATGTGACCCAAGTTTCATGAAAATCCTTCAAGCCGTCTGGGAGATATGGATCGGACAAGATTTTGGGGACGAACAGACAGACATCAAGGACAAAAACAATATATCTCCCCTGTATACAGGGGGAGACATAATAATAAAGGTTGATTGATTAAAGAACAATACAGTTTTAGTGCATTTAACCTTCTCTGCAAAAAAAACTATCCAACTTGCAGACTCATTACAACGCATCTGCAGCAGATAACTTGAAAACATTGTGGCATGAGCAATTTCTTCTTTTTTCATCTCTATTCGTTATATGTACTTTTATTTATAAAGAGAGAGCTATATTGTTGCATGGATTATTTCAAATTGGTCTGCTGTTTTTAGAATACACTTGGGAATGGCGAAATTAATTATTCTCAATTGTTTTCCATTCTATATAAAAGAATATATACTGTTACTTACAACATTCCAAATAATTTTAATCTTTCTCAAAGGTGACAAATCTATCAGATAAACAGTTGTTAGAAAATTATAAAAACATTGTGGGAAATACAGAAAATACTCATTTTCCAACAATGATTACCATTCCATATATGAATATTACAAATTTACTTCCTAATTTTCAAATGTCAAATGTTTTAACTAGTATGTTTTCCCATATATCACAATTCTGTAGCATAATGAGCATTTTTTCTTATGCAACATTTACAAAAGTCATCTGTTGCAGGGATGTCAGAAAGTGTCTGTATGTGGGAAGGGGTTAAAATAAATCAATGATATCTATCTAAGAAACAGTGGATAAAAATAAATTTGAAACTAGATGGGTTACAGTAAAATGTCAAGCCCTAAACCCTCTTTCCCACAAACAGCAAATCTTCAGCAGACGAAATTTGAAAACATAGTGGCATCATGAGCATTTTCTCCTTTAGCTTAATTGTTTTCAAAAGCAATCTGCTTCAGATGCGTCAAAATGCATTTGCATGTGGAAAAGTGTTTGTGAGAATAAGGGTAGTATTCTGCTGCAGAGATGTTGCATGTGGAAAAGGGTTTAAAAATCCAGTACCCTTTAGAAAGGTTAAAACTTGAACACAATTATGAAGGCTCCACTGAGATTTGATTTAGGAAAAAAGGCATTTTGACAATTGCCTATTATAAAGATAACACTTTCCCACAAAGATGCATCTTCAGCAGGCGACATTCGAAAACATTGTGGCAAAAGGAGAAATTGCTCATGATAAGCAATTCTAATTTTAGAGATTTTCAAAGTGGTCTGCTGCAGATTTGCTGACACTGGGAAGAAGGTTAAAGATAAACACACACATTCCTGGTCAGCGTTTCCATTGTTTTACAAAGAGTCATCTTTGTTGCATTTTTTGAGACGACGACTGCATAATGATCATACATACACTACATGTTTTTACAAAAGTCAAAAGGTCTATTTCCCAGTGTCAAGGCAAAACTAGAAACCCTGAGCTACCATAATTGACTTTGCTAAGGCTGTTCACAAATTAACATGGAGTGAAACATCAATGTACTTTAGCTTATTTTATTTATTTAACCCTTTTCAACATCCAGTCTACCTACTTTAGACACCTTATAATGTTACTGCAAGGGTTTATACACTTTATTCCTTTTCTGAGACAACCAGTACCAAACCTGAGTGATCAAAGGAACACATGCGTCACCTGCAAATAGGCCAGTAAGTAAAAGAGTGATAGACAGACGGACAGAGAAATGACCCAAGGCAGGCAGCACAAAAATATACATGTTTTCTGTGTTCAAGGATCTGAATGGTTGAGAAGCAAATTAATTCCTGAAATTGCCCAATCATGATGTGATAATTACATTTTTGATCATTTAATTACTTGGACAATTTCAATAAGCAGCCACAAAAAACCTTTTGTGAAATAAAAAAAGATATTGTCATTGGAATTATCTTTTCATTTCTAAGCATAAGCGATACTGAATAATATCTGTAACTTTAATGACAGTGGAAACGTCTTTGATAAATATACATAAACATTGCTTTGTTTGTTTGTTTGGAGTTTAACGCCGCTTTCAACAGCTTTGGTCATATCACGGCGGTCAGGGCACCTACCCATGTTTTCCTGGCTTTCCCACACCAGTACTTACACAACATTCTTTCGAAGCCACGGACTACTTTCTCACATAGATCAGAGGTGAGAGGCAATGGAAAACATCGCCCGAAAGAATGTCGCCGCAACCGGGTATCGAACCCGTCTGTGTCATGCAGTTCCCCGATTGTTTCTTTACTAAATCTATTATAAAGACGTGTGTTTCTGGACACATATTTTCAATCTTTTCCTATTAACAACAAATTTGCAGCAAAAATATGGAACTTTTTATATACGATAGTGTTATTATTGAATAGCGTTAATATAGTTGAAAACAATGTGGCAAAAGTAGAAATTGCTCATCGTCAGCAATTTCTACTTTTTTGCCACAATGTTTTCAAAAGCCGTCTACCGCAGTCGTCAGAAAGTGTCTGTATGTGGGAAAGGGTTGAGACATTTTTATCATGTAAAATCTCTGACTCTAACGTGTAATGTCTGTTTCAGCATCAGTGTAGAAACATCATGGAACAGATGAAAGGAATACTAGTAATTCTTATGTTACACTCCATTACTTTTCAAAACATTTTATTTAAATTAGTACCAGCAATTAGCCAAAAGCCAGCCCTGGGAGATGCATATCAGTTTGCACATTTTTCTGTAACATAATGTAGTTACAACTAGTTTGTAGGATATACATGAATATAGATAATATCAAAAATCAACTTGATACTCTTTTATCAATTTATCAGCGTCTCTGAACTCTGCGCCTTCCTTTTGCAATCGGTCGTTGTGGGAGATAGGCTGAAATGGAGGAATAACAGTTAAAGATTAATATATAGCAACAACATT
Source organism: Serripes groenlandicus (assembly GCA_031761405.1). Classification (NCBI taxonomy): domain Eukaryota; kingdom Metazoa; phylum Mollusca; class Bivalvia; order Cardiida; family Cardiidae; genus Serripes; species Serripes groenlandicus. The sequence continues at coordinate 28,647,342 of JASEVX010000009.1, read as the reverse complement.
GGAATATCTGCCAATAGGAACTTACAACCATTGTACACCCAGGGTCAAATTTTTCATTAAATTGATCTAATTACATTTTTGATAGGCTTCTCTGAATTTAGAGACATAACAACCAATTGCTCATATCGAGTTTTCTACGATAGTTTTTGCTCTAGATTTAATATTACTGAATAAATATATGTTCTGCTCTAAATTCCGCATTGGAGTACAAATGTTTACCATTTGCATTATCTAAACATGTACTTTCACTTTAATAAAGATTTTAGGCAATATTCGTAAGCATCTTCAGCAGACAAAAGTCATTATTTAAAGAGTGTTCGACGATAGTTTTTGCTCTAAATTACTGAATAAATATATGTTCTGCTCTAAATTCCGCATGGGAGTACAAATGTTACACAATTGCATTTATCTAAACATGTACTTTAATGAAGATTTTAGGCAATATGCGTAAGCATCTTCAGCAGACAAAAGTCATCTTTTAAAGAGTGTTCTACGATAGTTTTTGCTCTAAAATTAGTAACTGAGTAAATATATGTTCTGCTCTAAATTCCGCATTGGAGTACAAATGTTACACAATTGCAGTCATCTAAACATGTACTTTTACTTTAATAAAGATTTTAGACAATATTCGTAAGTATCTTCAGCAGACAATTGTTGATAAATGTGTGGCAAATGGAGAAGAGTCACTTCCTGCCATAATGTTTTCAACTTTTTACAATTATTAATATACTTTTATGCGTAGAGATTTTCATTTGTCTTTAGTCAATATGTTTTCCAAGTTATCTGCAGCAGATTTGTTGCATGTGGGAAAGGGTTACAGGCATACAAACATCTGTGATTCTGTGGTGCTTTGTTTTCTTACAAATTATAACACTCTTTTCCACATGTAGTAAAGTCTACAACACATGACTTTTGAAAACATTGTGACAAAAGGAGAAATTGCACTATATTAAACTCTTGAACTCAAAGACTTTTAAAAACATTTATTTCCAAGGTAAAAGAGATACTGTCTATACATAAGGAATTTCCACCTTTTTCAACAATGTTTTCACCCTCATTTAAAAACAATCATCACAAGTGACCCTTTGTCTTTTGTCTTTTCTTAAGAATATTTGGAATATTAATACAAAGATATCAAAATTGGTAATGAATTAAATATTTTTCTGCTGTTTTCTAAAAAAAGCTTAAATGACAGCTTTGTTGAAAAATTAGGTACAGCTTAGTCCTTTAAATGATGGGGATAAATTTGCCCACACTGCAGCAGACAACTTTAAAAAACAATAGCTCCTTTTCCAAGTATGGTTTAAGTCTATATCAAAAGTTTGCTTCAGATTGTTGACATGCAACAATAATCTTCTTCAGTATCTTCAAAGCAGATGACTCAAAAAGTTGTATAAATCTGGTATTTCATATTTATAATTATGTTTACTTCAACTGGCCATATTTTCAAAGTTGTCTAACTTGAAATTGACTGATTATGTTGTAAATTGAAAGGAAAAGAGTAATAAAGGTACAAATTACAAAAGTACACAGTAAAACACAGAATCTAGAGCAACAAATCAATATTTAACCCTTTGAATACTTTAACTGATTGTGTAAAGCCTGTGCCACCAGTATAGAGCCAGGATAGTTGGAGCATCCTCTCCATCTGACCAGACTCTTTACTGATGGAAGCCCAACTTAACATTTGTATCTTAATATTCATAGAAAAACATATATCCGAGATTGTATTTTAAGCAATGCCCATGGTCATGGAGTACAAACAATCCAACAATCAATTGTTAAAAAATACCCAGTTCTCATGTATCACATGGTTTTTGTTTGTGATGCGGAAACGGCTAAAATACTGCACGTTATTTGCATATCGGATCTGTGAATGGCTATGGACTCTTTTAAATGCAACAGCAGAACAAGTCCATTTTAGAAATTCAGCATTAAAAGCGTTAAAAATTGCAGATTCAAGCAACTATTAAACGGCATAATATAAGTCTAGTACACAGGCTCAGGTGAACATTAAACAAAATAATCAAATAAGTGCATTTTATATACCAATCTGAGAGAATTTCATTAAAAATGTAAATACATACCTTTGCTCCATATTCACAATAATATACACAAATTAAAACCATTCAATTTAAATTATACAGCTTTGATGCCGATTTTTAAAGTTTTAGCAATTAGCTATAGGTCATATTACTACCAATACATGCTGATCTACAGCCAAATAGTCCCTTATAAAAACCTTTGTCTGCAAAGAGATGAGTGTATACCTTCACTAGAATATATGACATTGCGTTTAAATTTATTGTAAATACGTATAGGATGTACCCTTATATGTTTGATTTGATAATTTTTAGTATTTTGACCTTGCTTGAACGTGAAAGTAGAGTATGTGAAAAAACAGTTTCTTCGCAGACAGATTGCATTAAAAATGACCGGAACCATCTTCGTGGGTCGAGTTATTTCTTGCATAAACGCATCACGCTTCATTTTCTTTGGATTATTTCTTTTAATGATATACATGTAGGGTGTTCTACGTGTTAAACATTTAGAAAATGTGACAATCGAGGATTGAAACTGGATGATTTACATGGAAACAAATAAAATAATTTAATTGCAGTAACGTGACCTATATACCCTACATGTACATAATAATTATATCAAGTTTATTTACCATTGAATTATTGACACGGGAATTCAATCTTGAGTGATATTGACTAGCAGGAGTTAGTTATTGGTGAATAAATCATGAGGTATATCAAAAAGGTTCAATTGTCAATTATATTTACATTCCTCATTACTGATATTATATTTGGGTCAAAGTGACTGTGGTTATGGGGCTTTCATGGCAAGAATATGTATAGTCAAATTGAGGTATGTGGTGAAGTACATAACATCAGTTCATATGATCTGCATGACTGATAACATCTCATTGGAATTATTTATCACTAGGAAATCATGAATTTTCACATTCACTGGTATTTCTATAAACCTTGGCAAAATGATGTAAAATATACTAATAACCTGAATAACCCCTTTTACCCTTTCTTGATATGCTTAATAGTTTACAGAATGAATGAAAATGTTAAGTAATGTAAATCAGGTAATCAAGTAAGTATAAAAGAAATAAGGAACTTTAAAATTGGACAAATTCACTTGAACAATAAGTTCAAAATGGGTCAAGTTATGCAAAATGCGACTTCGGGATATAGCAACCAGCAAAAATGTAGATCTTTCGGAGCCTTTGTTAGTCTTTGGTTGTGCAAGCATACTTTCTTACATATATGTCTTCAAAAATCTACAAATGTTTTAAACTAAAGTTCTTGTCTCACAAAACTTTATTTCCAGAAATGATTAAAAGCTCTGAAAAAGATGCCAAATGTGTATCACTCGGACAAGCTTTTCGCGTTCAAGGTCGCTGTGACCTCGGCCTTTGACCCGATGACCTCAAAATCAATAGGAGTCATCTACTGGTTAGGCCCAACTTCCAAGTGAAGTTTGAGGACAATAGGTGTTGATGCACGACGAACGATGGACGACGGACAAAAGGCGATCACAATAATTCACTTTGAGCACTTCGTGCTCAGGTGAGTTAAAAAGCCAGGTTGTAACATTTCATACTGATAGGCTCAAAATGATAAGACTGTAAAAAGCAAATAAACACTTCGGAAATTTACAAACCTGTATTACTAGAAGTGTTGGTACCAAATGAAGGCATAGAGTGTGATTTTCCAAACCCTGTTGTTGTGCCTGTTCCATTTCCAAAAAGAGAGGAGTTTGAGTTGCTAGTTGAAGCTCCAAACATGGACGAGTTCGGCTGGGTGAAATCAGGTATTTCAAACACAGAACTAGTGGCTTGTTGGTTCTGCGTTGGTGTTGGGGCACCAAAAGCTTGGGGTTTAGCTGTAGCATTACCAAACACAGATGTTTGATTTGTTGTTCCAAATGCTGCGGTTTGATTGGTAGATATTCCAAATGATGCTGATGTCTGATTTGTGTATCCAAATGCCGGGGCTTGATTGCTCGATGTACCAAATGCATGTGCTTGATTGGCTGATATTCCAAACGCTGAGGGTTGATTGGCTGATGTTCCAAATGCCAGGGCTTGATTGTCTGTTAATCCAAATACTGGGGCTTGATTGGCTGTTGATCCAAATGCTGGAATTTGATTGGCTGATCCAAATACTGGAATTGATTTGAAAGAATGATACAATATTTATTAAAATCTGAAGGAAAGCTAAATATTTTTATCATTAAAAGTGTAAAGAATATCAAATACTGTACCAGAAAAGATGGCTTATTTCATAATTTGAATCTTCATGAGTATTACATTAAATCATGGATAACACATTGAAGACGGAGGGTTCTCAGGCTTAGCGGTATATGCATCAATCATGCTATATTGTTTTATGACTCGGCGTTATATCAGCATCACAAACGAGGGTTTGTCCAATTTGGGAGAACTTGTATTATGATAAAGAAATATTATATAATATCAATTATTCTGTTGTCTTTTATATTGTAGTATCAGTCTTCCTGATATAAGCATCACAATCAATACTTGTGTTCATTTTGGGAGAACCTGTATTATAATAATATAGTATTATTCTGCATTCTATTATATTGTTTTATCAGTCTGTCTTATATCAGCATATTATATTAATAAATGATATAACATTTTTCATTCTATCAAGATGTCTATTAAAATGTGCCATCAGTCTTCCTTGTTGCAATTGTTTATCACCTTTTGTAAAACTTGCATTTTAAATCTATATGATATAACATTTTTCAATTTATTATTATATGTTATAGATTAGTGTGATTGAGATACGGATACGTTGGATAAGTGAGTTTCTTAAACTATATTATTTGACATCAAATCTTAGTTTCTCAAAAATGTTATTTAAACATATAAATCCTATCATAAATATGAAATGAATCGTAATATTGTGACAATTATTTTGAAAACCCACAAAGTGAGATTTAGCTGGTCTGTTCCCTTTTGTATATGACTTTAGATGTCTCTGCTGCAGACGATTTGTTAAAAGTAGTGGGAAAAGAGCTTGCAATTTCTCTTTTTTTCCTACCATGTTTGCAACTCAACATCAAATTTTATTCGTCAGAAATATTCAAACTAGTTGATACTTGAAATATGATATCAGGTAAAAGTGTTTTTAAAGAGGCTTTTAGTACCTGTATTTCTAGGTGGAAACTTTGTTGGTAAACCATTCAATGGGTCTTCTACAATAGCTTTTTCCGTAGCAGGAACACTAGGGCTTGAAGCTTGATAACCTGTAATAGGAGTTGAACCTATAGTTGGGTCTGATTGTGTCCGATTCTGTTCTGACCCGGGGGTAAAATCCGCATCTTGTTTTGTTGCTGAAATTTACGGAAAAAATGTTAATTTAAGTTTAATTTAGATACAGTATTGAAAACATTACGGACACAAGTTCTTTCAAAGTTTCTCATATTCTTAAGTTCTTTGTGTAGAAGATGGATAGTAATTGTATGTCATCTGATGGCATTCTTTAGGGGTATAAGCCAAATTGAAATACTATTTGTTATGAGATATCCAATATTTAATTAACAATAAATAGATGTATATAATAATATATATATAACATTTTACTATATACACACACAAGGGCCAGTAGTTTTGAAATATATTTAAGCTCCTATAACCTAATATTGCAACGGATTATTTTGAACCGTACAAGGATCATTTCTGCCAAGTTTAGTCAAGATCCAAACTGAGCTTTAGGGGAAGCTGTCATTTAAAGAAAACCTATACGACGAACGTCTGGACCATTCAACGTTCGAGTGAACATCCGGCTGGAAGGACAACGGACATCAGACCATCAAAATTGCTCACCATGGGCACTTTGTGCTCAGGAGAGCTAAACCATGTTTTACAATTCGGCGAGAAGATTGCGATGTAAATGTTTATTTTTTCATTTAAACAGCGTCTTAGTGATTGCATGACTCAAAATTGGTCTGATGAATTATCAAGTTACTCAAGATATGACACTTACTGCACTTTTAAATCCCTGTTAAACGTTGAAAAAATATTTATGTACAGACATTTCTTTTTACTTAAGGAAATCTTTTGCGCGGTTTCGATGCTCTAGTCAGGAATCCGCTGTGGTCGAGTGGTTAGCGTCGGGGATTTCAAAACTGGTTGTCCTGGGTTCGATGCCCAGTCGCGGCACTACGGTCATGGTGGAGTGCCCTTGGGCAAGGCACATTTTCTAGCCTAGTACAGGTTTGTTTACCCAGGGATCATGAATAATTAAATTTAATTGCGAGCTAAATGACCTTAGCTGTCGATGCGCCATAAAACAATATACATTCATTAATTCATTCGATACTCTAGTCACAAACTAAATATTAAACTTGGAAGACATTATCGAATAGAAACAGCAGACATAACTTATTTTTATAGTTTAATAAATGGAAACCATCTTAATTTAGAAGACGAGTACCATGCATTTTTCATTTGCCACAAATATTCTATTTTAAAGGGAAAACTGGTTGATTGGTAAAAATTGTAAAACCTTAAAACTTTTAACGATATTTATTACAAAACTTATGAGGGAAATTGATAATTTGTAGGGACATTTATTTCACAAAACATGAACTTTGTGTTTTCTTTGATGCATTGTTTGTTTTGCATATAGCATATTTATACTTAACATACTGAAATTGACATAACCTATTTTTCATATGATGTATTATTATTTGTAACATTTGAGTATGTATTTTGGGCCGGTGGCATTTGATTACGTAAATAAATAAATTGAAAATTGAATACTAAATGAAAGGACTCCGGCCAGCAAGTGACCACAAATACTCATACCAAGGAATACGTAAGGTAAGCTAAATAGAACATCAGGTTTCATAATGTTAATAAGGACATGTGTTGACAATCTTGTTACCTGTATATGTTTCCATGCCCGTAGTACTCTGCGTGTAACTATCGAACCAGTTGTTTATGCGATCTAGTTGATGTTCCTCGCCTGTAAGATAAATCGCCAAGTCCTTGTCGTCTTCTGCCAAAACCCTCACAGACATAGATCTACCCAATATGTCTCTATAAACTGCAACAATATCTTCTACAATACTCTCTATTTCTTCAATTGGTTTGGTGGTCTTTTTGCATTCTTTAGTTTGCTTCACACATGTCTTAACAACTTGTATTGCTTCGTGCGCATCATCACTTTTGGAGGAACAAATCCAGGTTTTCTTTGAATGATTATTGATTGTCCAGAATATGTCTTGGTAGTTCTTTTTCTCTAAAGTATTCATAATGATGCTAGGAATATCAAAATATTTCTCGCATGTTTGAACTTCACCAAACCCAAGTTCCAGACAACAATATGGGTTGATAAATACTTCTTCTATCCACTTTCGAACCCTGTTTAAATCTTTCTGTTGACCTCGCAACTCAACAGTGAATTCATCCTTTGATTCCATGACATTAAAGAATACGAGGACTGTAGGAGATACTGTTCCTACCCTTCTTTTCATTTCATACTTCTCAAAGATATGAGAATAGACGATAGGTAAATTGATATTTATTGAATGCCGTTCGGACAATATTTCCTTTTCAAGTTCTTGAACGGCTTGGTTGGTTATCTCCTTCGCTTTATCTAAGTTCTTGACATCATGCACAAAACGGATAACTTTACTATTTAAAGTATCAGTCATTTCTGTGTACAACTCATTGCCTATATCACTGTGTTTTATGACTCTGTTCAGAACTTGGAGAAATTCAGTAACTGGGAGCGACGCTTTCAGTGGAAACCATGAAACCGCAATCGAATCAGTATCTGAAAAAAGTGTTTCCTCGAGAGTCTTTACAAGGCTATCAAAATCATAGTTCTCTTTTTGTCTTCTTAGGAAAACTTCCAGTATTCCATCACTTATTGTTACATTTTCTGTGATTTTCGCCAATTCTGCCATCCTTTGTTGAAGTAAGCTGCGATTGTTGGTGATATACTGCCACTTCAGATACTTCTTTAGTGTCAGAGGTATATATAAGGGTTTCTTAAATTCTTGTAACTTTCTTCTTAATTTATTTTTGAAGTGAACAATCACATCAATCCCTCTCCCTAAAGTTGTTTCCGAGTCAGTTGAAGAATCTAAACGAAAATAAACAAATAATACAAAATCATTGGATATAATTATCACTTATCATTTTGAATACGTGTTCTATGAAATCTAAATTTACCATAGATATCAAAAACAACTTTTCTCAACTGATGACTTTAAGGTTAAATGAATCTTGCAATGGAGAAATTGCTGTTTATTATATGTAAGCGCACTTTTTTTCATCCAAAAATTAATTTCTTCTCTCAATGTTTTGTTCACTAGTTATTTAATTATTTCGTTACATGTATTGACATTATAATCTCTATAACAGTGTTACAAGAAATACATATCTTGTAAATGTTGCTCTTAAGTATAACCCCGTTACTCTTTGCAACAGTGTAATTAATTTCTTCTCTCAATGTTTTGTTCACTAGTTATTTAATTATTTCGTTACATGTATTGACATTATAATCTCTATAACAGTGTTACAAGAAATACATATCTTGTAAATGTTGCTCTTAAGTATAACCCCGTTACTCTTTGCAACAGTGTTTATTACCATCTCGCTTACCCTGTAAAAGCCACAATGAGGCTTCATGGTAAATGGTCTCTCGTTGAAGAAAAATCCTTGACTTGATTGTTATCAATAATAAGTCATCAATTATATAAACAACCTATAATGAATAGCAGACATTAGCCCCCTCCATACATTAGACCCTTCACTGAAAACTGCATATGTAGACACAGGCAAACATTAGCCCCTTGATCAGAATTGTTTAAAGCGGATAGTATCTCTTCCGTAGACGTACATTAGCACCCTCACAGGATTGCTGAAAGTGGACATTACATAACATAATAAATGGCCACTTCAAGTGCAGTTGGCCGACTGATGTATTCAGGTATTCACTGTGCGTTAGTATCTACAACATCTAGAACACATTAACGTTGGAATATGACTTACCAGTTACATTTCCGTCCGAATCATTTCCATCAGCTAAAGTAAATTCATCTGACATGGTCACAGACAACTAGAATTGTTTTTGCAAAAAACAGATGTCTCCCCTCAAATATCTGTCAAAATCTCTCAAAACATTCCAACCTATAAATTTGGGACAGACAGACAGTCGAGACATGGGTTCTGCACATCGCCTTGATGAGGTGAACATTTGACCCAAGTTTCATGAAAATCCTTCAGGCCGTCTTGGAGATATGGAGCGGACACGATTTGGGACGGACAGACGGACGGACAGACAGACAGACAGTCGAGACATGGGTTCTACACATCGCCTTGATGAGGTGAACATGTGACCCAAGTTTCATGAAAATCTTTCAAGCCGTCTTGGAGATATGGAGCGGACACGAAATAAAGCCTCAAACCTTTGACCTTCAAGCGTGACCTTGACCCTATATTGTCGAGACACGGGTTCTGCACGTCGCCTTGATGAGGTGAACATGTGACCAAAGTTTCATTAAAATCCTTCAAGCCGTCTGGAAGATATGGAGCGGACACAAAATAAAGCCTCAAACCTTTGACCTTCAAGCGTGACCTTGACATTGACCCTATATTGTCGAGACGCAAGTTCTGCACGTCACCTTGATGAGGTGAACATGTGACCCAAGTTTCATGAAAATCCTTCAAGCCGTCTGGGAGATATGGAGCGGACACGAAATAAAGCCTCAAACCTTTGACCTTCAAGCGTGACCTTGACATTGACCCTATATTGTCGAGACGCGGGTTCTGCACGTCGCCTTGATGAGGTAAACATGTGACCCAAGTTTCATGAAAATCCTTCAAGCCGTCTGGGAGATATGGAGCGGACACGAAATAAAGCCTCAAACCTTTGACATTCAAGCGTGACCTTGACCTTGACCCTATATTGTCGAGACGCAGGTTCTGCACGTCGCCTTGATGAGGTGAACATGTGACCCAAGTTTCATGAAAATCCTTCAAGCCGTCTCGGAGATATGGAGCGGACACGAAATAAAGCCTCAAACCTTTGACCTTCAAGTGTGACCTTGACCTTGACCCTATATTGTCGAGACGCGGGTTCTGCACGTTGCCTTGATAAGGTGAACATGTGACCCAAGTTTCATGAAAATCCTTCAAGCCGTCTGGGAGATATGGAGCGGACACGAAATAAAGCCTCAAACCTTTGACCTTCAAGCGTGACCTTGACCTTGACCCTATATTGTCGAGACGCGGGTTCTGCCCGTTGCCTTGATGAGGTGAACATGTGAGCCAAGTTTCATGAAAATCCTTCAAGCCGTCTTGGAGATATGGAGCGGACACGATTTCGGACAGACGGACAGACAGACAGACAGACGCCCAGGACAAAAACAATATATCTCCCCTGTATACAGGGGGAGACATAATGATGAATTGTCACTGCCTAGTCCGCCTACCTCATCTGAAGAAAAACACACAAATCTACAGAGTTTAATGTACACGGAAACCCATCTGACAATACACAGGATCTCACTGAGAACCCGTTTGTACCATGTTGCTTCTAAAGCCAGCCAAATAGAAAGCTGTTACAAATCCCACATACACATACCTACATATTGTAGATCTAAATGCTTTATATTTTCATGTAAAAAGACCGTTTGATGTAGTTACTTGATAAATGGTGTATTTTGCATGGTGAGAGTAAATTTTATATTAAACAATCAGACTGTTGAAAATAACCCGGATAATGCCCACGTGTCTGTCTATGTATTGAAATGTTTAGTTTTGAGAAGGATTGCTCATGCGAGAGAATGAATGAATTCAATTCGTTAAAAGTTTACTTTTAAGGGTAATACATGTAACATCTGTTTTCTAGGTGGCTTTGGCTGTAAATCAAACTAATACTAGATATTATGACTAAATTTGTTGAATACCTGATATGTATCATTCAGGTTAAAAAGATGACTAGAACAATTTATCTAAATTTTACATATTAAAGGTCAATAACTTCTGGCATTAACCTGGCTTGGAATAAACTTCGACACCAAATTGTTGACATAAAGAGTGAGACAAGATTTAGTGAATTTTGGACAAGGATCGTTCAAGACTAACCAGATTTTCTCTAGCAAATGTGCTCTCTTCTATGATTGCCGAAAGCAGGGACTTATCATTGTATTCAAAATTCCCTCTAACAACTCACTAACTCACTAACAGTGGACTTGTGTACATGCAATTTAAACAAGAGGGCTATGGTGGCTCTCAAAAACTCACTTGAGTACCAAGGCTCTGTATAATTAATTATTCATGAAGTTATAATACTTAAAGAATAAACCACAGTCCAATTGGGAAAGTCAACCATCCAGGCAAAGTAAAATCATGAGTCTAGTCTGCAGAGAAACATTTGCAAACGCAGAGACTCCAAAAACGGTAATAGCCATTAAGACAGATATTGCGTTTATCGGATTTAAGCACTTGTGTTAAGGTAAAAGTATATTAACTTCTAGCCAGGGTTTCGAAAATCTTTATCAGGTCTGATCTCAAATCTCTATGCTGTTGGTACTCAAAAGAATTGTGTCTCTGAGACGATTGTGTTGAGTACCACAACATAGGGTTTCACTGTTTCAAACCAGGTGACACTTAAAATATGAGATAAAAGTTGTTTTTTAGGCAAGCTTCTAGAATATACCTGTATTTTAAGGAGGCGACGCTGGTGGTAAACCAGGCGGGCAATGTGTCATCTAAATTATCTATATCCATAGCAGGAATAATAGTGCTTGAACATGTGATGTTTTTTTTTGCTAAGGCAGTTCCGGCCAGTTGTTCTTTGTACGTTGAAGGTTTTGGATCTAAATTGGTTGTATCGTTTAAATATGAGGTTTTTTATTATTATTATTCTTTGTTGTTTTTTTTTGTACATATAAACGCTTGTATCTTGCAAACAGTCTTCTAGCATACCTGACATTTTTACTTCGGTCGTTTCTGAATGCGTCATTTGTGTTGCATATCCTGTTTGTGAGTTGGTATGCAATGAATCTGTAATATCTTTAGTAGATGGATGTAACACGGGTGTGTTTGATTGTGTATCATCAGGAGTTATTGGATTTTGTTCCATCAGGTCAGTGTGACTTGAGGAAGGTATATCTGATGTTGACTGATCTTTATCCTTTGATGTTTCATTTTCTAGTTTATGTTGAAGTTGTAGCTTTGAGTTTATTAGATCAACCACATTCTGTGTTGGTGAATCTGGTTCTCTTACAGCAACTGTATGCTCATTGGTTCCTCTACCAGTGGTATGGAAGGTCAAGTTCTTAGAATGTTGGTTTATTGCTTCTGAATCATATGTTCCCCCTGTGCCGTTTGTGAATCAAGCATGGTTGTACTTGCTGTCACAACATTAGCTTTTGACAGAACAGAGGCTTCTTGTTTCTTAGAAAGCTCATCTATATGAGAGCTTTGACTTGATGCATCTTGATTTAGTCTGTTTTCATCAAAGCAAGATACAGCTTGCTTTATTTCAAGCTTGTGTTGGGTCTGACAAGATTTACTTGGATTGTGTTGTTCTATTGGTGATAGTTTGGGCTGACCTGGCTTATTTGTTGTTTCCTGGTCATGTGACGAATCTCTTTGATCAGTTACCTTTGTAGGTGTTTCATCTTTCCTTTCAGCACAAGTGTCTCGTTCTAGATCTCCTTGTTCGTCTGCTTCAACAATATCTGCTGCTTCAAAAAACACCGAACCATCCTTTATTGAAAACGGATAAACATCCTCTGTCGTTTCAATACAATTTTCCTTTTTATTCAATTCAAGACTGGTACACGTTCCTATATATTCAGGTAGCTGCATAACTTTACCACACTATTTCAATTCCCAGCGATCCCTTTCCTTGTGTAGTGACAGTTGTTCTTCTACCTCATAGTCACCTGTCAACAAAAATTTGAATGAGTATACTACATGGTAGCTTCTGATATAAATCCAGAGATGTAGCCCAATCTGATTATATAACAAAAACTTTTTCAATGCCAAGAGTTTTCAAAATGAACACGTGTTTTGCCTGTTGTTAATGTTAGTAATTGCTGTTAGACGCAAGGACAATCGGACGTCTATTCTTTCACTTTTTAATATTTTTTTAGTAGCGCCGGTGACTGCACTATTTTATTGGAGCTTTCTCATTGAAGCGATACATGAATATTGATACAAAACGATACCATTTTTGTTAAAAACAAATGCAATTGAAATAATTGGACTTATCATAGTGATTGACCTTATATTTAATGGAGACAGAACGAAAACTGGATTTGATTATCCCACCCTTGATGGATTCACTACCCTACCCTCCCCCACCTCCAAACAAAAACATGAGGCCCGTGAGGACCTAGGCTCTACTGGGATGGTTCTTTGGTCATTTTCAATCCAGAGCATGTATGTATGGTGAAGATCGGATAGTAAATGGAGGCTCTATTGTGTTCACAGGCAATTTTGACAATTTCAAGGGCCATAATCCAGTCTTGCATGGGCGGATCTGGCTTTGCGAAAGAAACCGAGCTCTCATCAATATGTTACTACTACCTAAATTTGGTGAAGATCGGATAGTAAATGGAGGCTATATTGTGTTCACAAGCTCTATTATAGTAATTTTGACAATTTCAAGGGCCATAATCCAGTCTTGCATAGGCGAATCTGGCTGGTTTGCAAAAGTAACCAAGCTCTCATCAATATTTAACTACTATCTAAGTTTGGTGAAGATCGGATAGTAACTGGAGGCTATATTGTGTTCACAAGCTGTATTATAGCAATTTTTACAATTTCAAGGGCCATAATCCAGCCATGCAAGGGCAAATCTGGCTGGTTTTCGAAAGGAACCGAGCTCTCATCAGTATTAAACTACTATTTAAGTTTGGTGAACATCAGATACCAAATAAAGCCCCTATTGTGTTCACAAGCTCTATTATAATAATTTAGACAATCCCAAGGACCATAATCCAGTATTGCATGGGCGGATCTGCATTTGCATGGTTTGCAAAAGGAACCGAGCTCTCATTGATATCTAACTACTGTATAAGTTTGATTGAGATACAATCAAAACTGAAGACTTTATCGCGTTCACAAGCTCTATTATAGCAATTCTGACAATTTCAAGGGCCATAATCCAGTCTTGCATGGCCGAATCTGGCTGGTTTGCAAACGGACCAAGCTCTCATGGATACCTAACTATTGTGTAAGTTTGGTGAAGATCAGATAGTAAATGGAGCCTCTATTGTGTTCACAAGCTCTATTATAGCAATTCTGACAATTTCAAGGGCCATAATCCAGTCTTGCATGGCCGGATCTGGCTGGTTTGCAAAAGGACCAAGCTCTCATGAATACCTAACTATTGTGTAAGTTTGGTGAAGATCAGATCGTAAATGGAGCCTCTATTGTGTTCACAAGCACTATTATAGCAATTTTGAGAATTTCAAGGGCCATAATCCAGTCTTGCATGGGCGGCTGGTTTGCGAAAGGAACCGAGCTCTCATGGATATCTAACTACTATATAAGTTTGATTGAGATACAATTAAATCTGAAGACTGTATCGCGTTCACAAGCAATTGTTTACGGACGCACGGACACCACACCACGGCATAAGCTCTTCTGGCCTTTGGCCAGTAGAGCCAATAAACAAGAGGGCCATGATGGCCATAGATCGCTCACATGAGTTATGCAATGATATTTCTAATACAAAACACAAGATAAGTCTCAAACTGCTGAAGCAAACATTCAGGCCTCTAGAGTGTTTAGTGTTAATAAACTTGGCCTAGTGATCTAGTTTAAGAGTCGATATGACCCATATTCGAACATGACCTTCGTATCATTAAGACAAACATTCTGACAACATGAATAGCTGCTGAAGCAAAAATTGCAGTCTCTAGTGTCAACAAGAATTCCCTTAAATTTGACCTTGTGACATAGTGTTTAACCTTATATGACCAATATTCAACATTGGCTTACATGTCATCGAGACAAACATGCGGATGAAGTTTCAATATTTCCAAGATTTTCTTTCAATTTGAAATGGTGACCTAGTTTTTGACCCAATATGACCCATATTCAAACTTGGCCTACATAACATCAAGACAGACATTCTTACAAAGTTTCAATATTTTCAAGTTAAAAATGCAGCCACTAGTGTTAACAATATTTTCCTAATTTGACCTAGTGAACTAGTTGTTGACCCAATGTGACCCATATTCAAACCTGGCCGATATAACATCACGTAAGACATTCTTACAAAGTTTCAATATTTTCAATTTAAAAATTGCAGTCTCCAGTGTTAACAAGATTTTCCCTAATTTGACCTACATGTAGTGAACTACTTTTTGACCCAACCTAACCCATATTCGAACTTCGCCTACATATCATCAAGACAAACATTCCGACAAAGTTTCAATATTTTCAAGTTAAAAGTGCAGCCTCCAGTGTTAACAAGATTTTCCCTAGTTTGACCTAGTGAACCCATTTTCAAATTTGGCCTATATATCATCAAGACAAGCTTTCTGACATAGTTTCAAGTTGTTCAAGTAAAACATGCGATCTCTATAGTGTTAACAAGATTTTTCTACAATAAATGACCTAGTGTTTGACTTGAACAGACCCATATTCAAAGCAAGCTTAGATATCATCAAGACAAATATTTTGACAAAGTTTCAACATGCTCAAGCCAAACATGTGCTAACAAAATTATCCTTAAATTTGAGAAAGTGACCTAGTTGTTGACCCAATATGACCTATATTCGAACGTGGCCAATATATTTTCAAGTCAAACTTTCTGACAAAGTTTCAAGCCTTCAATAGTGACCTAATGTTTGACCCGACATGACCTATATTCGAACTTGGACTAGATATTATTGAAACAAACATTATGACAAAGTTTCAACATGCTCAACTTTACTATGCAGCTTCCAGAGTGTTAACAAGATTTTAATTTAATTTGATCTAGTGACCTAGATTGTGATCCAACATGACCCAGTTTTGAACTTAGCCTAGATTTGATGGAGATGTATGTTCTGATAAACTTTCATGAAAATTTGATGCAAAATGTTGCCTCTAGGGTGTAAACAAGAAAATGTTGACAACGAACGACGGACGACGGACAAAAGGCGATCACAAAAACTCATCTTGAGCACGAAGTGCTCTGGTGAGCTTAAAAGGCATAACAATCATCTGTATGACAGAAACAGTTAAACTTCTTACTGCATGTAAGAATGTCTTGATTTGATCATTTGACAGGGCTTAACATCCGTACGTTCTTTGTGCGAAAGAATGGTAATTAATGCAAATCATTCGATGTCATTCTTTAGCGTTCTGAGCATTAAAGGAGGTTTGATAGAAAATAGCTTTGATAAAATCTTAATTTTGCCTTGTTATTGTTTTACTTTTTTCTCCATACATCGATCATTAACTGAAAATCTCTTCTTGCTTTGTTGATGTTTTCTTATGTCATTACCGATATGAATACAGATATGAAAATATTGTGAAACATCAAATATTTATTTGTTATGAAGGATCCAATCAAAACAAATTATTCCCCTTACTACTTAACCCTTTTGCAGCAGACGACTTTTGAAAACATTGTGGAAAAAGGAGAAATGAGCACGTTTTCCTTTTGTCATAGTGTATTCAAATCTATTTAATAATTAAACCCTCATTTATTGTGATTTTCCGAAAACCGTCTGCAGCAGATTTGTCGTACATGAGAATGTGTTAAGGTTAGGCAGAGGAATACCTATAGCTCTAGTGTTTGAAGAAAATATCTACATTACTAATTCTTAAACTGTATGCTAAAAAGACAATATACATAATTTCCCATACCTTGAAACAAGAGGAAGTTCAAGGACTTCAAAGGGATATTTCCAGAATATTTAAAAAAAAATTAAACTGTAAACAAATAGAGACACTCTTTGAACTAATTCATTTGTCTTTATTATCTAAACATATGTGTCAGTTAACAATTCTGAGAGATGTCAATAAAGAACATTCTGGCTATATGCAACATGAAACACCATTTGTACATCAGCCTGCATATTTATGCAGTCAAATCTTTGTATATAATGTTCACACATATTTATTAAAATGGAGTACATGCAGTTGTAATGTACAGCTTATCAATTATTATTTTCTAAGTTAGCTAGACTTTTTGTTAGTCTTGTTAAAATATGAAATTCATTTTTCTTATGAATTTATATAAGACAGTTTTTTGGAAATAAAATAATAGCATCAATCCAACAAACCTTCATTTTTGTTTCTTCTTGAAAAAGGTATTGGTTTTCTAGTTGAACTGATAACAGAGGTATATTTTTGCTGAAAAGCTGATGAACCCCTTTGGACATTCTGCAAAGGCTTAGTTGCAGCATCAGCATCATGTGTGTTGTCACCGCTGTGTTCCACATGTATATGTGATGTTTTTGTTACTAAGGCAACAGACTTGCTAAGACTTGAGGAAGGTATATCTGATGTTGACTGATCTTTATCCTTTGATGTTTCATTTTCTAGTTTATGTTGAAGTTGTAGCTTTGAGGTTATTAGATCAAACACATCCTGTGTTGGTGAATCTGGTTCTCTTACAGCTACTGTATGCTCATTGGTTCCTCTACCAGTGGTATGGAAGGTCAAGTTTTTAGAATGTTGGTTTATTGCTTCTGAATCATATGTTCCCCCTGTTGTTAGTTGATTTACAAAAAGGTTTCCAAATTTTGGTTTACATTGTTTATCAGCAAATTTTTGCTGTGCATCACGTACACCTTGAATTGGTAGCTCTGTTGCCGTTTGTGTATCAAGCAAGGTTGTACTTGCTGTCACAACATTAGCTTTTGACAGAACGGAGGCTTCTTGTTTTTTTAGAAAGCTCATCTATATGAGAGCTTTGACTTGATGCATCTTGATTTAGTCTGTTTTCATCAAAGCAAGATACAGCTTGTTTTATTTCAAGCTTTTGTTGGGTCTGACAAGATTAACTTGGATTGTGTTGTTCTGTTGGTGATAGTTTGGGCTGACCTGGCTTATTTGTAGGATTTGATTATCCGACCCAAGATGGATTCACTGCCCTCACCTCCCCAACCACCAAACAAAGATATGAGGCCCATGAGAGCCTAGGCTCTACTTGGATGGTTCTTTGGTCATTTTCAATCCAGAGCATGTATGTATGGTGAAGATCGGATAGTAAATGGAGGCTCTATTGTGTTCACAAGCTGTTTCATAGCAATTTTGACAATTTCAAGGGCCATAATCCAGTCTTGCATGGGCGGATCTGGCTGGCTTGCAAAAGGAACCGAGCTCTCATCAATATTTAACTACTACTTAATTTTGGTGAAGATCGGATAGTACATGGAGGCTATATTGTGTTCACAAGCTCTATTATAGTAATTTTGACAATTTTAAGGGCCATAATCCATTCTTGCATGGGCGGCTCTGGCTGGTTTGCAAAGGGAACAAAGCTCTCATCAGTATTTAACTACTATCTAAGTTTGGTGAAGATCGGATAGTAACTGGAGGATCTATTGTGTTCACAAGCTGAATTATAGCAATTTTGACAATTTCAAGGGCCATAATCCAGTCATGCAAGGGCACATCTAGCTGGTTTTCGAAAGGATCCGAGCCCTTATGAATATCTAACTACTGTATAAATTTGATTGAGATACAATCAAAACTGAATACTTTATTGCGTTCACAAGCTCTATTATAACAATTCTGACAATTTCAAGGGCCATAATCCAGTCTGGCATGGGCGGATCTGGCTGGTTTGCAAAAGGAACCAAGCTCTCATGATACCTAACTATTGTGTAAGTTTGGTGAAGATCAGATAGTAAATGATGCCTCTATTGTGTTCACAAGCTCTAATATAGCAATTTTGACAATTTCAAGGGCCATAATCCAGTCTTGCATGGGCGGATCTGGCTGGTTTGCGAAAAGAACCGAGCTCTCATGGATATCTGACTACTATATAAGTTTGATTAAGATACAATTAAATCTGAAGACAGTATCGCGTTTACAAACAATTGTTTACGAACGCTTGGACGCACGGACGACGGACACCACACCACGGCATAAGCTCTTCTGGCCTTTGGCCAGTAGAGCTAATAAACAAGAGGGCCATGATGGCCATAGACCGCTCACATGAGTTATGCAATGAGATTTCTAATACAAAACACAAGATAAGTCTCAAACTGCAGAAGTAAAAATTAAGGCCTCTAGAGTGTTTAGTGTTAATAAACTTGGCCTAGTGATTTAGTGTAAGAGTCAATATGAGCCATATTCGAACATGACCTTGGTATCATTAAGACTAACATTCTGACAAAATGAATAGCTGCTGATGGAAAAATTGCAGTCTCTAGTGTCAACAAGATTTCCCTTAAATTTGACCTTGTGACATAGTGTTTAACCTTACATGACCAATATTCAACATTTGCCTACATGTCATCAATACAAACATGCTGATGAAGTTTCAATATTTTCAAATTAAAAATGCAGCTTCCAGAGTTTTTCCAAGATTTCCTTTCAATTTGACCTAGTGACCTAGTTTTTGACCCAACATGACCCATATTCCTACTTGGTCTAGTAGATATCATTTAGACACATATTTTCACAAAATTTCAAGCTGCTGAAGAAAAAAGTGCACCCTGTGATAAGTCCTTCAATTTGGCCTAGTGACCTACTTTTCGACCAAACATAACCCATATTCGAACTTGGCCTTGATATCATCAAGACAAACATTCTGATAAAGTTTCAATATTTTCAAGTTAAAAGTGCAGCCATCAGTGTAAACAAGATTTTACCTAATTTGACCTAGTGAACTGGGTGTTGACCCAATATGACCCATATTCAAATGGCCTACATAACATCAAGACAGACATTCTTACAAAGTTTCAATATTTTCAAGTTAAAAATGTAGTCTCCAGGGTTAACAAGATTTCCCCTGATTTGACATAGTGACCTAGTTGTAGACCCAATATGACCTATATTCAATCATCCAGTGTTAACAAGATTTTCCTAATTTGACCTAGTGAACTAGTTGGTGACCCAATATGACCCATATTCAAATGGCCTACATAACATCAAGACAGACATTCTTACAAAGTTTCAATATTTTCAAGTTAAAATGTAGTCTCCAGGGTTAACAAGATTTCCCCTGATTTGACATAGTGACCTAGTTGTAGACCCAATATGACCTATATTCAATCATCCAGTGTTAACAAGATTTTCCTAATTTGACCTAGTGAACTAGTTGGTGACCCAATATGACCCATATTCAAACCTGGCCGAAAAAACATCACGACAGACATTCTTACAAAGTTTCCATATTTTCAATTTTAAAATTGCAGTCTCCAAAAAATTGCAGTCTCCAGTGTTAACGAGATTTCCCTAATCTGACATACATGTAGTGAACTACTTTTTGACCCAACCTAACCCCTATTCGAACTTCGCCTACATATCATCAAGACAAACATTCCGACAAAGTTTCAATATTTTCAAGTTAAAAGTGCAGCCTCCAGTGTTAACAAGATTTTCCCTAGTTTGACCCAATGAATTCGTTGTTGACTCAATATGACCCATATTCAAAATTGGCCTACATAAAATCAAGACAAACATTCTTACAAAGTTTCAATATTTTTCAGTTAAAAGTGCAGCCTCCAGTTTTAACAAGATTGTCCCTAATTTGACCTAGTGAACTAGTTGTTGATCCAATATGACCCATATTCAAACTTGGCCTACATAACACGCATAGAAACATTCTTACAAAGTTTCAATATTTTCAAGTTAAAAAATGCAGCCTCCAGTATTAACAAGATTTTCCCTAATTTGAATTAGTGACCTTGTTGCCGACCTAATATGACCCATATTTGAACTTGGCTTACATATCATCAAGACAAACATTCTGACATAATTTAAAGTTGTTGAAACAAACATTGCGACCTCTAGAATGTTAACAAGGCTTTCCTTAATTTGACCTAGGGAACTAGTTGTTGACTCAATATGACACATATTCAAAATTGGCCAAAATAACATCAAGACAGAAATTCTTACAAAGTTTCGATATTTTCCAGGTAAAAATGCAGCCTCCAGTGTTTACAAGATTTTCCCTAATTGGACATAGTGACCTAGTTGTTGATGCAATATGATCTATATTCGAAATTGGCCTACATATCATCAAGACAAACATTCTACCAAAGTCTCAATATTTTCAAGTTAAAAGTGAAGCCTCCAGTGTTAACAAGATATTTCCATATTCAAACTTGGCCTACATAACATCAAGCAGACATTCTAACAAAGTTTCAATATTTTCCAGTTAAAACTGCAGCCTCCAGTATTAAGAAGATTTTCCCTAATTTGACAAAATGACCTAGATGTTGACCCAATATGACCCAAACTTGGCCTACATATCATCAAGACAAACATTCTGACAAACTTGGCCTACACATCATCAAGACAAACATTCTGACAAAGTTTCAATATTTTCAATTTAAAAATTGCAAACCTCCTGTGGAAATAAGATTTTACTAAATTGACATAGTGACCTATTTGTTGACCCAATATCGCCCATATTCAAACTTGGCCTACATATAATCAAGACAAACATTCTGAACTTAATATTACGACCTCTAGAGTGTTAACAAGATTTTCCCTAATTTGACATAGTGAACTACTTTTTGACCCAACCTAACCCATATTCGAACTTTGCCTACATATCATCAAGACAAACATTCCGACAAAGTTTAAATATTTTCAATTTAAAAGTGCAGGCTCCAGTTTTTAACAAGATTTTTCCTAGTTTGACCTAGTGAACTAGTTGTTGACCTTATATGACCCATATTCAAAATTGGCCTACATAACATCAAGACAGACATTCTGATAAAGTTTCAATATTTTCAAGTTAAAAGTGCAGCCTCCAGTGTTAACAAGATTTTCCCTAATTTGACCTAGTGAACTAGTTGTTGACCTAATATGACCCATATTAAAACTTCGCCTACATAACACGAAGAGAAACATTCTTACAAAGTTTCAATATTTTCAAGTTAAAAAATGCAGCCTCCAGTATTAACAAGATTTTCCCTAATTTGAATTAGTGACCTTGTTGCCGACCTAATATGACCCATATTCAAACTTGGACTACATATCATCAAGACAAATATTCTGACATAATGTTAAGCTGCATAAATTGCGACCTCTAGAGTGTTAACAAGATTTTCCCTAATTTGACCTAGTGACCTAATTTTTGACCCATCATACACCATATTCGAACTTGACCTATATATTATCAATACAAACATTCTGACAAAATTTCAAGCTGCTGAAGCAAATATTGAGGCCTCTTAAGAGTGTTAACAAGATTTTCCTTCAATTTGGCCTTTTTGTCTACACATGTTGACCCATATTGCCTACATGTACATATCAAAACATAGACACTGGAGAATGAGCCATAAAATGTATTTAAAGGATGGTAATGCTGTAATAGAAATGAATTCAGAGAGTATTTTATGGATGAAAATGTGCAGATGCTTTTTCAATATTGATAAGGATGTTTATGTTTGTTTTGTATATATATATATATATATATATATATATATATATATATACTCTCACATTGCCTTGCATCTTGGAACACATAGTTGTTTTTTCACCTTGGATGTGGGAACGCACCTTGGTATCTTGGAACACTGGTAGTTCCCAAAACCCAATAAACGTTAATTCTATACGAATCCCGTTCAGACGTCGAAATTGAACGAAATAACCACGTTCCCAAATCCCGAGTGTCTTTCAGTTGAGTCGTCTCCCTTTGTATATCTATATATATATATATACCACAAAACACTTCACCCTATTATAAAGTAAGCGAAGAGGGTTCATAGATAGAGAAGTCAAGAGATATGCACTATCTCTCATTGGTGATTTCAATGCCCGTTGTGTTCAGAAAAATTACTATTTTCATGAACATGATGATATGTTCAAACATGCAGATTTCCATTATTCTAGTTTCTATGATATGACTGTCTTTTCTTCAAGGTTGTCAATGGACAAAACAGTTAACATATTGATAAATTTATCTGCGGCTTGTGATTTACGAATAGTTAAATAGATTGGTGCTGACACGGGAGCCCGCGCATGTACCTTTTATCTCAATCCGGCACGAGTTTTATCGACTATGCGATATGCTCAGTCGATATGTTTTGTTTAATTTGGAATTTTGTTGTTCACAACTTCCAGTCCGTTACATCTCTTGCACCTAATGAAGTAAATCTGATATCTAATTCTAGTTTATTAAATAAGGAAAAGGTGAACACATTTGACAAAGTTGTGTGGGAGCAGTCAAGATCAGATGAGTAACTATATAGAAAAGATAAACTCTCATAATTCTGCATTTAACGATATAAATGAAAGTATTATTACTGGAGATTTAAGTTTAAATACTGGTTTTAAAAAAAATCAAAATGCATGTAAAGTGCTGGGTCTTCATTATTCAGCAAATCAGTTAACAAAAAGAACAGCCGTAAATTTAAGAGTATGTGGTTTAACCGAGATTGCTTCACTGCCTGTAAGGGTTATAGACTATCACATAGAACATATCATAACAAGAGGACCATGATGGCCCTGGATGGCTCATCTGACTTATGCAATGTGATTTGTCATGCCAACGACACAGTCAACCACATTAACTCATTGTGTGGTCAGGTAAGCTAATTCAAGAGGCCCAAGAGGACCAGTATCACTTCACTGCCATAAGGCAAAAATTAAATCTCTGAACAGCCCCGCCCCCTGGTGGCCATGATTTTTGACCAATCACCATGGCTTGAAGGAATCTCGTAGAGTGTCACCAAAGGAACATTATATGAAAAATTATTTGAAATCGGCCAAATAGTTTGGGAGGAGAAGATTCTTAAAGTTTTCACTAAAGCCAATATACGGCTAACAGCCCCGCTTAGTGGAATCTGATAGAGAGTCACCCTAGAAACATTTCTACACAATTATTTGAATATCGGCGAAGATTTTTTAAGTTTTCACTATAGCCATATAAGGCAGAACAGCCTTGCCCCATGGTGTCCATGTTTTTTAACCAATTAACATGGCTTGGAGGAATCTGATAGAGGGTCACCACAGAAACATTTCTACAACATTATTTGAAAATCGGCCAGACACTTTCGAAGTCGGGGATTTTTTAAGTTTTCACTATAGCCAGTATAAGGCAAAATAGCACTGCCCTTAGCAGCCATACTAATTAACATGGCTTGAGGGAATCTGATAGAAGGTCACCCTAGGAACATTTCTACACAATTATTTGAAAATCGGCCTGACACATTTGGAGGAGAAGATATTTTAAGTTTTCACTATAGCCATATAAGGCAAAATAGCTCTGCCCCCTGGCCTACATGTTTTTTGACCTATCAACATGGCTTGAAGGAATCTGATAGAGGATCATCCAAGGAACATTCTACAAAATTATTATCTTGCTTGGGAGGTCATTGAGAGAATGCTCTCTGTGAAGTTTCATCCCAATTTACCCACTGGTTATAAACTGAGGAAAAAATGTTGACGGACGACGCATAACGCACACCGCACGCCGGACAAAAGACGATCACATTAACTCACCTTGAGCACTTCGTGCTCAGGTGAGCTAAAAACAGTTCGCACTTTAAAGCTAATAAAGAAAGTATAACTATACAACAGTAAAAAGGCGCACTTGTGCCAACTACAACCAGCGTTTCTGAAATCATATGCAGAAGTTAGCAAAATCAAACTGAAAAGCGTTTTGGAATTAAATCAATAAAACAACTTGTATAATTTTTATAAAATTCCATTATAGAGACTGTTCTAAATATTGAAAAGAAAAACCTTTATTGTGATTTTGTCGATTTTAGTAAAGCATTCAATACAGTTTTTAATGCAATAGTTTATGGTTTAACTCTTTAACTCAAGAATTTCACAAAGTTGACTCTTGCATGTTGAAAATTGGATTACTCCAGATTTCGTCCAATATGAAATTTGATACAATTTAATGTCTAAGTGGCAAACAATGCAGATTTTAGGAGTGACAGGTTTACAAGCTGTCTCACCTGAATCTACATTGTTTGCAATGCTTTAATTGCCTTTGGCAGCAAAAGGGTTAAGTAATTACAACTGGGAGCTTCTACACAAATTGTAAATTTGTAAAAAGTTATGTATACTGGAGTCAAGGCCTGTGTAAGATCAGATAACACATTGAGTGACTTTTTCGAATGCTTAAGCAGTTTCAAACAAGGCGAACTGGATTCATATTTCTTGTTCATTCTTTTCATCAATGATTTTTATAAGAACCTTATTACAAGAAATAACGATTATTTTACTCTGAACAGCATTAAGTTATTCCTGTTACTTTAGTAAATACAGTAAATACTAAGAAAACCGTTGTTATGGTATGTAATAATTAAGCGACACCCAAGTATTGATCCTGAACTGGTTTATAATGGAATGAAGTTAACAACGGTCTCAACTTTTACCTATTTGGGTGTTACATTGTCATACAATGGGAGGTTCTACATGCCACAGAAAAAGTTATCCAAACAAGCTATAAAATTCCTGAACATGTAACATGTTATATTCCACAACATGTAAAATGTTATATGCAAATAAAGAAATAGAATTTGAATTGAATTTGAAGTAAGTGAAATTGCGATGGACAAAGAGTTGACAAAGAATGTATCCTCTATAGCAGACAACATGCAAGCAGAAAGTAGGAAACAGACATATAAATGATATTTCTCAAAATGACCAATACATAGGACTAGATAAGGAGGAGTGAACTGGTCTTTTCCTTTCCATATTTCTCTTATGACTCCACTAAACCCTAGCTATGTTGTGGGTACTCAAAAGAATAATCTCACTGATTCTCTTGGGTACCCACATAGGGTTTGAGGGTCAAGTAAGAATTTGAGGATGTAAAATACTCTTCTTATCTAGTGCTCTGCAATATCTTATTTCCCTTTATTAATTTGAAATCTTACCAATAGTTTTGTTTAATTTACTTATTGGTTCATATTTCTCATCAATTTTCCCCCCAAGGATCAGATTAAGAAAGTTAAAGGTTAAAAAAATATATATGGTTGAGATGTTGGCCGGACAATGTACAGCCCTATCAAACAGTACTCATTTTGGTCTTTGGCATCTATAAGTATGACCTTGACTTTTGAGGTACATGCTGGTCTTGTGCGCAACACGCCGCCTCATGGTAAACGTTTGTGTCAAATATCTTGGAAATCCTATGATGAGTATACTCATTTTGATCTTTGACCTCTAAGAGTGACCTTGACATTTGAGGTACAGACCTGGGTCTTGTAAACAACACGCCGCCTCATCATGGTGAACGATTGTGCCAAATTTCTTGGAAATCCTATGATGCATGGTAAAGAAACGGGCTGGACAAGGTTCGGACGCACAGACGCACTGACACCCGGACGCACATAATTAAGTACATACACCGAACCACCATTGTCACAGCTATGTCGAGCTGACTGCAAGTTTAAATAATGTCAATATATTATGAATAAAAAAAATTCCCTACTCTTTAAGAGATTATGTACTTTTTTTTCTATTTAAATCATGTTCAGTCTATGTATTTATTTTGAATCCATATACAATCCTTTTGTTGTTAAGAGGGCTCAGGTTTGTGGGGATATGGCATTACAACTGATGATCTGGTGTCAGGATAAGCATACCAGTATTACTGGTACTCTATGGCATGACTGAAATACTGTTAAAAATGGTACACAACACCGTACAAACAAAAATCATGATGTGTTTCACTAAATCCCTCCACAATTGAATCACTTCTGCAACAATTAGCTAAAAACAAATCACAACAATTAACAATATTGTTCTCCATTATCTAAAATATTTCTTAGTCTGTCTTTTAGTCATACTTTTCTTTTGTTAACCTTTTCCCACATACAACAAATCTGCAGCAGACGACTTTGAAAACATACCTGAACAAAATTGGAAACTCCCTTTAAATGAAAGTACAATAATGGAATAGAGTTGAAAACATGGTGACAAAAGGAGAAATTGCTTATATTGAGCAATTTCTTTTTTTGTCCCCATGTTTTGAAAAAGACGTCCGCCGAAGAGGCGTCAGAAAGCATCTATATAAAGGAAAGGGTTAACCGAGTTCTAGACTAGGGCAAGTAAACTGTTCTTATTGGGATTCGCTAGGTATCCCTTATTGTCAGGCTTTTCCGTCTGTTTTTGTAAAGGATGCTACACAGCCCAAACCGACAGGCTGATTTCGATGAAACTTGGTGAACAGGTGCAATAGGGTTTCAGAGTGTGCACGTTTGAGCTTCATTGCTAAGGACCCACCCATTGCTATGCAACTAGCAAAAAAACGCTTTTAAAAAATATTTTTCTATCTTCTCCTACAGTTATGAAGGTGGAGAGCTGAAACTTCGGTTATAAATACTTCCGAGATATTTAGAACAAACTAATCCATTACGATTTAGGCCTTTGTCTCCAAATGGTAGCCTTTCAAAGATAGGGTATCTATTTTACCTAATTACAGAGTTATTGCCCTTTGTTACTTTTTCTTGTGCGTAAAATAACTTTACAAATTACAAGATGGAATTTACTAAAACTTCATAATTATGATGATACAACATATTGAGAGGAAGTGCAGTGTACAAGAACCATAACTCTAATTTAGCTAATTAAAGAGATATAGCCCTTTGTTACTTTTTCTTGTGCGTAGAATAACTTTAAAACTACAAGATGGAATTTAACAAAACTTCATAGGATAATACAACACATTGAGACGGAGTGCAGTGTACAAGAACCATAACTCGAACTAAGCTAATTACAGACTTATTACCCTTTCTTACTTTTTCTTGTCCTGAGAATAACTTAATAACTACGATATAGAAATTAATAAAACTTCATACAATGGTAAAGCACAATGAGAGGAAGTGCAGTGTACAAGAACCATAACTCTAATTTAGCTAATTGTGTATAAAATAACTTTAAAACTTCAAGATCGAATTTAATACAACTTCATACTATGATACAACACATTGACAGAAAGTGCAGTGTACTGGAACCATAACTCTATTGCCCTTCATTACTTTTTCTTGTCCGGAGAATAACTTAATAACTACGAAATGGAATCTGATAACACTTCATAGAATGGTAGAGCACAATGAGAGGAAGGCAATGTACAAGAACCATTACTCTAATTTAGCTAATTACAGAGTTATTGTCCTTTATTACTTTTTCTTGTGCGTAGAATAACTTTAAAACTACAAGATGGAATTTAATAAAACTTCATACGATGATAGAACACGATGAGAGAAAGTGCAGTGTACAAGAACCATAATTCTATTTTACCTATTTACAAGAGTTATTGCCCTTTCTTACTTTTTCTTGTGCATAGAATAACTTTAAAACTGCTAGATGATATCTAATAAAACTTCATACAATGGTAAATGGTACAATGGTAAAGCACAATGAGAGGAAGTGCAGTGTACAGGCACCATAACTCTATGCAAAGGCAAAAGTCACTAAGGCGAATCCCAAGTCGCCTTCCGGCTTGTTGGGATTCGCTAGGTATCCCTTATTGTCAGGCTTTTCCGTCTGTCTGTGTGTGTGTGTTTGTCTGTCTGTCTGTCTGTGTGTCTGTCTGTCTGTCCAGTTGTTTGTTAAGCGACGTTCCACAGCCCAAACCGACGGGCCAATTCCGATGAAAGTGAACAGGTGCCATAGGAGCTCAGGGTGTGCGCATTTGAGTTTCGTTGATAAGGACCCACCCGTTGCTATGCAGCTAGCAAAAAACCTTGTTTTAAGAACAAAAAAAAAAAATTCTATCTTCTCCTACAGTTTTGAATGTGGAGAGCTGAAACTTCAGTTATATTTATAAAAAACGTATCAATTACAATGTTTGATTCAGGCCTTTGTTTCCAAATGCTAGCCTTTCAAAGAGAGCCGTTGCTATGCAGCTAGCAAAAAAACGTGTTTTAAGAACCCAAACCATTTTTCCATCTACTCCTAAAGTTTTGAATGTGGAGAGCTTAAACTTCTGTTATAGATACTTCGAGATATATAGAAATCAAAGCGCTTAAAGCGCTGATGGTATAGGGGGCATATGTAAGTTGAAAACATATGGCATAGATCATATGGACAAACATTGTTGAAACAATGAAACAATGACCTTTAAACAAACCAAACCAAAAATGTTTGAAGCAACACATTTTGCCTGCCAATAACATATACCTCATTTGTCAAAGTTTTACCCTTTTCTTGTATAAACAAAATATCAAAGGACAAAAGATTGACAAAAAAAACCCGAGCAGCTACCCTTAATTAAAATATTTCTAGTTCAGAAATCACTAAAGATCCACAATGTATATTGTAATCATGCTGATAAATAAAAGACGATCGAAAGCATGATAGAGTCATGTTTCTTTTGCACTGCACAATTGCAGCTCTGAGTTTCCTATACACCAAGTCTTAAATTGATATATTGGACATATATTGAGACAATAACCGAAGAAATGAAAAAAATTAGTTTACACCTGAAAAACAGATTAGATTTGACGAAGTACAAAGCTTGGGGAAGCACTCATTAACGAAAAAGGGAATTTCACGGAACGCATGTGTTGCATATAATAAGTGAGAACATTGAAAGACAAAAATATACACACTCCAAACGCAGCATGCTAAATTTATGGTTATGGTGCACTGCAAATCTGTAGGTCATAAGTTACCTACAAACCAAGTTTGAAATTGATACAATGAAAGTTAATTGAGACAATCGCTGAACTAAATAAGGAACAATGGAGATAACTGAAAAAAACAGACCAGAGTTATGTACCTAGTACTTTGCCGTTCTCCTGATCACACGGGTATAATTGTGACCACTTTGAAATAAATCTGCCATACAGAAACAACGTGTTAACCAATACATGCAATCCATGACGGACGGACGAATGCACATTCAGGCAGACAGCCGGCCGGACGCCGGATTATACCTCCAAGCTTTACAGACGGAGACAACTCATAAAGTATTGATTACAGAAGACTGGTCCGATGCGTCAAAACACGTCAGCTTAGATTATGGTATTTGTAAAGTATTTGCAATTTAATTGTATCTCCGAAACGGGACCGGACCGTCAAGGTTAATTTTCAAAAACCTATTTAGACTACATTTCTAGTTTATTTGTCAACAGATACATCTAGGACTATATTACACGTTGATGAACGTTGAGTCTTAAATTAACGCAAATGCATATACATTATAATTTTAGTCTCAAAATCGCTAGAAGCTTCTCAATTATAAAATAAATAATGACCTTGCGGTTATAACTCGGATGTGTTGACAAATTCGGCCAAATTTCTTTCCGACGTTTGACAAAAGTCAATGCGACATGCATCATTCGTCTTTCACCAATGGGCTAAGTCTATGTGGAAACGCAGCCAGTTGCTTGGGAAGATTGTTGTGAGGAGTACTGGTTTGAGAAAACCAGGAAATACATTTGTAGGTGAACTGGCCGCCGTGATATGACTGAAGAAATGTTAAAAACGGCGTTAAACCCCAATCAATCAATGTTGAAATTAACTTATCTATAATTTGTAGATTTCTATTTCCTAGTAGGGTCTACATACAGCGACACATGAGAATATTCAACACAAAACGCGACCTGTTTTACCAACAATTCCCCAGTAGCGGTGAGACCGTTTGTAACATTATTTCATGGCATGTATACACAGTAGGACCTAGCTCTCTCTCTTTGGACGAATTATGTTGTAACAAGTTTGTTTACAGTATTCCTTAACCTTGACCACATAGACTAAATATACAGCAAACAACATTGAACTAAGGCATAACTATTGACCTGAATTAATAAAAGTATGATCTTGAATAGTGATGAAAACATTGTGGAAAAAGACAAACTTGTTGATTATCATTCATCTGTTAAGGTTAGTCAAATGTGTCTAAAAGGGGCAAAGGTTAAAATAATAACTGTAGACAAATGTTTTCGTTATCTAGATTATAGAAACAAATTGATTCATGTTTCAAAGCATTGTTTGAAAAGGAGGAATTGCTCATTGTCAGCAATTGCTCCGTTTGTAAATATACTTTCAACATTTGTTTGTAACTAAGTAGCTATAACGGGAACGGTTCAACCCTTTCCCGCTTACAGTGGCTTTTTGACGCATGTGCAGCAGACGGCTGCAGAATTGTTTATCATGACCCATTTCCTCTTTTTCCACAAAGGTTTCAACTATATATTTTTCCCCTTGATGTAAGGCAAAATTGCTCGTAATCATTCATCTCTAGCATGTTATTCAAAATGTGTCTGGAAGGGAGAAAGAGGGAAAGAACGTCCATAGTAAAACGTTTAAATATGAAAAGAATTAATTTGAAACGTGTTTGAAAGAATTGTGTGAAAAGGAGGAATTGCTCATTGTCAGCAATAGCTCCATTTCAACAATATTTTTTAAATATTCGAACTGGAAAGGGTTCCGCTTCCATGGGAAGGATGTAACCATTTTCCGCCTACAGACGCTTACAGACGCATGTGCAGCAGACGACAATCGAAAACATTGTGACAAAAGGGGAAATTGCTTTTCGTAGGCAATTTCTACTTTTGCCACAATGGTTTCAACTCCTTTCAATAATTGTATTTACAGTGCTTTGCACATTTCTCTATAAGTCGACTGTTGTAAACTAATGGGGTCACAGAACGGTCGACGTTACCTCACACTACTGACATTGAGGTAAACCATAGTTCAGAGTGTGTTTCATTCATAGAAACTATTTTGTCTCATAAATTTATGCAAGCGGAGGGTTTCGTGATTCGGTCGAACCAATGAAATCGTTGAAAAGGCAGATTATAACCAATCAAAACTCGATTTTGGTGTAGGTATACACATGTGGACTGCGGTTGCAGCTTTAATCCGACTTTTCGAAAGCAGCTTCGCTATGGGATAGTGGCGAAACGCCCCTATCTCCGTAACGATTTTTGATATAGGCCCTTGTTTCCAAATGGTAGCCTTTAAGAAATTGGGGTCTTTTTACAGTTGTTTTTGACTTCATTCGCCCTAAGCGCTGCGTTTGTTTTATTCGACAGCGATTTTATTGCACCATCTGATAGAACTTTTCAAGAGCTACAAAAAGGTTTATGACGTGATTGACCTCCGACCTCGAGTTTCCGAGCGATAGCCGGAAATTTACAAAATATGCAAAGGCGAATCCCACGTCGCCTACCGGCTTGTTGGGATTCGCTAGGTATCCCTTATTGTCAGGATTTTCCGTATGTCTGTGTGTGTGTCCACCTATTTGTAAAGCGACGCTCCACAGCCCAAACTGACGGGTCGATTCCAATGAAACTTGGTGAATAAGTGCAATAGGGGCTCAGGGTGTGCACGTTTGAGTTTCGTTGCTAAGGACCCACCCATTGCTATGCAGCTAGCAAAACACCGCCTTTAAAAACCCAAACCATTTTTCTATCTTCTCCTACAGTTTTGAATGTGGAGAGCTGATACTTTGGTTATAGATACTTCGAGATATTTCAAAAATATGTATTCGTAATGATATTTGATTGTGCCATTTGTTTCCAAATGATAGCCTTTCAAAGAAAGGGTATCTATTTAAAGTCGTTTTTGACTTCAATCGCCCCTAGCGCTGCAGTGGTAGTATTTGATAGAGATTTTATTGTACCATCTCATAGAGCTATTCAAGAGCTACAAAAAGTTCTTTCATACCATTGACCTCCAACCTCGGGTTTCCGAGCTAGAGCCGGAAGTTTGCAACATATAGCAAGGCGAAACGGTTGGGTGTAGACGGATGCGTCTTGGCATGGTGATAAAACATGGTTGATTGATCAGAGAGTGTTTTTACAAGCTGCACACTTTTCATCAGTGTTCACCAAGTCAACACATAAGTGACCCTATCACACTAGTTCTTCATATATATATATGTTAAGGCGAATCCCACGTCGCTTACCGGCTTGTTGGGATTCGCTAGGCTAGGTATCCCTTATTGTCAGGCTTTTCCGTCTGTCTGTGTGTGTGTCTGTCTGTCTGTCCAAATATTTGTAAAGCACAGCTCTACAGCCAAAACTGACGGATCAATTCCAATGAAACTTAGTGAACAGGTGCCAAATAAGCTCAGGGTGTGCTCCTTTGAGTTTCGTTGGTAAGGACCCCATCCGTTGCTATGCAGTTAGCAAAAAATCGTGTTTTAAGAACAAAAAAACATTTTTCTATGTTCTCCTACAGTGTTTAATGTGGAGAGCTGAAACTTCGGTTATAGATACTTCAAGATATTTAGAAAAAACGTATCAGTTACGATTTTTGATTTAGGCCTTTGTTTACAAATGGTAACCTTTCAATGATAGGGTCTTTTTACAGTTGATTTTGATTTCAGTCGCCCCTAGCGCTACATTGGAAGTATTCGATAGCCATTTTATTGCTCCATCTCATAGAGCTATTGAAGAGCTACAAAAAGTTATTTTACGTCATTGACCTCCGCCCTCGGGTTTACGAGCAAGAACCGGAAGATGGCAACATATACCAAGGCGAAACGGTTGGGTGTAGACCGATACGTCTTTGCATGGTAATAAAACATGCTTGATTGACCAGAGAGTGTTTTTACAAGCTGCAAACCTTTCACAAGTTTTCACCAAGTCACCACATCAGTGACCCTATCACACTTGTTCTTCATATGTATATGCAAAGGCGAATCCGTAACTGCTTGTGTGTCTGTTTGTTTGTAAAGCGACGTTCCACAGCCCAAACCAACGAGCCGATTCCGATTCAACTTGGTGAACAAGTGCCATAGAGTTGCGTTGCTAAAGAATGTCCCGTAATTATGCAGCTAGAAAAAAGAACAATTTCTCCTTTTGCCACATTGTTTTCAACTTTTGTCAGTAAGTAAACCTTCATATATAGATATTTTTGGGTTTTTTGATGAGATGTGTTCAACGGTGTCTGCATCAGATTTGTTGAATGTGGGAAAGGGTTAAAGGGACAAATAAGCATTTCAGAACATGAATTATGCATCTCATCTAGAGGTCTGTTTAACCCATTCCTTCATATAAACACTCTGCAGCAGAAGACTTTTGAAAGCATTGTTACAAAAGAAGAAATTGCTCAAAACAAGCAATTTCTTCTTTTGCCACAATGTTTTCAATTGTTTCCATAATCATATTAACATTTTTAGAGATGTTCTGTGATTTTGTGTAAATAATTGCTGTATGTATGAAAGGGTTAAAAGCGTGTGATTCTCTTTTTTCCTTCCGTTATTTACAGTTTGAAAAGGTCTCAAAAAGAAGATGAGGTATGTTTGCACGCACCTTCACTATCACCTGGAGGATCATCATCAGCCACTTTGTCATTTCCTTCACTTGATGAAGCCATCTTCTACCTGAGAGTAAAGAATAAATAGGTCACAACCACGAAAGCTAACCTTTGGAGGTTTTGGAATTGGTTGCAATTATAATCGAATTGTATACTTTAATATTCTATGTTCAATTTTTACGTTTTGAAGAGGCTTACAGTATGCTTGCAGTATGCTTCTACCACTAAGTTGATGGCCAACACGAGGATTCTGATCAAACTTTGTTTAATGCAATGTTGGGAAGGTCAGTTTTTGAGAGACATGGTTAAAATAACTGATATGATTCTCTTTTGAAATAGGGCCTGTTGTTTAGGAGGAGTTGGCATTTAAAGTTTGTCTTATTTTCAACCCCTTGAGCGGAATCCCTTGAACACTTTTGGTAGAGGGTTACTTAAGAAACAGATGTGTGAATATGCTTTAAGGCTTGTCTGCTTTGAAATTGGGCCAGTGGTTTAGGAGGAGCTGTTGTTTAAATATATATAGCTCTGGCATCAGAGTGGAATGGTTTGAACAATTAAGGGCCAGCCGCCACTAAAGGAACACTTGTATTAAATTATCTTGAAATTGTGACAGTGGATAAGTGAATTGTGTTGTTTTCTTTTTTGTTGTTTATGCTCTGGCAGCTGCCTTGTACAATGGACCAGACCAGTTTAAAAACCTTTGGTAAAGGGTATGCTAAGAAACAATAAACATTTGTATGAAAATATTTTGAAATTGGACCAGTGGTTTAGAAAGACATGTTGTTTCAAGATGTTTGTATTTGTAGCTCTGGTGGCCACCATGTTCAGCAGAATAGAACGGTTCAAACAATTTAGGAAGTTGGCCACCTTAAAAACATCTGTGTGAAATCATTATGAAATTGATTCATTTGTCAAGCAAGGAGAAGTTGTTTGAAAGGGAGGATGGACAGATAATGTAAGAAGCCGGATGTTCATAAATAGTTCACCCAGAGTAGTTGTGCTCATGCTTCCTCTGATAATGTATTAAGATGACTATTGACACATGTTTGGCTTATTTTAAATTGCTCTCAACCCTTTCTAACATACACAAATATTCTGTTCTGTTTAAAAACATAAAGGTAAATAATAAAATTGAAAATCTGTATAAATGAAAGTATTTTTATTGAATAAAGTTGAAAACATTCTTGCGAACAGAACAAGAACTGCGGGTGCCTGATGCTTTTCTGTTTTGTATCCAAGGGAGAAATTTACAAGATGAACATTAAACAATTACTGTTAAATTAATACATAATACTGAAAATCCCTTTCACAGGTGAACCTAAGCATGATCATTATTTTTGCATTTGCATAACCTACCGTTTTGATCTGTTTCAAATAATTAATAAGTTAATTTTAAGAAGGGCAATTATCCAGTCAAAATACACGACAGGGTTATTTTAATTTTAAAACTCTTCCTTTTTCCTTATATTGTACATTTGATAGTGAACAAGCCAGACAAGCTTTGTCAGTTTCCTTTGATTGTTTGATGTTTTACAGCGCTTTCAAGGATTTTTCAGTAGTCTCACAGCATTTTCCTAGGTAAGTTACCAGTACTACTGGTCCATTTATCGTGACACCAGCCAGTCAGTCATAATACTAACTCCGCAACCCTGGGCGCCAAGGAGGGCATCCATTACTAAAATGTTTAAAGTCTATGGTATGACCCCACCAAGGTTTGACCCCACAACCTCCAACACCAGAGGCGGACACTCTATCACTAGCGTCGACAATATCGAGGCGGTTAGAGGCATTTATGTGACCTTAACCCAAAACTTAACCAAAATTCTGACATAAAAAGGAGCATAAGTTTGAAAAAATGCAGTTAAAAGTTATGGAACTTACACCCATTGTTGCTACTATGATATAAGACAACTATTGTAAGTTTCAAATCTGTACCTTGAATGGTTACTAAGATAAAGTGGATTTTAACAAATACCTTAACCAAAATTCTGACTAAAGAGGGGGCTTACTTTGACAAAATGCAGTCAAGAGTTATGGAACTTGCCCCTCTTGTTGCTAATATGATGCCAGACAACTATATGAAGTTTCACAGATCTACCTTGAATGGTTACTGGAAAAAAGTTGACTTTAACAAATCACTTAACTGAATTTCTGACTTAAAAAGGGCCATAAGTTTGACAAAATGCAATCAAGAGTTCTGGCACTTATCCCTGTGGTTTCTACTATGATGTCAGACATCTATGTTAAGTTTCAAAGCTCTACCTTGAATGGTAAGTGAGGATAATTTTAACAAAAAACTTAACCAAATAAAATTTAAAGGATTCGGCGCAGGGGAAGCTATGACATTAGCTTAACTGTCTGACAAAGACGAGCTAATAAGAGGCTCAAGAGGCCAATTATCTTACCACTGCCATAAGGCAAAATAACTACACTACGTTGCCATCATTTAGTAACAAGAGCTGTCGGAGGACAGCACGCTCGACTATATGCCGCTTATTCACATAAAGCACTACTTCATTATATTGCACTTAAGAACTATTAACCCTTTCCCTCATATGGCAATTCTGCAGCAGACGACTTTGAACATATTTTGTCAAAACGTAGAAAATCTCCATAATTGAATGGATAACCTATGACAAAAACTAGAAAACAGTAATTCAAGGGCCATTACTCCATATTTAGGATACAATGGAGTTATCTAACCTAATTGTACGATGGTCCTTAACAAATGTGTGAAGTATGAAGTGATTTGAATTATGAAACTTTAACGTTGAGCTAAACGCAAATGTTAAAACTGACCGAGTCCAAAAATAGCAAAACCTTAAAAAAAGGTTTACCAAATGTTTGACATCATGCAAAACCCGTTTGATATGTTGAAGAATTATATTTGATAAATGAATGATCACAATTAGAAAGGAATGTAACCAAAGATTATGAATTTATCTAAAATTCTTAAAATCAAACAAAAATCATGTTATTTTAATATTCCCAAAAGGTCAGACTCCGCATCTTCAACATACAATGTGAAGAAAGGTATTAGATGTAATTATATTCCAAATATGAAAGCCCTAACACAAGTACTTATTGAGAAAAATTAAAAAATTAAATGAAAATGCCAACTTGCCCTAAAACTTTAACCACCCAAAATCATGTTTTTTACCCCAAAATGAAGGTCACACTCAGCATCTTCAGCATTCAATGTGAAGAAAGGTATAAGATGTAACTACATTCCAAATATTAAAGCCGTAGCACAAATACTTATTGAGAAAAATTAAAAAAATTAAATGAAAAGGCCAACTTGCCCTAAAACTTTAACCACCCAAAATCACGTCTTTTACCCCAAAAAGAAGGTCACACTCAGAATCTTCAGCATACAATATGAAGACAGGTATTAGATGTAATTATGTTCCAAATATAAAAGCCCTAGCATAAGTAAGTACTTATTGAGAAAAAATAAATAAAAAAAGAATTCCAACTTGCCCTAAAACTTTAACCACCGTAAATCAGGTTTTTTACCCCAAAAAGAAGGTCTCATTCAGCATCTTCAGCATTCAATGTGAAGAAAGGTATAAGATGTAAGTTACATTCCAAATATTAAAGCCGTAGCACAAATACTTATTGAGAAAAATTAAAAAATTAAATGAAAAGGCCAACTTGCCCTAAAACTTTAACCACCCAAAATCACGTCTTTTACCCCAAAAAGAAGGTCACACTCAGAATCTTCAGCATACAATATGAAGACAGGTATTAGATGATATGATGTTCCAAATATAAAAGCCCTAGCATAAGTACTTATTGAGAAAAAAAAATAAAAAAAGAATTCCAACTTGCCCTAAAACTTTAACCACCGAAAATCAGATTTTTTACCCCAAAAAGAAGGTCTCATTCAGCATCTTCAGCATTCAATGTGAAGAAAGGTATAAGATGTAACTACATTCCAAGTATTAAAGCCGTAGCACAAATACTTATTGAGAAAAAAGAAAAAATTAAATGAAAGTGCCAACTTGCCCTAAAACTTTAACCACCCAAAATCACGTCTTTTACCCCAAAAAGAAGGTCTCACTCAGAATCTTCAGCATACAATATGAATACAGGTATTAGATGTAATTATATTCCAAATATAAAAGCCCTAGCATAAGTAATTATTGAGAAAAAAAAAAAAAAAAAAATCCAACTTGCCCTAAAACTTTAACCACCGAAAATCATGTTTTTTACCCCAAAAAGAAGGTCACACTCAGTACCTTTAACATTCGATGTGAAGAAAGGTATAAGATGCAACTATATTCCAAATATTAAAGCCCTAGCACAAATACTTATGAATGAAAATGCCAACTTGCCCTAAAACTTTAACCGGACGCCGACTGAGACGCCGACGCCGGGGCGAGTAGTAAAGCTCTCATATTCTTCGAATAGTCGAGCTAAAAATCAACATTGCTTAAAATCATCTGGTAAGTGCTCAACATATGTGAAATAATTTGAAAATCAGGCAAATATTTATAAAAAGACGGTTTTTACTTCAGGCATGTAGGGTAAAACAGCTTCCACAGATAACCCTTTCCCAGAAACAACACATCTGCAGCAACAAAACTTAACAAGAGTTGTCGGAGGACAATATAGCTCGCCTATCAGGGCCATCGTATATCAGGGCCTACTTCAGAACAGTTAAAGTATTAGGTAAAGTCGCACAGTATCACCTATTGCAAGATAATACACCTTTTCAATACTTTTGACAAAAATTCTAAGTTCAACTAGAATGGAGTGCTCCCCGGAGCACGTGTGTCACCTGCCGGCGCCTTGTCAGAAAATTTTAATTTTTTATAGAAAAGGGGCAATAACTCTGATATAAAAAATATTTGGATTATCCCCCTTTTGTGAACCCATCACAAAAATTGATATAAACATTTGTCAGAAGTTTCAATCCAATCCTTTGAGCAGAAAAAAAGTAATTTGAATATTTGACAGAAAAGGGGCAATAACTCTGATATAAAAATATTTGGATTATCCCCCTTTTGTGAACCCATCATACACATTGATATAAACATTTGTCAGAAGTTTCAATCCAATCCTTTGAGTAGATTAAATTTTTGACAGAAAAGGGCCAATAACTCTGATATAAAAATATTTGGATTATCCCCCTTTTTGTGAACCCATCATACACATTGATATAAACATTTGTCAGAAGTTTCAATCCAATCCTTTGAGTAGAAAAAAAGTTATTTGAAAATTTAAATTTTTGACAGAAAAGGGGCAATAACTCTGATATAAAATTATTTGGATTATCGCCCTTTTGTGAACCAATCACACACATTGATAAAAACATTTGTCAGAAGTTTCAATCTAATCCTTTGAGTAGAACAAAAGTTATTTGAAAACATGACGAAAAAAGTGTGACGGACAGACAGACAGACAGATGCCGGATAAAAAAAAAAATAGACAGACGTCGAATAAAAAAAAAAAGTAACATTTGTCAGAAGTTTCAATCCAATCCTTCGGGTAGAAAAAAAGTTATTTGAAAATTTAATTTTTTGACAGAAAAGGGGCAATAACTCTGATATAAAATTATTTGGATTATCCCCCTTTTGTGAACCAATCACACACATTGATATAAACATTTGTCAGAAGTTTCAATCTAATCCTTTGAGTAGAAAAAAAGTTATTTGAAAACGTGACGAAAAAGTTAGATTTTTTGACAGAAAAGGGGCAATAACTCTGATATAACTTGACCTTGACCCAGGGTCAGGACGGGTGTAGTGGGGTGCGTAGATGGACCAATAGTTCCTAAATGTATAAACTAAATATGAAGGCAATCAATGTCATAATAGTGAATGCAGAGTGATATGTTAAACGTTAAACGCAAACCTTAAACCTTGTAACTGAACCAAGTAGAAATGACCTTGACTTTGACCCAGGTGCAGGACGGTTGTAGTGGTGTGCACAGATGGATGACCAATAGTTCCTAAATGTATAAACTAAATATGAAAGCAATCAATGTCATAATAGTGACTGCAGAGTGATATGTTAAACGTTAAACGCAAACCTTAAACCTTGTAACTGAACCAAGTAGAAATGACCTTGACCTTGACCCAGGGTCAGAACGGGTGTAGTGGTGTGCGTAGATGGATGACCAATAGTTCCTAAATGTATAAACTAAATATGAAAGCAATCAATGTCAAAATAGTGAATGCAGAGTGATATGTTAAACGTTAAACGCAAACCTTAAACCTTGTAACTGAACCAAGTAGAACCAAGTAGAAATTACCTTGACCTTGACCCAGGGTCAGGACGGGTGTAGTGGTGTGCGTAGAGGGATGACAAATGGTTCCTAAAGGTATAAACCCTTAAAACCCAAATGAAAACCTTAAACACAAACCTTAAACCTAGGTGTCTACGCCACCGCCGACGCCGCCGACGGTGCCGACGGTGCCGACGGTGCCGACGCCGGGGGTAACACATAAGCTCTCCTGTACTTCGTACTGGCGAGCTAAAAACCATTTAGCTAAACTTATTGAAAATCTCCATAAATAAGAATGTAATTGTTAAATAGAGTTGAAAACATTGTGGAAAAGGAGGCATAACTTGTTATGAGCAATTTCTTCTTTTGCCACAATGTTTTCAAAAGTGGTCTGCTGCAGTGATATCAAAAAGCGTCTACATGTGGGAAAGGGTCAAAGAAGGAAAAAATGCTTGAAAGACAATGAGCTATGACATAAGCTTGATTGACTTCATTCGGTGAAACAAAAAACTTCTCCTTTGGTAACAATGTTTTCAAAAGTCATGTGCTGCATACATATGCATCATATTGTGTATGTATGTGGTAACAGGAGGGTAAATAAAGAATTTCATGTTTTGTGATAATATTTTTTACCGGGTATCTTTAAATAATTAGATAATACTAACCCAGTGTTATAAGACTAAAATTACTTATGATTAACCCTTTCCCACGGTTTCTGACGCCTCTGCAGGAGACAACTTTTGAGAGCAATGTGGCAAAAGGAGAAATAAATCATGTTGAGCAATTTACCATTTCCACAATGTTTTGAACTCTATTCAATAATTATTTATAGAGATTTCTCGTATTTCAGATGTCTTAAAAACAGACTAACCCTTTCCTTCATATAGATGCCTTCTGACACTTCTGCAGCGGATGATTTTGGAATACATTGTGGCAAAAGAAAAAAATGGTAGATAATATGAATAGTTTTTACTAAATGCTGCATTTTTTTTGTATGTGGAAAAGGGTTAAACTAGCATATCAGAAAAAA
Source organism: Serripes groenlandicus (assembly GCA_031761405.1). Taxonomy (NCBI): domain Eukaryota; kingdom Metazoa; phylum Mollusca; class Bivalvia; order Cardiida; family Cardiidae; genus Serripes; species Serripes groenlandicus. Next base: position 28,605,699 of record JASEVX010000009.1, on the reverse strand, counting down.
GTTAAAAGTTTATGTTAGTCAATTGCTTTTGAAGAATGTTGTGTGGAGTAGTAGTGCAATATCAAGGAAACTAACGACATGGCTCTATAAATGAAGGTATAATTACTGCACACAGTTGAAAACGTTGTGGCTAAATGAGAAATTGCTTGTTTTGAGCAATTTCTCCTTTTGCTACAATGTTTTCGAGAGTCGTCAACTGCAGATGTGTCAAAATGCATCTTTAGGTGGGAAAAAGTTAAAAACATCTAGGCAAAAATATTGAAACTCTCTGTATAAATGACAGTTAAATTATTGGATAAAGTTGAAAACATAGTAACAAAAGGAGAAATTGCACGTTTTGAGCTATTTCTTCTTTTGTCACAATGTTTTTTCGAAATGTCCTTCAATGCTGCAGATGAATCAGAAAGCGTCTATATGTGTAGTCTCAATATATCGTCATTACATATTGTATTGTAACAGTCTCATCGCATTCTGAGTACAGAAACCTGGACTACTATATGTGGGAAACTATTTCTATTTCCAGGTATGATTTTAAATTCATTGTAAATTCTTTGTTTACGATGAAAATATTTTGCTGTAAATGAGACTTTGATATGATACATATATAACAAGATCAGTTACCATGGAAACATATAGTAATTAATTAATTAAACGAACAATTATTGTTCCATATTATTTACTTTTCATTTTACACTCCATGAAAATAATATAATATGAAAATCAAATAACACATCAAATTTCAATTACTGTGAAACATTTCTCTAAAATGTTTTTTACTCTAAACATATCTATTATTGGTTTAACATTTTTTTCATTACATTATCTTCTCAGGGCATTTTCTAGTCTGTATTTTTCTTTTATATTAAAAGGATGTCAGTAATGTCTAATGAGCCATATTTAATTTAATAAAGTAGTTCCTGCTGAAATAGATTACATATCCACTGGATAATAAATGCAATATAGATTAAGAACTAGGTACAATTAAAACATATTTCCCATTTACTTACCACATACGAGCAAACATGGCCGCTTCAATTTAACCTGTAAATTGATAGATAAATAATCTTTTTTCAGTTTCGAGATCTACGTTTTATAGAAATTTGCTTATCACACCATTTAGTTTAATTTTTTCTCACAATAATATGAATAATGCTTACCTAGTACAGACTATGAGAACTTATATGTGGATCAAAGGCTACATTTCGACTACTTTTACTAGAAAATAACTGTTTTGAAAACGAAAGTAAAATTTTGGAAACTTGGAAATGTTCTACTATGTTGTTGTTGTTGCTTGTAGCAGAGTTCGATTAAAAAATAATATCCGAAACAACATGATTTGAACTCTCAGAATAATCGGAATACTCGGCTTAATTCGTTAATTTTGAACTAAGAAAGATAACCCGTTCTTTTTTTTTACGAATTAAGTATTATTTAGTTTGCCTCCCTTTAAAATGATCCAAATTCGGCCATTCTGGAGACACTAACTAATGAAACAAGCAAGACGCCATAAACCACAGAACAATAACTGCAAACTTTTAGAACATACTGCAGCATCTAATATTACAAGTCATTACAATATATATAACATACACTACGATCTCTTCAGCATGGCTTTAGAGAAAAAAGATCAAGTGAAACTCAACTCATTCAATTAGTAGAGGACCTATCCAGAAACCTGACAAACGAACACTAGACGGATCTCATACTGTTAGAATTCAGTAAAGCTTTTGATAAAGTCAACCACCTAAAATAACGGTACATGAAAATGGTATCACCGGCAGAAGGCCTACATTCTCATGGTTAAAACACTTCTTAATTGACCGTTCTCAGTGTGTTGTACATACTAACTTGATGGTGAATTTTCATCCGAAGTCACAGTCACGTCTGCAAACCACCTATAATGTTTTCCTCTTCATAACTGACTTGCCAGATGAAATCCATTCTCAGGTCCGGCTGTTTGCAGATGACACAGTTTTAAATGTTTGGTTATTCAAAAACCTGAAGACTGTAAATCCCTTCAGGCTGATCTAAATATCCTTCAATTTTGGGAAAGTTAATGGGATATGGAATTTAACTCTAGTAAATGCCAAGTTGTGAACATGTGTAGTAATAAACAAACTACATTTTAGGAATATTAAAACCAAAACCGTAAAACTCGTTAGGTAGCTTTTAAAACCCTACATTGTAGTTAGAACACAGCTATAATATGCCTCATCAGTTTGGAATCATTATACATGTAAATATATTTGTAAAATTAAAAGTTCAGAAACGAGCCATTATGTGGATCAAGGATACTTTTTTCCAGTTACAGCAGTGTCACCCGCATGAACTTGGATGGAATACATTAAAACAACGACGAACAGACAATAGACTGTTAATGTTCTACACAATAATTAAGAATTTAGTTACAATGTTCATGCCATCCTATTTAGAGAGACCTGCAAATGTGCACCCATTCTACTACAGACAAATTAAAACTATTACAAACTTTTACACATTTGATGACCTGCGATGTTTTTATCCTTTTATCTAACACTGATGACTCTGTCATACTTTTAAATTATTCTCACTCATTCTTTTAACAATATAATATGTACAGAAAAAAACTTGAAAATCTGTAATTAGCGCAAACCAATACTGAGTCCTAGAAAACATGGGTTTCATACGACACAGACCAAACATCCCTGTAGAAGTGAAACACATTAGCGTACAGAGATATATCAAACACATGTATATATAAATATGTGAAACAAATAAGCGTATATGTATGCAGAGATATACCAAACGCATGTACAAATTATGTTTACGATGTACATGCATGTGTAGCAGATGGTAATGGCCTTAGAGGTACTTGTAATTGTCAATATATATGTAGGCCTATTAGTGCCCTAATAGGGCTTTATAATTCCATTCTTCTTCTTCTTTGAAATCGATAAACGACCACCATCAATACGTTATTTATTCTTCCAATGTTTGCGTAAAACCGGTTTCACCCCAAAACCAATATACGACCAACATCATTATGTTATATATTCCATCAATGTTTGCGTAAAACCGGTCTTATCCCAAAACCGATATACGACCACAATCAATATGTTATATATTCTTCCAATGTGTGCGTAAAACTGGTCTTACTCCAACACCGATATACGACCACCATCAATACGTTATTTATTCTATCAATGTTTGCGTAAAACCGGTCTCACCCCAAAATCAATATACGACCACAATCAATATGTTATTTATTCTTCCAATGTTTGCGTAAAACCGGTCTTACCCCAAAACCGATATACAGAGATCCGTATCAAGCCACGCCCTAACGCGACAACTAATAAGAACACTTGAATGTGGTATTGCCCGTGGACATTGAACTGTCGCACGTGGGATATACATGTATGTATTGGAGTAAACTGAGCCCGTGTTGTAAGGTACCAGGGTTCCATTCCCAGTACATGGTCATACCAAAGACTATACAATGGTAGTAATGGCTTCGAATTCCCTCCTTGGTAAGCCGTTACTTTTAAACCTCTGAGTATCATAGGATAAAAATAAAATAGGTATATAAAACTAAATCAAATAATTTCAATGAAAATTTCTTTTTATAAAACTTGGCCTTTGGTCCCTCATTTTTTTAACAAATGGCCATGATGGCCCGGAATCGCTCATCTGAGTAATGCTTTGTGATTTGTCATTCCACAAAAATAGTTATTTTCTTTTTTAACAAATCTACATTGCTTGAATTAATCTCGCAGAGGATCACAAATGGAACATTTGTACAAAACTATTTGAAAATTAGCCGGAATATTTCGGAGAAGAAGATTTTTAAGAGTGTTCATTATTATATACATGTAGCCATATAAGGCAAATTAATAGCCCTGACCCTGGCGACCAAGAATTTCGACCAATCAACATGGCTTGAAGGAATAAGTTAGAAGGTTACCAAAGGAACATTTCTACAAGATTATTTTAAAATTCGCTAAATACTTTCGGAGATGAAGAGTTTTAACTAGAACCATATAAAGCAAAACAGCCCCGCTCCTAACGGCTTCATTTTTTGACCAATGATCATGCTCTGAGGGAATCTGAAAGAGGGTACCCAAGGAACATTTCTACAATATGTTTTGGAAATCGATTACAAACTTTTGTATAGGAAGATTTTACAAGATTTCATATAGCCATATGAGTCACAACGTGCCCCGCCCCCTGTTGCCCATAGGAAATTCCTATGGAATTATTTGAAAATTGGCCAACCGGTTTGGGAGAAGAAACTGTTTTAAGGTGTTTTTTAGGTTGCCATGGAATCCAAAATTATGTATGGATCAACAACACTTGTAGGAATTATGGTGAAGACATTCAGCGGATGCTTGCTGTGAGGTTTCATCCAAATTGACCCACTGCTTACAGAGGAGAAGATGAAGGACGACGAACGCCGGATAAAAGGGAATCACAATAACTCACATTGAGCACTTCGTGCTCAGGTGAGCTAAAATGGATGAATCAAAGACATTTGATGCTCGCAAAATGGTTAATACTACACAGCGAGGGTAAACAAGCTCAGGGTATCGGGATAGCATTACGCGTGGTGCATCGTATTCTCGATATATACTACCAGTAGTACTGGTAAATAACCAAGGAAACGCCGCGATATAACTAAGATACTGTTGAAAATGGCGTTTATCGTACACATTTAGGCAAAACCAAAACAAAAGCTTGTTATATGTACATAAGTACGACACAGGCTTCTTTATTGGTCTATGTGTTGCGTTATGACAAAGTACATTACTGTTTATTGCTACATGAAACAGGGTACCACATATATTTGGATAATTATAAAGGTCTAAACTATGGTTGCATATATCTGCCACCACTGAACAGATAAGTTTAATGATTTCACATTAATCATAAACAAAAAAAACCCGATTGATTTGGGTTTATCATGATATCCAAATCAATAACGCTACTGTTAGTGCTCTAAACTGCCACCACTTAATAACTGGATATATGAAATGTTCATGATAATCCTCTTTGTTTTTATGACAATTTTAAGGGGGCTGTCATTCAACGGAGTCTGAGTTCAAACCCAAGCTCGGCCAACTTTCCTTCCGACGTTTAACAAAAGTCACTGTGACAAGAGCTATTCGTCTTCCACCAATGGGCTAACAGTCTATGTGGAAAAACGGACAGCTCCTTGACAAGTCTATTGTGTCGAGAACTTGTGTGAGAAAGACATGGCCACTTTGATATGCCTAAAACTTTGTTGAAAACCACATTAAACCCCAATCAATCAATCAATCAATTCAACATGTAAATCATATAAGTATATTTGTTTGATTTCCCATTCTATTTCAGCATCCCACTATCATTTAATTATATAAAATAATTGTTTATATTGTGTGAGGCTTTATTGCTGTCGTAGGCCTAAATGGTTTCAGATGATTAAGTTCAGTCAATGCTTCAAACCAGAATTTTCATCGTGTATGTTACTACGGACGGCGTGGAAATATATTTAACAGCCAGAGTGGCGCTCTGTGGAAACTATACTGACCTGTCCCAGGTACGTTCCGTGAGAGCGGGGTCACCATTAGGGGCCTACTCTATCACCAAGTATCCATGAATTAGATACCCAGAGTGATTAGTTGTTAGAAATTGTTTCACAGTCGATGATATCAAAATATAAAATAATGAGCATGCTTAGCTTTTACGAATTGCTACGGATAATGTAGACAGACGCAATTACAGTCTACTTTTGATCTACACTGACTGATTCTCATTTATTATTTATAAGCCAAGTACACGTATTAAACATGGTAGAGCGCGGCAAATAGTGCCACATCACTGAGATCACATATTGTAACACACCACACTAGTGAAGCTGTACATTTCAAGTTGAATCGTAAATGTAACTATCATATCGGATATGTTTTGGTTAAACACAAGGGGTATTGCTGCGTAACTACATGATGGTTATATGTTTTAACAACTTCTTTAATTGTACATGTATTTTGTTGCTGTGTGTCTTTATCGTATTTCATTTTAAGTTGTTTGTAAAAGGACGAAGTCATGTTTTTATGCCGATTGGTTATACAGTTGAGTTGAGTTGAAAAGTGCTGCTGATATTTGCGAGCTGTCGTACATAACATCATTCCTTAATTTCTCTATTAACGGTTGGGGAAATGGAACATCCAATACCGCCTTTCACCCTGCACCTGGGCCGCATCAAGTGGGTTTGTTAACTGGACACGAATTTTCACAAATGACGCGAAAAGTGTCATAAATAAAGAGTCCTGGGAGTAAGTTAACGTTACGTTTAATTTAAATCCTTTCAGAAATTGTCCGTGTTTGTGTGCATCTTAAAACTCATTTACTCGTTCCCACGTACGGCACATGTAAAGCAGACGACTTTAAACCTTCTAGATATTGGTTTGATCAATCTTTGTGAATAAATACATGATTATTGAAACGAGTTGAAAACATTGTGGCAATGGGGAACTTTCTCATCATGAACAAAAGATCAATTTGCCATGAATGTTATCAAATGCCTTTCTCTGCAGATTAATCAACATGAGCCTACATGTAGGGAAAGGATTAAAACGAGATTATGCTATTCGTCTCTCTTAAACTACGTGAATGCTAAACGAAAACAGACCTTTGGGAAGGTTCATGCCACAACCTTATACAGACTTCTCATTTTCGAACAATACTTTCAACTTTGTATTAACATTGCTTCTCGAATAGTCTATTTGTTACATTGATATACGGACGTTTCAAGTTTGAAGACGCTTTGGGTACGTTCTATTGCCATGGTCCTATACATTACACGGCATTGTTAAACAAGAGGGCCATGAGTCCCTGGAATCGCTCACCTAAGAATGGGCTATTTAAGACATAACTCTCTCATGCTCAAGCCAAACATGTGGCTTCCAGAGTGTTAACAAGATTTCCCTTAAATTTGGTCTAGTGACCTAGTTTTTGACATGACATGACCCATATTCGAACTTGGCCTCGATATCATCAGGACAAACTTTCTGATAAAGTTTCAACATGCTCAAGTTTAAAATGCGGCTTCCAGAGTGTTAACAAGATTTTCCTTCAATTTGGCCTAGTGACCTTTATTCGAACTTGGCCTAGAAATCACTAAGACAAACATTCTGACAAAGTTTCAACATGCTCAAGCCAAAAATGCGGCTTCATGAGTGTTAACAAGATTTTCCTTAAATTTGACCTAGTGACCTAGCTTTTGACCCCACATGACCCAGTTTCGGACTTGGCCTAGAGTTGATGGAGATATATGTTCTGATAAACTTTCATAAAGATTGGATGCAAAATGTTGCCTCTAGAGTAGTAACAAGCAAATGTTGACGACGAACGACGAACGACGGACGACGGACAAAAGGCGATCACAATAACTCGTGCTCTGGTGAGCTAAAAATAAGCGAAATATTTCTTTAACCTTTTTCCACATACTACACATCTGTAGCAGACGACTTTTAAGCAAAAATACAGAAACTCTTTATGAATGAAAGTAAAATAATTGAAAAGAGATGAAAAAAATTTGGTTCAATTGTCAGTAAATATCATACCAATGCAATAAAACAAAATTAGGTCAGGCTTGAACTTCTTCTGTCGTTGCGTACAGTGTTCCTGAAGCTACAACCGCTTGATATTTATACATGTATGATTTGACATGTATTCTTCTGCTCTAGTTAATTCCACAGTATTTTTAAACTTGGATATCACATCCATAGTCTTTTTCTTTCAGCGCCTATTATACGTATACTAATATATCAATGCATAACATGATTTCTTTCAATTATTAATAGTATGTCTATAAGCGATATGGAAATAAACGTAAGAGACAGAGGTACACAGAGTCCTGAGCTTACTCCCAAGACAGTCCTTTCCAGACCGAAGAAAACACTTTTTGCAGCTGTATTGGAGAAGCAAATGGTTTAATAAGTATACGTCTAAGATGTACAGCGGATGTACCTTCTGAAGCAAGATTGTCTCTATTTTATTTTGCTCACAAAGCACATCAACATATGTACATTATTGTTTTTTTTCATAATCGCCATTTGTTTGCTCAATGGTTACATGTATCTTTTAAACTAATTTTACATCTTCGTTTTCTTCTCGTATACATTATATAACACAATATGTGATAAAAAAAGAAATGCTTGTTTAATGCTTAAGACCTCGTTAAACTACAAGCTTATGTAAGTAAAATGTTCTGACGATTAGACAATTTTCTAGATTGTCGGCATTTACTTTCTTATTTTAAGGGATAGAGGATCCACTAGCCCTTTCTCATATGTATTCTGACGCATCTACGGATGTTGTAAACGAAATTTAAAGAACTGATGGTATAGGTTTTCGGTAGTAATCGTTTTGCCGTTCGTTAGTAAAGCGTGTAGCATAGTGATATACTAGGTTGGTATATATAGCGATGCTGGTTTATAGCAACGTACTTACCGGGATTACCTAGTTGCGAGTGCGCAGTGCTTCTTGAATAGGTTAACATTGAAACTTACCAGTTAAGTGAACTAGCTTGCATATGCAGTGAAGTCGCCAATATTGAACCTCTTCAAATACCGAATATCCAACAATAATTGATAACATGTCGATCTTTCAGTATGAGGTATTGTTTTTGAGCCTCGTAAGACGAAATGGTATCATGTCGAACTTGGAGACAGTGAGATACCAGGTGAGTATCACCAGACTGTTTGCGTTCATTTCGACGAGCCTTTGGTGTAATTACCTCTCACCTTAAAGCTATGCTAAAGCGAGGATGCAATCGAATACAATGTCTCCTGATGCGATTCCTTTATTTTTTTCAGGTGGTATCATCTGTGGTAAAATGGTCGTTCCGGCAGCCGCTTACTAGTCTTTCTCTATCTCACGGACCTGTGTTAAACCGTCTGCAGATGAAGTAATATGCAGTGACTTCGCTCTAGTGGTTGAGACAAGAAGACCATTCCCATCTACACACACCTTGAAGACCATTTATGCTAATCTGAAGAAACCTTCGGGTCTTTCCCTGACATATATGGTCAAATATCAACACACCAATGGTATTACGGTCGAATCTATGTGCCTTCATCATCACTGTTTTTCTTTTTATTTTTAGCTCCACAGGCTGAAAGCCAATCGAAAAGCCGAGCAGGGGTTTCGAACTCTCATCCCCTGAATTGACAATACACTCCGCTAACAACTGAGCTCATGGGGCTTAGCTTTTCAATTCAGAAGAAGGCTAAATGTTACCCCTTTTACCCCTTCAATGCTAAATTGTTAAAATTGAATTGAATTTGATAAGGCCATATCCAATTGTATTGATATCAAGATATTTTTTTGAATTGCGCTTTCAACATTTTTAGAGCCTAGTCAGACAGCGCTGATGTGCATACATATCTGAGTCCATACTTGAGGTAAACCCTTCATAAATTCGGTTCCAGCAGTCAAAGGGTTAAATGAGAAACATGGAAGACACATATCAGTGCGGACACCTTTATCTTTATAGTTCGAGTAAGATGTAAACACACAAAAAAAATATTGTTTCAAAAGAAAACGCGTTAATAAAGTCGTCTGCAGACACGTCAATGTCGGTTATACTTGTTTGATCAAGTTAACACCGTTTTAACATTATTTCAGCTTTAGCATGGTGACTTTACATGTATCCATGACCACTGGGAGAACAACCAGAACTAGGCTAGGAAAGGGTCGATCCTGTAAGGGATTATTGATATAATCTTTATCTTTTTCAGCTTGTCCTCAACCAGTTCATCCTGAACCCGCGGGCGCGGCCCCGGCCCCTATAAACAGAGAGATGTTCACTTCCTACTAGATATGATGTAAATGTAAAATAGCGAGTCGAAATAAAGGAATAATTCAATAGGTTAATGTGTTTGATTCTTTCAAATATTTCTTTAGAGTCCCAGAAAAAACAAGATAAGCTACACATAACTAGTATGTATTACATATTAAGTGAAATATCTTCCTACTGATATATGCTATCTGATTTAACCCTTTCCCACATACAGACGCTTTCTGATGCCTCTGCTGAAGACGCCTTTTTGAAAACATGGCGACAAAAGAAGAAATTGCTCAAAACCAGCATTTTCTTCTTTTGTCACCATGTTTGCAACCCTATCAATTAATTATACTTTCGTTTTCAGAGATTTTCCACTATTTTGTGAATACGTTTACAAAGTCGTCTGCTGCAGATTTCTGGTATGTGGGAAAGGGTTAAGACCCAGACAATATGTAAATCCGTCTGTGAGTAAATTACTGATGAAACCGATTGATTGGATTTGGTCGTCGTTTTCAACGATCAACAAGTTAAATCGCGGGGAAAGGGGAGGGGGGGGGGGGGGGGGGGGGGGGGGGGGGCAAATAACCTAGAACGTGTTTGTTTGCACCAGTACTGCACAAGCAATTGAACTGATTTTCTTCTCGCATAGACTATCCAGACGTACGTTTGTTGGTAGACGAATGACGCTAGTCACAATAAGTTGTGTCGATTATTGGCAAAAATGGATTGTCAAGCCTGTTTTCGAACTCATGACCCCTGGATTGATAGCCCACGTCGTTACGGACAGAGCTATCACGACTTGACTACCGATACAATAAACATTCACGTGCTTGATTTCTCATCGTCGGACAACCGCACTCCATACATCAATCGTGGGATTTTCAACTGTTGTTTCACCGTTGTCTAACAACAGAATAGAAAAAAACACTAGTCCATCAGAAACAAATATAACATTCCCGACACTCTCCTGCGAGGATATAGAAAATCAAAAAGGTATCGCCATTTTTGAGATGTGTTGAACAACTCAGAAACCGGAATATTTCATAATATTGGAATCGTAATACAGTCTTGACCAGTATGGGTTTCTGTACGTTTCAGGGGCTTTTATACATTCAATTGCCATGAAGGTCGCCAGTGATTATGTTCAACATTCCCTCGTGTGGACGCCTTTTGACTTTTGAAAAAAACTGGCAAAAAGGAAATTGTCCCATGATGAGCAATTTCTCATTACGCCTCAATATTTTCAGCTCTATTCAATAATCAAACTTTCATGAACAGAAATGACCAATATTAATTACCTTAGTACTTCGCATTGCGTTGTGTCACACCAATTAATAACATTCAAGCAAGCCAATGTGACTAAAGCTATGTTTGACATTTATTTCACATACATGAATCAGTACGCACACACTTGTATATCGACAATTTTATCGTGCCTCCTTTTACCAAGATATTTCAGTACATTGTGGCTAGCATGACGGCCCCGCGCGTAAATTCAAAGCGTCGACAGTACTGCACTCTGGCGACCATCAATACTTTGTCGTTCAATCACGAAGTCCCCTAACTTAATTTGAAAGCTCATGGCTGCGTGATTCCCTTAAGTTGTGGGTCGTGACTACGTCTAGAGTATGTCACGTCACTCCAATATTTTATTTGTGAAACTGGAACGATATTTGAGTACAAACCTCCCATTGCTTCGGACCGGGTGTATCAGCTTGTAAAGGAGGATCCGCAATGGGTCGTGGATACAGGCGTCTAGCAATTGTTGGTCGTCACCTCCAGTTAACGTGCCCAAGTCTTCGGATCTTCGCCTAGACGTCTACTTCCAATCTCAGTAGACTTTGCGATGTGAGGGACTTCCCTCTAAATTATCTTGAACCAGGAACAAGTTAAAGCACTTTACACTCTTGCCGTCCCATAATATCTACTAGTCTAGTGAATTCAAAGTGGGTGTTTGGGAATTCTTCGGTCACTGTCATCTTGATTCCGAATGAGCATGAGTACCAATGCCGAATCTGAGATTGACTCTTGAGTGACACCTGCATCTATGATCTTATTTATAGTCGGTTATACACATACAAAATGAATAATATTGACGATAACGAAGATGATCATGAATACAAGAAGTGAATATTATATTCGTGCATCCTACTCAAATCCAAACCACACCAGTGAGTTCTTAGCCGTCACTGGGAGACCTGGTTGGAGTGCACAGATGGTTATTGTTACGCTCCGCAAAGAGGGCTCATTTGTTAATATCTTTACGTAATAGTGAATACACATATAAGGAAATAAGCCCCGGCACCTGGTGGTCATATTTTTATACGGATCGGAAAAAACTGAACCAACTTGATAGATGGTCACCTAAGGGACATTTGCACCAAATTAATTTCAAAATGGGCGATTACTTTTGGAAATGTAGTTTTTACTATATACATACATGTATAAGAAAAATAAGCCTCGCCCCTTGGGTTTTCATGGGATCGGAATAAGTTGAACAAACTGGGTAACGGATCACCAAGGGAACAGTTGTGGCAAATTATTTTTAAATCAGACGAGTACTTTTGGACAATAATATTTTTAAAGTTTTTGCATGTTCCCACTTTCTGATGACACAGCGACCAGATTTATGAATTAAATTAATTATTTGAACGCATTTTAAAGAGGATCACGACAAGAGAAGACATGGCGACAGTAGTTTAAGAGGAGAGGCTGTTTAAATAAATTGTTGACGACGACGGAGGCACGACAAAGGGTGACCACCCAGAGCATTGTGGGCTATGGTGAGCTAAACGACGTCAAGTATCTGTATCGCGCGGAAGTCCAATATTGTACTGTTTTACTTGAAGCCTTCAGATGTTTTTAGCTTGAACAACATACAACAAGTATCAAATGCACTATAAGGCTAACAGATGTGTTTATTTTCCCTTCATTGTTTACTAAAGTCATCTATTAAAGGTGTGTGACAAGTGGTATACAGCAGGGAAATGGGACCTTAATTATAACATATTCATAGACACTTTCAAACTTTAATTATCTGTCATTTAAACTCTAATTATCTGTCTTTTATAACTGCCTATATATCGTTGTTTTGTATTTATCCTTCTTCACTGGGTTTTTTGTTGTGAAAGCCCACTCGCTGATATAGTTGAAATATGGTATTGTGTGCAGCCTACGACCGTAATTACATTATGAAACAAGAGCTGTCGGAGTACAGCGAGCTCGACTTTACAACGCTTATTCACTTAAGCACTATATCAGTATATTGCCTTTAAGTACTATTAAATCATTTATACTCTATAACTATGTAAAAGCAACTGTATAGATACATACATTTAAATATATGTAATTAAAAAATCAAATTTCATAAGTCAATCAAGGGCCATAACTCCATATTTAGGATAGAATGGAGTTATGTAACCTAATTGTGTGATTGTCCTCAACAAATGTGTGAATTAAGAAGTGATTTTAATGAAGGTATGAAGTAGTAAAGTCCTCATTTTTCTGCGAAAATTCGAGCTAAAAACGAAACTTTAAAGTTGAGCTAAACGCAAATGTTACAATTCACTGAGTTCAAAAATAGCAAAACCTTAAAAAAAGGGTTTTCCAAATATTTGACACCAAAACCTGTTTGATATGTTTAAGAATTATATTTGATAAATGAATGATCACAACTAGAAAGGAATGTAACCAAACATTATGAATGTATCTCAAATTCTCAGAATCAAACAAAAATCATGTCTTTTACCCCCAAACGTCACACTCAGCATCTTCAACATACAATGTGAAGAAATGTATTATATGTAATTATATTCCAAATATGAAAGCCCTAACACAAGTACTTATTGAGAAAAAATAAAAATATAAATGAAAATGCCAAGTTGCCCTAAAACTTTAACCACCACAAAGCATGTCTTTTACCCTAAAAAGAAGGTCACACTCAGCATCTTCAGCAAATTATATAATAAAAGGTATTAGATGTAATTAACTAATTATATTCCAAATATGAAAGTCCTAGCACAAGTACTTATTGAGAAAAAGTAAAAAAATAAATGAAAATGCCAAATTGCCCTAAAACTTAATCATGTTTTTTACCCCAAAAGAAGGTCACACTCAGTATCTTCAGGATTCAATGTGAAGGAAGGTATAAGATGTAACTATATTCCAAATATGAAAGCCCTAGCACCAAAACTTATTATGAAAAAGTAAAAAAATAAATGAAAATGCCAACTTGCCCTTAAACTTTAACCACCCAAAATCATGTCTTTTACCCCAAAAAGAAGGTCACACTCAGAATCGTCAGCATACAGCAATATGAAGAAACGTATTAGATATAATAATATTCCAAATATGAAAGCCCTAGCACAAGTACTTATTGAGAAAAAGTAAAACTTTAACCACCCAAAATCATGTTTTTTACACCGAAAAGAAGTTCACACTCAGCATCTTCAGGATTCAATGTGAGGAAAGGTATAAGATGTAACTATATACCAAATATGAAAGTCCTAGCACAAATACTTATGAATGAAAATGCCAACTTGCCCTAAAACTTTAACTGGACGCCGACGCCGTCGCCGACGCCGGGGCGAGTAGTAAAGCTCTCATTATTCTCCGAATAGTCGAGCTAAACATGAGTGAATTACATTTCATGAAAAATAGCTCAAACCACGTTTTTAATGTCCTCCAATATTTACAACTCTATCTTAACAGAAAACTTACAGTTTCCAACACATTACATATAATGAATGTCTGCACCGGTTCTTCAGTTTATTGATATTATGTAGAAGTCAAAACCACTTTCCAAACCCATATGCATAACCCTTACGATCCATATATTTGGTTGGCTATGGAATAGTATATAAACTATTTTATGTTTGCTTCTATTCAGTTCATATGCAGACGGCAGCATTGATCAATAATAAAATAGTATGAAGTCATCACACAAGAGTGTGTGAAAATGTCATTTTATTGCGTAGTGACTAGCTATACTGCCTATCATATATTTAAAACATAATACAATTAGCAATGAAATGACCTAAATTGGTTTACTTTGTTCTCATTGAAGGTGGGTTAGAAAAACTACCACATTATGCCTATCCAAGGTACGCATATGTGACTGAAACGATTTGTAATAATATAACGAATTAAATTCCAAATCAGCTATAACCATGGACTTATATTATCGAAAAGTCAGTGCTAGCTTCCATGAAACGTCATAGAATCGTCACCAAATACACGTCTGATCAAAGAATCAACAGGCGGAATTCAACATAAATGTATGTTTGGTTTCAATATAGTCTTTTTGCCAAGGCTAAACAAACATCATAAATGATACACAGTGGCAACATCTAACACCAGTCTTCATTGACAAATTACATGACCATGTCAACAAGGATTTAAAGATTATTTATCAGTGAAACAAAACATGCTGCACGGAAAAAAATAGTTTTTGTTTTAAAAACAAATATATATCACCCCGTATGGCAGTTTGTCAGTAATACTGATACAGGATCTTTAATTAAAAAATTGTATTGTAGAAATATGCGCTCTTGACATCATTTCAATATGGTACACATTTGTAGAGAGTTATTTAAAAACCATATGACCTTTGACCACTCAGTATGCTACTGACCTTCAACTGAGCTTGTAGAAACATACGCTCTGATCATCGTCTCCATATGGTGAGCGGACACGACATACATGTATTGTCACACAACTTTTGACCAATACCGTAAACCAAGCTTATTGTAGCATAGACTCTGTACCTCGATTCAATATGATGGACATTTGTGGTAAGTTTGCAAAAACCAGATATACGGAATATGGAGCTGACACGATTTCCGAAGGTCAGACATACGGATAAAATGTCTCCCCGTTGCATTAGGGAGACATAAATACCACAAAGGACAGAGCAAAAACTGGAATGTATTGATTTGGCTTTGCCCTCTCCATTTATAACTACAAATATAATATTGATAGGCGTTTGAATGCCATCCCCAAGGGGTTCTCACAATATTTTGATTTAAGTAGCATACTTATGTGATACTGACGTTCCATCAACGAACGGAAAAAGACCTAATGGTCCTATAGACCTAATGTTTTAAAAGTTTTAAATAATTCTGGACACATTACAAGGAAAAATATTTTGTGTTTTCTTTTCAAAAAAGTAATTGCGCAATCTTTTACAAGATGCAGACAATTGAAGCATTTGCAGCACAGAACATTTGAATCTTAAAAATGAATAAATGGACAAAATAAAAGTTGTTTCGTCTTTTTCAACCATTTACTTTACCAAATGTTATTGTTTTCCCTCATGTGCTTTCAAACTCACAAAATACGTTAGGTAAACTTAACGGTTTCCAAGTATTTCTGTAAGTTATCCGTCGCGGAATCCACCTTGGCAGAGTAGTAAGCGTCGGGGATTGGAACCGAGTGTCCCGGGTTTACTCCTAGTCCCGTCGACCACGGAGGTGAGCTCTTGGGCAATGCGCATTTCTCAGTCTAGTCCTGGTTTGCCATGCTATAACTTTAATGGAGGACGTTTTCCGCGAGTTTGTGGTCTTCCTCTCAATACCATTGGATCTAAAGAGAAAATAATATTCTGTTTATCTTGGTTCGGCTGAAACTGTTTTTAATTCGAAATACTCAAATTAACACAGACATTGACAGAAATATTGTTTCACACCACTCGAATTACAAGGTTAAACCACTCAAATGTCCAGTACAGTTATGCATTTAAAATAAAGATACCTTCTACCTACACGGAGACAAACACACAACTTTATCTTGTGCATATCCATTTTTAAATGCTTTAGTTTGTTCTAGTTTCGCCTCAGTGGTGAAGTTGTAGAGAGTCTGCATCAAGTGTGGGATGAAAACCTTTAAAATGGTAGTAATGGCTTTCCCACTTTGGCACGTTTGATGTGAGGTGAACACACTGGTGTTGGGACTTATAGAAAAACAGTACTAGTACTTTTTCCCTAGAAAGGATATGATATAACTTAAACATTGTTGATAGCGGTATATAACAACATACAAACAAATTGTCTGTATGAGCTAAAAACATGTGAACAAGACATGTACATCTAGTACTATTTAAATGGTTTAAAGCTTACTGTTATGCAAATGTGCTAGAAAATCCTGTGACGATTTCATATGAGCTGTGATCATTACAACATTTCGGAGATTTGTTTCATTCTTCTGTACATCCTTCACACATTGAACAAAGGCATCAACCAAATACTTGCCAAATCTAAGGAAACTACCTGAATAACAAAAGAAACAAGAATCCCATAATGGCCTGAATCTCCCTACTTGCTTGCTGTCTTACCTGGTTCATGGTGGCTCTCACACAAGGACAACACATACACAAAAGGATTGTCTGGGCATGACTGTCCATTTAGCTCAAAATCAAACTAGATCAAGGTCTTGTGTTCACATAAAGTTTGTCATAGTTATACAAGTACATGAGCTTAAAGTGTTGTGGGGAAAAAAGCAATTTAATTATCAAGGGGAGTCTCTCTGAACAAAATATTATGATTTTAATCCAAATTTTGCCACACTGAGAACTGAAGATTAGATATTCTATCCAAGTAGCATTACAACTACTTGTAAAATGTTGAGTCTAGAGAAAAAAACATAGGGAAATATGCAATTTGCTTTACAATCAAAGACAGGTCATTCTGGATATGTAGTTCAATATTGTTCATTTTCCATACATTTTTAGCTTATCTTAAATCAACAATCTGAGCAAGTTAGATGAAAAACTGATGAAAACAGTAGACTATCACGTTCATAAAGTAAAATAAGCATTTTTCTACAATCACAACTCTTTTTAAAATCAGTCAAATTATTTCCCTAACTTTAAAGAATCTCAGAGCTTTCATTTATGGTAACAAACGTTTAATAGGAATCAAATCACAACAGCAGACTCTGATTTTTTTTCAAACAAGGACATATACATCTCTAGGAATAGTCATTCTATTTTGCTATGCTTTGATAGGCTTCAAGCGCTTATTGATATAAATGATACGTGCTTGTTTGAGAACTACTAATTTAAAAGATTAGACCTATTGTTATCACAGGTTAAAGTTTACAGTGTTTATACTATCATGAGATAGTAGTTTGCTTTCTCTCAATTTCAAAAAGCTTCGAGCTCTCAGAAATATAAACAATCTATGCAAGATTATAAGTAATCAAATGACCTGAGTGGACTCTAATCCATTCCCAGGGTGAAACATGCACTTCTATTGCAATCAAGAGCAGATAATACTGGACCTAGATATCCATTTTAAATAGGCTCCTAGCTCTCATTGATATAAGCAAGCTTTTCCTGTCGAATAACAATCAGGAGAAACTATTGACTATGACACATTCACAAGGTGATCGAAGCAATTTTCTGACAATCAAGGGCTAAAAAATCTGGACCTAGTGGTTCGATTTCACTCAATTTCAGTAGGCCAAGAGCGCTCAGTGATATAAACAGTATAACAGATGAATGAAAACTCGATTTTATTTCGATCACAAGAAACAAGAGTGCCAAGATGACAATAAATCAATCACCTAAGTTATAGTATAGTAGCAAACGTGTATAAGCTAAAATCGGGGGAAAGTTGACAGAGCGGGAATAGTGTAGACGCTGTAAATGAAACACTTTATCAGTAAAGGACCTTTCTAATTCAGTATTAAATATTTGAACAATTTGAAAGAGGACCACCAAAGGAACATTCCTCGGAAGTTTTGCGGAATTTGGTCCAATTGTTTAAGAGATGTCGTTTAAATGTATATGTTAATTATTCCCCTTCTCTTAAATAGCTTTAAACAAGAGGGCCATGATGGCCCTGGAATCGCTCACCTGATTTTTTTTGTTACTTTAGCTATATAAGCCCCGCCCCCTGGCGGCCATAGTTTCCGACCAATCAACTTGGCTTGAAGGAATCTGATAGAGGGTCACCCTAGGAACATTCCTACAAAATTATTTGAAAATCGGCCTGACACTTTTGGAGAAGAAGATTTTTTTAAGTTTTCACGACGGACGACGCACGATGGACGCCGGACAAAAGGCGATCACAATAACTCACCTTGAGCAAAGCTCAGGTGAGCTAAAAAGTATTACTTCAGTAACATTTCTGCGAAATTATCTTGAAATCAGAAGGGAACATGCATAGAATTACAAAGTTTTGTCCATTTGCCCCTTTTCTGATGCATCCTTGCCGCCATGCTTTTCAACAAATCAATATTACTTGAACATAGTTCTTTGTAGAGGATCACTCAAGGAAAATTTCTTCCAAATTATCTTGGAATCTAATAAGGGGATTCAAAGGAGGAGAATTTTAAAGTTTAAGTATTGTTTTTCCTTCTGATGACTCAACAACCGTAGTTCAATAAAGAACTTATATCTTTGAACAAAAAGTACAAAAAATGCTGCTAAATGCAGAAAAAAAGGTTGCACGGCGACGCGAAACAGTTTTTAGACGAAATATGCTCGATTCTCTTATTTAATATACAGACGCATATAAACACATGTGCAGTAGACGTCCTTTTAAAACATTGCGGCAAAAGGAGAAATTGTCTCATGAAGAACAATTTCTTTTTATGCTGCAATGGTTTCAACTCTTGTTGATTATTATACTGTAATTTATAGAAATATCAATATAGATCTATTTGCAAAGATGTTTCCTAAATCGTCCTTCGTTGAGTTAATTTATACAGGTATTACTTGAATTATTGAAGATCATGAAATATTAAACAAATGCAGGAGCCAAGTTCACAAAATCATGAATTCACAAAATCATAAATTATATTACTATTTTCTACGAAGTTCTTCAAAAGGAAACAGACAGAGAATTAATCGGTATAGATCACTCTGATTTGAAAGATAACCAATCCTGTAGCACGTTAACACATCATGGACAGTTTCTAAGTATTTTTTATCATGAACTTCAAAACATTTTGGAAAATGGAGGAATTGCTTATCAAGAGCCATTCATTATTTTACCTCAATGTTTACAACACTCATCTGCTGTAGAAACGTCTATATGTGGGAAAAGGGGGTTAATTTATTATTTATCACAACATTACAATAATTAAACATGAAATAACATTTAAAAACCTTCAACACATCTATTAAAATTAGCAATTTTCAAAACCAATACAGCTTCCTATGTCTTTATCTATTTATAGAATGAAACAATACACACTACACGATACACGTATTTATAGATATGAATGATGCATAAAGCGGAAAGGGTATTACTTGCCCGATTTTGTAATCCTACATCTCAGATGTAGTTACTGAGATCATCCGAATGCCTTAAACAGTAAGGTATATACATGTAAAATCAAGGACCAGTAGGTGTTTATAATATCACCGATATTACGAGAATTAATTAAACAAATATTTGAAAAATTTGAAATACGTAAGTCATTTTAAATGAACTATAGTATTAAGTCTCTTCACAATCAATTGTAACTGTATTTTGACCAAGGCATTTGCATTAAGTTTATCGTAATAATAACTTCTCCTACCATTGTCAACTATCGTGGAAATTACAAAGTAACCACATATAGCATGGTGCGTGATCGCACCGCGCAACTATGAAAGAGAACCACCAAAGGAACATTCCTGTGAAGATTGGTTGAAATTGGTCCAGTGAATTACTAAAAGTTAATCCTACTCCTTTTCTGATTTCACTTGGTTGCTATGTCTTTCAACCAATCTTGAACACATTATGTTCAGGGTAACTGGATGAACATTTCTATGCAAATATCTTGAAATCAGACAAGCACTTTTAGGCCAGTCAAATTAACAGATTGACCCACCACAAATTGCAAAAGAAACGATTCCACCTGCATTCATTCAGGAATGACCCCTTAAACACCATATTAAGAATCTCAAGAAATCTAAATAGGGGAAAGGGGTCAAATATGCTAATTTATGCTAATTTATGCTAATTAGTAGCCAAATATAGGGAAACAATGACTTTTGTCAAAAATCATCCGAATAAGTCAATCAAGGTGTCTAATCATATGTTTTCAGTATCCAGGAAACCAATGAAACCATTCTTAACGAGAACAAATATGTTGCATCACGGATAATATGCAAATTAATCACCAATTTTTGCCGATTTTTGGGTCAATTTGGAATATTTGTAATTTTCGTGAAAAATTATCCTGTTGTGACCATTTATGAGTCTAACCCTATGTTCCTAGGGTCAATGCAACCAACGAATATGGTTTTAAGACAATAAAAGGCATTGCATCATGGGAAATATGCAAATTACCCACAGCAATTGCCGATTGAAATGAGAACGTCTAGCAATAGAATGTTTCAGACACAGCATATAAATGCGTATAAATATATTATACAGCATTTAAATGTCTTAGTCACTCACAACCTGGTAAAAAGTAATCCAGTCATTGTTTTCAGGGTAAAGCTAGCTTAATTAGCTATTTATTTTGCATTTGTAATGTTATCATGGGAACGTTCACATTTTCACAATTGCTGACGGCTTTTAACTGGACCCTTTTCTTGTCATATTCATCTTCATTGTCAATGTCAATGTCGACATCACTCATTACAAGTATTTCAATGTTTGTGCAACTAAGACCCTCACAGTTGCTACAGGCAGAAGACCAGAGAAGACCATGCCTCAGACATGTGCATCGAAGTGTGCTGCACCTTGTTTTACACTCGCATCTGAACATCTCAAGCAATTTGCTTTGTGTCGCCGGCAGGTCTGTTGTGTTTGGCAACAACTGTCCCCCAACTTCTTCCAACCCCCACTCGGATGGCTCAAGGCTCGACACATCTCCTTCCCACTCCTAATTTTGGAAGAATACTCTCAAGCTATGATATCTAGCAGCAGCTGATGTAGGGGGCAAATTCTTTGCCTCTACTGCTTTCGAACCCTTTTTCACCTTATCACAATATCGTTTGTAACGCAAACTGTTCAGATCATCTTTTTCTGCTCCGTTAAAGAGGCATACTAACGCCTCCTCCCCCGCCTAAATGATATCCTACTTGGGATTGTTCTTATTCCCACTGAAAACCTGTGCAAGTTGACGGAACGTTGCATTCTTTATGATCATTTTCAGTGCTCCGGCTTTGCCAAGTCCTTGTACTCTTGAAGTTGAGTCACATCCCAGTATAGTATGAATAAATAAGATGTGTGAACACACATTCTCGCCAAGTGTGGCTTTCGTCTTCTTTCTTTCACAGACTCTATGCTTGATGGAATTTGCCTTGGGCTCTGATCTTCAGAAGATGTCATTTGAGTTGATATCCGCATGGTGACATAGCAGTACCAGTAAATCGATGTCGTCACCAACAAGGACAGTATTGATTGATTTTGCAGATTCAAAAGCTGCATCAACTATCATTGCATCTGCATCACCCTCCGCATGAATTGTTGTGCATCCAGCCATTTCTAACATATTGCTGAGCATTTTGAGGAATTGCTGCTTGTTCGTCATGTTTTTTAAGAAGTTTTCCTGCTTCATACAGAGGATTGTTTGTCCGGTGAAGATGACAGTTGTCCCCGCACTTTTGATCAGCCTCTCTTCTGGAAGGCTACAGTCATCAAAGCATCAGAACCGGTTGCAAGCTGTGTCAAATCTCTTGTCCTGAGTTTAGGTGGGTTTCATTTTTTGCAAATGAGCTTCCTTGGCAGTATCGCCTATCTGATGGCAGGCTCTGGTTTGCAGAAATTGTTGGAAACTGTACGCTGCCAATAGTGTGAAGCACATCCTAACAGGCAAGGCAGTTTCACGGGCAATTCAAGGATATTTATTGTTGTACGGGGCATTGCAAACAATGTTAGTTGCAATTGCTTACAATCTACCCTTGCCAACTTGTACAGATGATCGTGAAGAGCAGACAAATGGAGTTCATATATATTCTGATGAATCACAGCCACCGCATGACGACACCAATCTGAATGATTTAGAAGGTGCTGCAAAACTTCTAGACTAGTTACTTGATGGGGAGTGTTGATGATGCGCTCTTGTCCGAAATTCTCGGTCGAATCAGTGAAAAAATCATACAGGAAAGAGAAACATTGACGAACTCTAGGACAGCACAACTTTGGCTCCAGTACATGGATATGGTGCAAATTTAATGTAGATTCATCAAGGCGGAACGTACAAGAAACTGGAGTCTCCACTTGAGTACTGTGCAAGAAATGCTCCCATACTTCACAGCATCTGGCCACAATCTGTACATTAAATCGGCAAATGTGTATCTTCAGAATATGGCATGCCTTGAAGATGACCACCCAGATGTATACCACAGTTTTCTAGAAGGACATCACGTGGTTCGGAGAGGTAACAGATATTGGGCTTGACTTTCAACGGATTTTATAATTGAGCAGGTGCTAAAGAGAAGTGTTAAGAGTCGCGGAGGACTGACTAGGGGTAGAGGCATGACTGAGATTCAGAGACTGGTTTGGCTGCTTTCAATGCCTGCATGTGCTCAGGTGGATAATGCCATGCAGACTCGGCAAAAGCGGGATATGAAAGACACGTACGCTGGACGCACTTAAGCAATGGGATCCCTTTGCACCAGACACATCGCTTCGAGGCCTTCTAAATGGGATAACAGCCAATGAAAGTATGAATGCAGACAAGGCACATCAGGTTGGGAAAAGCATTCTTGAATCCATGATCGGTAAAAATATCCAGGAGTATTCGTTTAAAAGGAAATCTCAAGCAGTCATGTTAGGTTCAAAAACAGCAGTTACGATTAAAAATGAAAAAGTACAAGTCGATTCCCAACTTTTGATTCAGAGATTGAGCGTCATTGCTAGCACATATGACGTACAGGAGGTTGTGCGGGGACAACTGTCATCTTCACCAGACAAACAATCCTCTTTATGAAAAAGGAAAATGTTAGAAATGGCTGGATGCACAACAATTCATGCGGAGTTGATGCAGCTATTGAATCTGCAAAATCAATCAATACTGTCCTTGTTGGTGACGACACCGATTTACTGGTACTGCTATGTCACCATGCGGATATCAACTCAAATGACATCTTCTGAAGACCAGAGCCCAAGGCAAATTCCACCAAGCATAGAGTCTGAGACATAAAGAAGACGAAAGCCACACTTGGCGAGAATGTGTGTTCACACATCTTATTTATTCATGCTATACTGGGATGTGACTCAACTTCAAGAGTACAAGGACTTGGCAAAGCCGGAGCACTAAAAATGATCATAAAGAATGCAAAGTTCCGTCAACTTGCACAGGTTTTCAGTGGGAATAAGAACAATCCCAAGGAGGATATCATTAAGGCGGGGGAGGAAGCGTTATCATGCCTCTTTAATGGAGCAGAAAAAGATGATCTGAACAGTTTGCGTTACAAACGATATTGTGATGAAGTGAAAAAGGGTTCGAAAGCAGTAGAGGCAAAAAAATTGCCCCCTACATCAGCTGCTGCTAGATATCATAGCTTGAGAGTATTCATCCAAATTCAGGAGTGGAAAGGAGATGTGTCGGGCCTTGAGCCATCCGAGTGGGGCTGGGAAGAAGTTGGGGGACAGTTGTTGCCAAACACAACAGACCTGCCGGCGGCACAAAGCAAATTGCTTGAGATGTTCAGATTCGAGTGTAAAACAGGGTGCAGCACACTTCGATGCACAACGGCTGAGGCATGGCCATCTCTGTTCTGTAGCAACTGCGAGGGTCTTAGTTGCACAAACATTGAAATACTTGTTATGAGTGATGAGTGATGTCGACATTGACATTGACAATGAAGATGAATATGACTAGATGACAAGAAAAGGGTCCAGTTAAAAGCCGTCAGTAATTGTGAAAATGTGAACGTTCCCATGATAACATTACAAATGCAAAATAAATAGCTAATTAAGCTAGCTTTACCCTAAAAACAATGACTGGATTACTTTTTACCAGGTTGTGAGTGACTAAGACATTTAAATGCTGTATAATATATTTATACGCATTTATATGCTGTGTCTGAAACATTCTATTTCTAGACGTTCTCATTTCAATCGGCAATTGCTGTGGGTAATTTGCATATTTCCCATGATGCAATGCCTTTTATTGTCTTAAAACCATATTCGTTGGTTTCATTGACCCTAAGAACATAGGGTTAGACTCATAAATAGTCACAACAGGATAATTTTTCACGAAAATTACAAATATCCCAAATTGACCCAAAAATCGGCAAAAATTGGTGATTCATTTGCATATTATCCGTGATGCAATATATTTGTTCTCGTTAAGAATGGTTTCATTGGTTTCCTGGATACTGAAAACATATGATTAGACACCTTGATTGACTTATTCGGATGATTTTTGACAAAAGTCATTGTTTCCCTATATGTGGCTACTAATTAGCATAAATTAGCATAAATTAGCATATTTGACCCCCTTCCCCTATTTAGATTCCTTGAGATTCTTAATATGGTGTTTAAGGGGTCATTCCTGAATGAATGCAGGTGGAATCGTTTCGTTTGCAATTTGTGGTGGGTCAAGCCCTAAAATGAGCTAGATTTAGACTGGCCTATTTCATAAAAATGGAATTTAAACTTTTTGTCATTTCGCCCCTTTTCTGATACCGCCTGGCTGCCATGTCTTTCAACCAATCAATATGGCTTGAACAATACTTGTAGAGGGACCCCTGGGAACATTTCTACCAAATTAAATCGGATTCAAACAAGCTGATTCAGAGGAGAAGGATTTTAAAGATTTAACATTTTCCCTCCTTTCTCATGCCACCAAAGTGCTCCATATAATTTAAATATTTGAATATTTTTTAAAGAGGACCACCAAAGGAACATTCCGGTTATGTTTAGCTGAATTTGGTCCGGCGTTTAGGAGGTTTAGGATGAGGTGCCATTGGAAAGTAAATGTTAATGACCGACGGACGGCGGACAGAGATTTATCAGAATATATCACCTTTAGCCTTCGGTTCAGGTGATCTGAAAGGTGAACGATGGACAGACAGACTGATAAACGCAGGGGATGATAAATGGAACATAATCATCCCATAACATCTTCTGGCCTTAAACCAGTAGGGCTAAAAATTAATAAATCAGTTTGTCATGGTGGCCTACCAACATTTCATTATTTCACATAACATTCTTCCCAGGCAACTGCCTATCTGCTCAATGTATATTTGACAGATAAAGCTTATTTTCTGTTCAATCATTTATTCTTGTAAGAGACAATAAAAACAAATTGAAAACCTTATTGTGCCTAAAACAGATTAAGAGAATGACACCATAAATCAACTATAAAATAACAAGCAAGAAGTAAAAAGCAGAGTGATAATACTTACTTGTGTTACTGAAAAAGACTGACACAGAGTCAACACCAGAGGCCATTTGCAGTCCCTCAAATAATGCTTTCCTCATACTATTTACACCATCCTCACTGAACACGTGTATAATACAAGCTACTGGAAGGTCCCCTCCAGTGGTCGATAGTGGTAAGCCCCTGGTACTTGGATTATCACCTATAATATATCATAAAGAAAAGTATTTCACAGAACATTTGTTAAACCCCCAGACTAGATGCTATGTTTCTTGCATTGTTTAATTTTCCTGGTCAAAAGGTATAAGTGTTGCAACTTCTAAGTGATTCTGTCGAATAGAAACAAAAGTATGACCAATTAGTGCAAAGCATGAGAGACGTATAGTAGGTTCTCTGAATACCGTGTTATCACGAATACCAAGGTAAACACAAAACCGGTGTTTTCTTTGTTGCGCGCGCACAACCGGATGCCGTATGGTTCCATCAGGAAACTCAGTTATCACGACTTTCAAATGCTACAATATTTCTTTAAAAAAAAAATCAATATTCTCAGAAATTACGACACATCATGATTGTTACCCATGTTAAAAAGAAAATCCTACATGCCCTGACCCCTCACTAACAAAATCGTCACCTTTTTAGTAGAAAACCTGTTGTTGATTTTTTCTTTCACATTTGAATATGTTGTGTATTAACTGCTTATGACATCATAGGAATTTCAAGTCACGTGATTACATTCCGTGAAGTTTTCTCGACTGTAGAAAACATGGAAGAAATTAAGGACCAAAATTCTAAAAAAAAAAATGTTTTTTTTGCCTGTATGTTTGTGGTGGTTATAAATGTTATCATATGCTATTTTTAAACTTCTAAATCATATACTGTGTTACAAAAATTAAGGATGTTATTATAAGGACTAAAAAAATAACAAAGAAATGGGTCATTTTTGGAAAATATGATTAAATTGTGCCAATAAGAAAATTTAACAAATTGATTCTGAAAATATCGTGTAAATAAGTTCATAGTTTGGAACAGTTAATAAATTAACATTTAAATTAAATATAATTGTTCTAGTGACAAATGTTTTATAGGATAGTCATTTTCACATTAAATATCAAAATCTTGTAAGGATTGATTCAACAGGACCACCGTACTAATGCTTTTTTGTAATTACACCGGTGAGTGATTGCCTCCCTTGAATGTCAATTTCAAAATGGGTGCAGATGGACACAATTTTTGGAACTTTGCACAGAAGTGAATGATTATGTTGTGTAAGTTAATTAACAAGAACATATAAAGGAATCAGTGACACTGGATATTATTTACAGTTAAGTTTGCTTTATTATTATTTTTTCGAAAAAAACGCAAGTACACCGATAATAGGGAGTGCCATCCTACAGACAGTAGTTGATGCACTGATGTTAAATTGATTGTTTGATATAGGTCTGTCAAATTGAATGTTTGATATAGGTCTGACAAATTGTTTTAATAATAAAGTGCCAGTTGATTCACTTTTAGTATAAACACTAATTTGTTTAATGAAGAACAAGAAGGCCATGATGGCACTGATTCCATGCAGCACCTGATTTAATATAACGTATTGGTTAAGTCTCCAGGAAGCAGACATCGAGCGTGATTAATATAAGCTGAACGTTTGTTTTGCAATTGATATAAAATAAATAAGTTTTAAGGGCTTTTCTTGGAAAAAATGTCTACGGGGAGGGGGAGGCGGGGGGAATGTGCTACGACCACCAATGTTTAGTGTACCATCGATCAATTTTAATTATTGTGGGCGCACTTATCATAATTCAAATTAAAAAATACCTGCCCCCCCTCCCACCCACCCCACCCACCAAATAAATATAACTCGTAAATTCTCCACCCTAGACATTTTTTCCTGAAACAGCCCTAATATAATTGAAACAATTTTCAATGATCTTACTTTATGCAAGGATGTTTTCGAATGTTTCCTCCTTTCTTATTCAACACAACCAAAGTTCTCTATTGAATTAATTATTTTGAATGACTTTGTAAGAGGACAATGTAAAGAACATTGTTGTTAAACTATTTACGAAATCTGAACATTGGTTTAAGAAAAGAAGTTGTTTGTAGTAACAGATAGACAGACAGACGATGCCGCCACCGGACGGTGAATGATCAATAGCCGGTACCCATAAATAGAACTTCATTCTCAGGTGAGCTATAAATGTGAGACAAAGGAAAAAGTGCTCATGAGCCATTTCTTCTTTTGCCCATTTGTTTTTACCAGCGTTTTATTGAGATTTTTTCAAAGTCATCTGCCAGGTTTTTCCCAATCGAATTGACAACAAGGAATCTGGTAGACCGTAGACCAAGAAACATTCCTGTGGAATGATATCAAAATTTGGCCCGAGGTTACATGAAGTATTTTTAACACGCCCGTTTTCATGTAGTGACAACCAGCATTTTTGACTGGTCAAAAGTATTTGAAGGATATTTGAAGAGGACATTGAAATCATGCATGCTTTCAAATTTCACCATTTAGCCTTGTCGTTAATGAGTAGATGTCGCAAATACATGGACAGATACAAACAATGGAAAATTATCCATAACTCAAGCTTGACTATCCAGTGGAGCTTATCATTGATCATCAATGCTGAATTCATTTTTGAAGAACCATGAAAATAAGTCGCTTTCTAGCCTGAAAATACATGTAGATATGTTCCTTTTTTGCCCCGAGCAAATCCAGAGCAGATGCATGCATATTATGGTTTATTATTTAGTTCTAGCGTTAGCTTTAGGTTTATGTGTGTCTGTACTTATGTTGATAATAGCAACTGTAGAATATTCTAAAGTTCCAACTACGCTTACTCCTTTAAAGTACCACCCTGCTTAACAGTAAAATAAATGTGCGTGTAGACGGATTGAAGGAACTTTCGACAATCACACAGCAATCAGGCATGACATTACACTATATCATGTTAATACCATATCACTCATATGGGCCTTGTATTAGTATGAATTCACTTATCGATTTTGAAAATAGCCTAAACCTTTATCAGCGTGTCCCTCAGGCTAGTCAAATACGTACCCTGGGATAATGATCACAAAAAGTATACACATGTTAAATCATGTATGAACTTTGATCTTAATTCCAGATAATTCCAAAATCTCCTAGGTCATTTGTTCTTGTGGTTCGGCTTTAAAAATAATAAGGCAATAAATTACAACAGTTCCAAGTTAAGTGGCAGGCACAAAGATTGATTGATTGTTTGGTGTTTAAAGCCGCTTTCAATAGTTTTTCAGTTATATCACGGCATTTCCTGGGTAAGTTACCAGTACTACTGGCCAATTTATTCTGACACTAGCCAGTCACTCGAAAGGCTAACCCAACAACGCTGAGTGTCAATGAGGGCAGATTTTACTACCATTTTCAAAGTATTTGGCATGACCCTGCCGGTGATCGAACCTGCGGACGCTCTACCACTACACCACCGAGGCGACACAAAGAGGATGGTGTGTACTTACTGTAAACATCATGCATCTCAAGTGACTTCTCAAACTGATCCCTATGTTTTACTTACAATAAAAAGCGGGGTGGTATTATTTCATTTGTAAAATGTAACAAGATTCATGTAAAAACATCAAACTTGTCTCGTTCACGCAACACAATTATCATTGAGTTTAAAAGACAAAGTCATAAAATAACTTTTCTAAACACTATTTTCTCCATGGTATAAGTAATATATTAAGATACAAGTGGGTTTCCTGAAATATGTGGATGCAGTTAAATGATACTGAGCAAGGGGCTAGTTTTTATCCAGATATATAGGCTATACCACCCTTTACACAGTTTTGATAAAAAATACAAATATAAAAGGACCAAGAACATACGGTGAGATGTCCACTCTTGTTGCACATCTTTGTCCGTCCTTTTTAACAAATGGTGATCTTTGATCTTCACTACAAATACAAAAAAAAAATCAAAAATCAACATTGCAACATTTATCAATATAACAAATTATATAGTAAAGTAACCTTTTCAAGTTATTCACAGTAGCATTTCAGCTAAAGTACTTCATCGGTACACTTCATATATGCATGATTCCTAGATCTTGTCTTGCCAAAGGTACACCATAACAGTTAAGATCATCATTTAATTGACAATCTGATTGGACCATGATTGGATCGTGACAGCGATTTGAACGAAGTTGGTTCGCTTTAAGAGCGGATCGGATTTTAGCGCTCTAATTGAAATAAATCATATGAGTGCCTTGATTATATTGAGCGGTTGCAACACTTACTGATTTTTGTGGCGATTGGTTTGACAATCGCCACAATGCTAACAGAAACAACAACAACAACGAACAATATTTACATAGTCGGTTTTGAAAAGCCCGTTGATATTTATTTTCCTTACTGCAAACTAATTTACTCACATCCGCTATAATCCCATCATTAATGCAGATACGCGATTAATAATAATTATGTCAGTGCTACTTTGGTACCGGATTGTTACTAATATTTGAGTTTTATCGAGACATTATCTTCATAGAGTTAAAATATGATAATATTATCTTCGTCATGATTGGGCAGATAATAAATATCATTGCACGTTCTATCTGCCTTGCAAATAACTCTGATGATACTCAAATCTGGAAATTCCAAAAGGTTCTATAAATAGCTCGCGAGACTGGTGTTCTTAAATCTCAATATTATAAAAGCTTTATTTTGTAGTTGTTTAAATATATGAAAGCGTCTAGATGATAAGACTGGTTTATAAAGGTTTAAAGGGCACACGATGTCAGTGTGTACACACATTATGTATACACGTCTGCACGTTCTAGAGTCAATTAGCAATCAATGCTGAAAGTGGAGCCTTAAATTTAGTTTGGAGATCGAGCATTATAATATATGCCTATATTTTTATAAATTGAACAGTTTGGCAAGTAGGGAAATTGTACTTTTTGTGCATGTTTTGTGTTTGTTATTGCACTCAAATTTTTTGAAGCAGTTTACCAACCTCAGAGACATATAAATACACTGTGTTCATATGTCTCTGACAACCCTCAATCATGCAATGTGAAGGGACTAATTTAAACAATTGATAATTTTGTCATTTCTAAAGTGTACACAATATTTTATCTTAATATGGCCTAGCGACCTGGTGATGAACATGTGATTACCCAAACAATTTAGATTACAAATAGCCATTCTAATGAGCTAAAACGGTAGTCTATCGAGTACCAACTAGATTTTTCATAAATTTGGAATGGCCTAATTTTGAACACATCATGACCAGTTTCAGAACGTAACTAAAAAATCACCAAGACAACATTCTGGCAAACTAACATTATTCTACTGTCAAAAGATGCAAGGTTGATACATTCTCAAATTTATCCGCACCAGAGTGCAATATTATTGAAAAGCGCAAGCCCTACACCGATGTACTGCTTGTTACTTTGCAGGATTGTCCATACTTTCGCCACTACAGTGCCATCGCTTTGAATATTATACGAAATTATTTTGGGACCTAATTATGTACGAATCCGATATTTTTGTTTGTAGATTTTATTCTAAGGGACGAAAAATCAGTAGATGATATAGAAAGGCCCAATCAATCATATACCCGTGATTAGATTGTCAAATACATACTGTAAATATAAATATAATTCACAATTGTGTACATCGGTTATTTTCATCCATTTACCCATTCTAAATATGGCTTTTTTTACGAACAAATGCGCATGACACATGCATACAATGAAATAATTTAAGTATCAATAAGATTGAAAAAGGAAAGTAATACAATATCATTGTGAGAAAAGGGTGAACATGTTATTTTCAAAACATTCTCCTATTTTTACAGTTTGTTTAAATAATCAATATCTTCTGATTTTAATGAAGGGGACATTTAGTAACTTCGCCTTTCCTTTATAACGCATTCTTAATTGGTTTGTCGTGTGTATTATGTGTATAATTGTATACATTTAACTTTAATCAACACGATTATTAAAGATTACCGATAATCATAAACCTCGTATACATTGTCATTTGGTCGAACAATGGCTAGTGTTTCGAACTTGCAATAAGGAAATAATATATTATAAATTTTCTGTAAGATTGACACATTGGAATTAATACAACATCGAAATCAATATGAGAATAAGGTGAATATGTATTTTTCAAAACGATTTCAATAATGTTTTAAATCAACATCAGTCAGAGAACATTAAAGACGTGATATCAATTATGGATTAACGGATATTGAGTGACTTCGACTTTTCTTTAATTACGCATTCTTAATTGGTTTGACGTGTTTGTAATTTACCTATTTGTATACGGTCTATATATCTCATCAAGATAATGAAAATATACCGAAAATCAGGTACAACTTTTTCCCAAATAATAAAGAGAACCAAAGGCAATGGCAATGTGGCCTTCAAGCTAGATAGAATGTTTATATTTTGGGGTTTAATAAACAAACAAGAGGCCCAAGAGGGCCAGTATCGCTCCACGGCCATAAGGCAAAAATCAAATCTCCAAACAGCCCTGCCCCCTAGTGGCCATATTTTTTACCAACCACCATGGCTTAAAGGAATCTTGTAGAGTGTCACCCAAGGAATGTTTGTGCAAAATTAATTGAAAATTGGCCTGACACTTTCGGAGGAGAAGATTTTTTAAGTTTTCACAATAGCCATATAAGCCAAAATAGCCCCACCCCATGGCGGCCATATTTTTGAACCAATCAACATGGCTTGTAGGAATCTGATAGAGGGTCACCCAAAGAACATTTCTACAAAATTATTTGAAAATCTGCTCAACACTTTCGGAGAAGAAGATTTTTTAAATTTTCACTATGGTCATATAGATCAAAATAGCCCCGCCCTCTGGCGGCCATATTTTTTCGACCAATCAACATGGCTTGAAGGAATCTGATAGAGGGTCACCCAATGAACATTTCTACAAAATTATTTGAAAATCGGCTGAACACTTTCGGAGAAGAAGATTTTTTAAGTTTTCACTATGGTCATATAAGGCAAAATAGCCCCGCCCTCTGGCGACCATGTTTTTCGACCAATCAACATTTCTTGAAGGAATCTAATAAAGGGTCACCCAAGGAACATTTCTACAAAATTATTTGAAAATCGGCCTGACACTTTCAGAGAAGAAGATTTTTTAAGTTTTCACTATTTTCTTCTTTTGGTTGCCATGAAAACCAGAATTATGGATGGATCAAAAACATTTGAAGGAATTTAAGAGAGGACATTGAGAGGATGCTTCCTATGAAGTTTCAACCAAATTGGCCAAGTGGTTAGTGAGAAGAAGTCGTTTAAAGGAAAAAGTTTACGCACGCACGCACACACGCACGGACGCACGACGGACAATTCGCCATGACATAAGCTCGACTGGCTTTCAGCCAGTGGAACTAAAAACAAGAGAGCCATGATGGCCCTGGAATCGCTCACCTGATTTTTTGTTTCACTTTAGCTATATAAGCCCCGCCATCTGGCGGGCATAGTTTCCAACCAATCAACTTGGCTTGATGGAATCTGATAGAGGGTCACCCTAGGAACATTTATACAAAATTATTTGAAAATCGGCCTTACACTTTTGGAGAAGAAGATTTTTTAAGTTTGCACTATAGCCATAAAAGGCAAAATAGCCCCGCCCCCTGGTGGCCATGTTTTTTGACCAATCAACATGGCTTGAAGGAATCTGATAGAGGGTCACCCTAGGAACATTTCTACAAAGATATTTGAAAATCGGCCTGACACTTTTGGAGGAGAAGATTTTTTAAGTTTGCACTATAGCTATATAAGGCAAAATAGCCCCGCCCCTCCCTGTCGGCCATGATTTTCGACCAATCAACATGGCTTAAAGGAATCTGATAGAGGGTCATCCAAGGAACATTTCTACAAAATTGTTTGAAAATCGGCCTGACACTTTTGGAGGAGAAGATTTTTTAAGTTTTCACTATAGCCATATAAGGCAATAAAGCCCCGCCCCCTGGCGGCCATGTTTTTCGACCAATCAACATGGCTTCAAGGAATCTGATAGAGAGTCACCCAAGGAACATTTTTACAAAATAAGTTTAAAATCTGCATGGATCCCAAAAATTTGAAGGAATTCTGGTGAGGTCATTGAGAGGATGCTTTCTGTGAAGTTTCATCCCAATTGACCCACTGGTTACTGAGGAGAAGATGTTGAAGATTTTTTAAGTTTTCACTATAACCATAAAAGGCAAAATAGCCCCGCCCCCTGGCGGCCATGTTTTTGACCAATCAACATGGCTTCAAGGAATCTGATAGAGAGTCACCCAAGGAACATTTTTACAAAATAAGTTTAAAATCTGCATGGATCCCAAAAATTTGAAGGAATTCTGGTGAGGTCATTGAGAGGATGCTTTCTGTGAAGTTTCATCCCAATTGACCCACTGGTTACTGAGGAGAAGATGTTGAAGATTTTTTAAGTTTTCACTATAACCATAAAAGGCAAAATAGCCCCGCCCCCTGGCGGCCATGTTTTTGACCAATCAACATGGCTTGAAGGAATCTGATAGAGGGTCACCTAAGGAACATTTCTACAAAATTATTTGAAAATCGGCCGGACACTTTTGGAGGAGAAGATTTTTTAAGTTTGCACTATAGCCATATAAGGCAAAATAGCCCCGCCCCCCCCCCCCCCCCCTGGCAGCCATGTTTTTCGACCAATCAACATGGCTTGAAGGAATCTGATAGAGGGTCACCCAAGGAACATTTCTACAAAATAATTTGAAAATCGGCCTGACACTTTTGGAGGAGAAGATTTTTTAAGTTTTCACTATAGCCATAAAAGGCAAAATAGCCCCGCCCCCTGGTGGCCATGTTTTTTGACCAATCAACATGGCTTGAAGGAATCTGATAGAGGGTCACCCTAGGAACATTTCTACAAAGTTATTTGAAAATCGGCCTGACACTTTTGGAGGAGAAGTTTTTTTAAGTTTGCACTATAGCTATATAAGGCAAAATAGCCCCGCCCCTCCCTGTCGGCCATGATTTTCGACCAATCAACATGGCTTAAAGGAATCTGATAGAGGGTCATCCAAGGAACATTTCTACAAAATTGTTTGAAAATCGGCCTGACACTTTTGGAGGAGAAGATTTTTTAAGTTTTCACTATAGCCATATAAGGCAAAAAAGCCCCGCCCCCTGGCGGCCATGTTTTTCGACCAATCAACATGGCTTCAAGGAATCTGATAGAGTCACCCAAGGAACATTTTTACAAAATAAGTTTAAAATCTGCATGGATCCCAACAATTTGAAGGAATTCTGGTGAGGTCATTGAGAGGATGCTTTCTGTGAAGTTTCATCCCAATTGACCCACTGGTTACTGAGAAGATGTTGAAGATTTTTTTAAGTTTTCACTATAACCATAAAAGGCAAAATAGCCCCGCCCCCTGGCGGCCATGTTTTTGACCAATCAACATGGCTTGAAGGAATCTGATAGAGGGTCACCTAAGATACATTTCTACAAAATTATTTGAAAATCGGCCGGACACTTTTGGAGGAGAAGATTTTTTAAGTTTGCACTATAGCCATATAAGGCAAAAAAAGCCCCCCCCCCCCACCCCCCCCCTGGCAGCCATGTTTTTCGACCAATCAACATGGCTTGAAGGAATCTGATAGAGGGTCACCCAAGAAACTTTTCTACAAAATAATTTGAAAATCGGCCTGATACTTTCGGAGGAGAAGATTTTTTAAGAATTTTGAAGTTTTTTTCATTTCGTTGCCATGGAAACCAGAATTCTGCATGGATCCCAAAAAATTTAAGGAATTCTGGTGAGGACATTGAGAGGATGCTTTCTGTGAAGTTTCATCCAAGTTGACACACCGGTTACAGAGGAGAAAATGTTGACGGACATAGGGCGATCACAATAACTCACCTTGAGCACTTCGTGCACAGGTGAGCTAAAAAGAAAGAAAAACGAAATTAATTTCAGCCAATCAAATCTTGGAACAGACTTTTATCGAATAAAAGCATTCAGAGTGAGTATAAAAAAACGATCACAATGAACGGAACGGCAAAAAGTAATAAGAATGATTTGAGCGACTGAACACTTTTAGAACGGATTGGAATGTGAACGTGTCAATTTCCTGATGTTCTTAAAACTTAACCTGCCACAGCTCGGTTTTAATTTTGAACACACACTCTCAAATCTCTAATGCTAACCACTTGGTCAAAGCAGAGAAATGGGAAAACAACTATATAACACGTAGGGCTCCCCCCCCCCCCCTCCGAAAAAAAAGGCATGACGTTTATTTGTTTAAAGTGACTGTGAATGTGACCTTGACCTAGGTCAGTTGGAACTCGTTCATGGAACCTTGACACTGAGCATCTATATGAATTAACAAGAAAATCTAGGTAAATATGAAGGAGCTGGAGTGAATTTATACTCTCAGTAGGCTTTTTAAACCAACTTTGACCGTAACCTTCGAAATGCAAACTCACCCAAGATCCTCTGACACTAAACCTAACTATTAAGTATGAAAATAATCCACCTACAATTGAAAGTACTAGAGCAATGAAGTCACTTTGTGAACTTGATATGCTATCGGCATTTACCTGTAGCAAGGGTTTTCATATAATGCAAACTTGTTGAATCTCCCTTGTCACTGAACCTTTGAATGTATTAAAAAAAGAAATTTGTCTTCAAATGAAAGCGATAAAGACATGCTGTCGTTTCAGATGGACGTATAAAATCATAACTGTGACATAGACTTTCTTTGTTAGGTCAGTGAAACATGAGTTTATCCGCACTCCTTTGGTACATAATCTTACATTTACAATTATGGTAAAGAGGTCATTATGTCGTGCCTCCACATAAAGTTACAGTTAGGACATACAAATGTAAGATGCCTATACAATTATTCAATAAATTTATCATGAGGACAAGCAGGACAGTGCACAGCTTGCTGGTATGTGTCTGTTATGTTAATTCAACTTTAACGCAAATCTTATACATTTTGACATCGGCAACGCTGACAACAACATGGAACCAATGCCAATGTCAGGGTGACAATATACGCTCTCCCGGAATAAAAAACAAACAAGAAACCGCTGAAGACGGTAAGGCCGGATTGTCGGCAATTTGACCTTGAAAATTGACAAACCAAGGTCAAGGTCAAAGTAACCATAGAAATCAATAGAACTTGTTACTGGTTACCTTCAGGCAAAGTTTCAAGTTTGTAACCCTTTCCAGTGACTGTGCTGAGATTTTGCCTAAACCTGAAACTTTAACCAAAATGTTGACAGTCAGACGGACATCGCCAATCTATAGACCGGAATTGCTAGAGCAATCCGGCCAAAAAGCATATATAGCAAGATTTCATGAAAGCTGCCACTCCTATCCTTTGGTGAAGATCTATTTCTGAAATTTAAATTATGAACTATGGAACATTGAGTTCAGTGAAGATCTAAATCAGTCTGCAGTTCTGCATAGTTTGATCAGCTAATCAACATGGCTTGAAGGAATCTGATAGAAAGTCACCTTAGAACATTTCTACAAAATTATTTGAAAATCGGCCTGACACTTTCGAAGGAGAAGTTTTTTTTAAGTTTTCACTATAGCCTGTAAGGCAAAATAGCCCGCCTCCCTGGAGGCCATGTTTTTCAACCAATCAACATGGCTTGAAAAATCTGATAGAGGGTCATCCAATGAACATTTCTACAAACAATTTAGAAAATTGGCCAACCAGTCTGGGAGAAGAAGAATTTTAAAGTTTTTTTCGTTTCGTTGCCATAGAAACCAGAATTCTGCATGGATCCCAAAAATTTGAAGGAATTCTGGTGAGGTCATTTAGATGATGCTTTTTGTGACGTTTCATCTCAATTGACCCACTGGTTACTGAGGAGAAGATGTTGACGGACGACGGACAAGAGGCGATCACAATAACTCACCTTGAGCATTTCGTGCTCGGGTGAGCTAAAAAAACGATTATACAATAGTGCTATTTGGTTGAAACTACTTTTGTTCATTATAAAATATCTGCAGATCGGTTTGCCTGTGATGTGACAGTAATAAAACTTTTAATTCCTACCTCTGTATAAAGTCTTTTTTTCCCAAATGTAAATTATGCCAGATGTTGTTATATCTTTGAGTTCGCCATACATGACATTGGTTCCTATATGTCCAATATAACTCAACTCTTGCTCCATCTTAATTCTGTTCTCAAAATGCTTGACTGAAAATGTATCAAAGATTTAACTAATTAAAGATATTTTAAGGTTAATTTGTTTTATAAAGTGTTGTCTGCATAAACATTTAAGACCGAAAAAGAAAAGCAGCCATTACTACTAGCCTCTAGCAAAGTTCTATGAATATGGTATGCTCTATGTATGGGCAACAAAGGAATTCTGACAATTTCAAGGGCCGTAATCCAGTCATGCATGGCCGGATCTGGCTGGTTTTCGAAAGGCACCGAGCTCTCATCAATATTTAACTACTATCTAAGTTTCGTGAAGATAAAATAGTAAATGGAGCATCTATTGTGTTCACAAGCTGTATTATAGCAATTTTGACAATTTCAAGGGACATAATCCAGTCATGCATGGCCGGATCTGGCTGGTTTTCGAAAGGCACCGAGCTCTCATCAATATTTAACTACTATCTAAGTTTCGTGAAGATAAAATAGTAAATGGAGCATCTATTTTGTTCACAAGCTCTAATATAGCAATTTTAACAATTTCAAGGGCCATAATCCAGTCTTGCATGGGCGGATCTGGCTGGTTTTCGAAAGGACCTGAGCTCTGATGGATATCTAACTACTGTATAAGATTGATTAAGATACAATAAATAAAAGACTTTATCACGTTCACAAGCAATTTTTTACGGACGCACGGACGACAGACACCACGCCACAGCATAAACTCTTCTGGCCTTTGGCCAGTAGAGCTAAAAATAGTGAAAATCGTCTCCTTTGAAGCTAGAAGCTTCAATACCTTTAATTAACATAACCTGGTAGTCCCCTATTAAAATTGTACACGAGATGGCATTGGAACTATAATTGTCCCCACCCTGGAGCTTTGTACTTTTACATAGATATATAAAGGGAACTATTCAAGCGAAGCCACGAGAGCTGGAGCTTCAATATTAGGAAGTTAGCATTGCATAGGGGTCCCCTAAATATGTATATAAATAATAACCCATGTGGATAGAATTGGCCAAATCGCTGGGACTTGTAGTTTTACATAAAATTTTATTGTGAAAAGTCTTAGTCACAAGAGTTAGCGCTTCAATATTTGTTATGTAACATTACCTAATGGTCTTAACAAAACGGTAAAAATAATGACCCTGGGATCAAAACTTTACTTAAAGTTTAACATAGAAATACATGAACCAGTATATATTTGACTTTGACCTAATTTTCAACATAAAAATACATGTACCGGTACATCTTTGACTTCAATATCTGGTATTTAACATAACCTAGTGATCCTGTCCCAACGTTGTACAAATTTTGACCCTGGGGCTGAAATTGGCCCAATAATGACCACTGGGACTTGTAGTTTGATATAGAAACATTTCACCAAATATTTAAGTATCTTCTATTCTGAACTCAAAAGAGCTAGAGCTTTGCAAATGTGTTTCTAGCATAACATTGTTATCCCCTACAGAAGTTCAAGATTGTTGGATCTGACATGAGTTGTCATTTCATATAAGGTTTTATTAAACGTGTTCAAGAAATTTGTTATTAAGCGAGCATTTGAGCAAATGTGGAAAGGCCACCTTTGTGAATTAATTTTTTTTTTAAATTGAATCAGTATGTTAGGATGAGATGTAATTTGACACAAACGTGTAAACTTGTTGGAAGATGACAGACCACTAAGATCCCCGATTCTAAAAACTCGCCAATGGATACACCAGTGTATTTCAGCAATTTATAAGAAAACTGTGAAGTCTTACACAGGAATTTGAATTTACTCACCATGGAGTTTCTCTTCCGTCTGGAATGCCTAAAAAAACAAAATCAAATTGAGAATTGTTTTGAAAATTATCTACTTAAAGTTAAGAGAGATTCAATTGGGCTCAATGACATTCAGGCAGTTACTCTAGTGAATCAATCGAATGGACAGGTATTCTAATAGTTAATTACCTTGACTATTACAGGTGTAGCATACATTTATACTCCTTTATTTCTGATCTTAGGTTGGACTAGGAATATAAACATAAACAGCACTGTACCAACCACTTAACAATATATAGATAGGGAAACATTATTTCACCAACAAAGAAACATACATGTATGTATCTGCATGAATAAAATCTGAAAAAGTATATATATGATGATAAGAGAGACAAGCGAAAGAAAAGAGATCCCCGAGTTTCACTTTGCCACTTTAGCAGACACAAAATGTATGCATCTACAATTAAGATGTAGTTGGAGTTATTTTTCTCAGGTCACTATCACTGACAATAGTTCTATATAAAAGGCTTTTTAAGGCAGAAAATAAATATTCATAGCATTCATGCATATATGGTTTGTAGCAACCCGTTTTGTAATAAAAACCTGTTTTGTAATAAAATTTTCAAAGTTGATTTAAACTGGTATTTTGATTAAGAATAACAAGAAAACAATGTATAAATATGAATATTGTCTTATTTCAGCGTGTTAAGACAGAAAAATTGCATAAAACATACAAGAAAAAAAAGAACCCGTTTTGTAATAAAATATCGGAAATGTAATTATCGGTATATTTCACGTACAATTGACAAGGAATCAATACACAAATGTTAAATAATACTTATTTCTAAACGGTGGTAATGAAATTGCGCGTAAAACATACATGAATATCAATAACCCGTTTTGTAATACCGCATTTTTCGACTCAACCCGTTTTGTAATAAAAATTTCAAAATTCGATTAATCAGAAATTTTTAACTTCATATAATAAGAAACCTATGTATGATATAAATGTTGTCTTTTTCCAAAGTGTTATGACAGAAAAATTGCATAAAACATACAAGAAAAAAAAGAACCCGTTTTGTAATAAAAATTGTTGACACTCAACCCGTTTTGTAATAAAATATCGGAAATGTAATTATCAGTATATTTCACGTACAATTCACAAGGAATCAATACACAAATGTTAAATAATACTTATTTCTAAACGATGGTAATGAAATTGCGTGTGAAACATACATGAATATCAATAACCCGTTTTGTAATACCGCATTTTTCGACTCAACCCGTTTTGTAATAAAAATTTCAAAATTCGATTAATCAGAAATGTTTAACTTCAAATAACAAGAAACCTATGTAAAATATGAATGTTGTCTTTTTTCAAAGTGTTATGACAGAAAAATTGCATAAAACATACAAGAAAAAAAAGAACCCGTTTTGTAATAAAAAATTTTGACACTCAACCCGTTTTGTAATAAAATATCGGAAATGTAATTATCGGTAATATTTCACGTACAATTCACAAGGAATCAATACACAAATAATAAATAATACTTATTTCTAAACGGTGGTAATGAAATTGCGGGTGAAACATACATGATTATCAATAACCCGTTTTGTAATACCGCATTTTTCAACTCAACCCGTTTTGTAATAAAAATTTCAAAATTCGATTAATCAGAAATTTTTAACTTCATATAATAAGAAACCTATGTATGATATAAATGTTGTCTTTTTCCAAAGTGTTATGACAGAAAAATTGCATAAAACATACAAGAAAAAAAAGAACCCGTTTTGTAATAAATTTTTTTGACACTCAACCCGTTTTGTAATAAAATATCGGAAATGTAATTATCAGTATATTTCACGTACAATTCACAAGGAATCAATACACAAATGTTAAATAATACTTATTTCTAAACGATGGTAATGAAATTGCGCGTGAAACATACATGAATATCAATAACCCGTTTTGTAATACCGCATTTTTCGACTCAACCCGTTTTGTAATAAAAATTTCAAAATTCGATTAATCAGAAATGTTTAACTTCAAATAACAAGAAACCTATGTAAAATATGAATGTTGTCTTTTTTCAAAGTGTTATGACAGAAAAATTGCATAAAACATACAAGAAAAAAAAGAACCCGTTTTG
Source organism: Serripes groenlandicus (assembly GCA_031761405.1). Taxonomy (NCBI): domain Eukaryota; kingdom Metazoa; phylum Mollusca; class Bivalvia; order Cardiida; family Cardiidae; genus Serripes; species Serripes groenlandicus. The sequence continues at coordinate 28,563,547 of JASEVX010000009.1, read as the reverse complement.
TAATAAAAAATTTTGACACTCAACCCGTTTTGTAATAAAATATCGGAAATGTAATTATCGGTAATATTTCACGTACAATTCACAAGGAATCAATACACAAATAATAAATAATACTTATTTCTAAACGGTGGTAATGAAATTGCGGGTGAAACATACATGATTATCAATAACCCGTTTTGTAATACCGCATTTTTCGACTCAACCCGTTTTGTAATAAAAATTTCAAAATTCGATTAATCAGAAATTTTTAACTTCATATAATAAGAAACCTATGTATGATATAAATGTTGTCTTTTTCCAAAGTGTTATGACAGAAAAATTGCATAAAACATACAAGAAAAAAAAGAACCCGTTTTGTAATAAAAATTTTTGACACTCAACCCGTTTTGTAATAAAATATCGGAAATGTAATTATCAGTATATTTCACGTACAATTCACAAGGAATCAATACACAAATGTTAAATAATACTTATTTCTAAACGATGGTAATGAAATTGCGCGTGAAACATACATGAATATCAATAACCCGTTTTGTAATACTGCATTTTTCGACTCAACCCGTTTTGTAATAAAAATTTCAAAATTCGATTAATCAGAAATGTTTAACTTCAAATAACAAGAAACCTATGTAAAATATGAATGTTGTCTTTTTTCAAAGTGTTATGACAGAAAAATTGCATAAAACATACAAGAAAAAAAAGAACCCGTTTTGTAATAAAATATTTTGACACTCAACCCGTTTTGTAATAAAATATCGGAAATGTAATTATCGGTATATTTCACGTACAATTCACAAGGAATCAATACACAAATGTTAAATAATACTTATTTCTAAACGATGGTAATGAAATTGCGCGTTAAACATACATGAATATCAATAACTCGTTTTGTAATACCGCATTTTCCGACTCAACCGGTTTTGTAATAAAAATTTCAAAAATCGATGAATCTGAAATTTTTAACTTCATATAACAAGAAACCTATGTATAATATAAATGTTGTCTTTTTTCAAAGTGTTATGACAGAAAAATTGCATAAAACATACAAGAATAGAAAGAACCCGTTTTGTAATTAAAATTTCAAAACTCGATAAATCTGAACATTTTAACTTCAAATAACAAGAAACTTATGTATGATATGGGGGTTTCTAATTGTCGAGTGTCAAGTGTCGAGTAAGAAATGAGAATGGTCAAGTGTCGAGTAAGAAAGGTCGAGTGTCGAGTAAGAAATGAGAATGGTCAAGTGTCGAGTAAGAAAGGTCGAGTGTCGAGTAAGAACGGTCAAGTGTCGAGTAAGAAAGGTCGAGTGTTGAGTAATAACGGTCGAGTGTCGAGTAAGAAAGGTCGAGTGTCGAGTAAGAAAGGTCACATAATTTATCATTGTGCTGAGACAAATGTATTAATTCTTAGATTAATCCAAACTCACAGTTTTTTATTAACACAAATTGAGGTCAATGTTGTGTCATTAAAGACGTCTGCTGCAGACTTGCTGTATGTGGGTAAGAGTAGTAACTCACTAGTTGTCTTACATACCATTCTGGACTGCATGATGGAAAAGGACTTGCTTTGTGTGAATCATTAATATTAAAAACATCTTAATCTTCCAATAAAATGATATATGTTAAACCTATAACATTTATTTTTCTTTCCTTACTCGACCGTTCTTACGCGAAACTCGACCGTTCTCACTCAACACTCGACCTTTCTTACTCGACACTCAACCTTTCTTACTCGACACTCGACCCTTTCTTTTTATATGTCTTGTACATCGTGTTGGGGAATTATTGAAATGATCAAAATTAAATCTCTCTCTCTCTCCCTCTCTTTCTTTCTCTCTCTCTCTCTCTCTCTCTCTCTCTCTCTCTCTCTCACCCTATCTCCCCCCCCCCCTCTCTCTCTCTCTCTCTCTCTCTCTCTCTCTCTCTCTCTCTCTCTCTCTCTCTCTCTCTCACTCTATATATCTGTCTCTCTACTCTCTATCTGTCTCCACTCCCCCTATCTCTATCTGTCTCCACTCCCCCTCTCTCTATCTCCCTATATATATTTTTTTTGCTATATATTTCATATTTCCTGTGTATGTCTGTCTCTTTCGATCGATCTCCCTCTCTTTCTATATGCCTGTCTCTCTCCGTCCGTCGCAGTCTCTCTCTCTCTCTCTCTATGTATGTCTTTCTCTCTCCATCTGTATCACTGTCTCTCTCTCCATCTCGTTCTCTACATCAACCTCCCTGTCTCAATCTATATATATCTCTGTTTATCTGTCTCTCTGTTGTTCTCACTCTCTATTTCTCTCTATCGATCTATATTTGCATGTCTATTGCTGTGCATCTCCCCTCTATATTGTTATGTCTGTATATCTATTTGAGTATCTTGTCTCTCTCCCTCTCTCTCTCTCTCTCTCTCTCTCTTTCTCTTTGTCTCTCTGTATGTATGTCTCTTTCACACTCTCTTACTACTCAATGTATATATATTATATAGTTCGGTCTCTCTATCTAACTTTTTTCTATAATATTTCTCTTTCCGCCTCTTTCTCTATCTGTCGGTGTATATATACCTTTCTCTCTCTCCCAGCTATGTCGGCCTCTCTGTGTCTGTCTTTCCGTCATTCTTCTAATTATTTCTGCCCGTCTCTCTTTCACCCTGTCTTTATATATTTATAAATATTTCTATCTATCTCACTCTGTTTATCCTTCATACCCACTCACTCTTTCTGCCTATATATCGATATATATATATATATATAAATAAAGATAAAGAGAATGAGAGACACACATACACTAACGTACAGACAGGGAGATAAAGCGAGAAAGAGAGATAAGACGAGATAGAGAGAGAGAGAGAGCGGAGAGAGATATTTCATCATTTCAATATATGTCCCTCTCTGTCTGTCTATCTCTCTCCATTTGTATCGCTGTCTCTCTCTCTCTCTATCTTGTTCTTTATATCAACCTCCCTGTCTCCCTATATATATATATGTTTCTCTGTCTCTTCGTCGTTCTCTCTGTCTATTTGAATAGTTCTCTCTATCTCTCTCTCTCTCTCTCTCTCTCTCTCTCTCTCTCTCTCTCTCTCTCTCTCTCGATATATCCATCCATGTATATTGCTGTGCATCTCTATACCCTTCTCTATGTTTGTGTCTGTCTGTATATCTCCAGATGTCTATTGTATCTCTCTATTGCTATTTGTCTCTCTGTATGTATGTCTCTCTCACACTCTCTTACTTTCTTTGAATCTCTATCGGTATGTCTATACCTGTCTCTCTCTCTATCTCCCTTCTCTGTCGGCATGTCTATGTATGTCTCCGTCTTTCTTTCAATAATTTCTGCCTGTCTCTCTTTCACCCTGTCTTTATATATTTATAAATAATCTATCTCACGCTGTTTATCCTTCAGACTCACTCCCTTGCTTTTGATCATTTCAATAATTTCCCAACACGATGCATATAAAAAGAAAGTCTGTATAACTTGTTTTAGATTATTGCGAATGGAATAATTTTATCTATATTTTGTAATACCCGTTGATGTTAACAATAATACAATATTACATCTAAGCTAGTATTGTTTATCATAGTTTGATATGTATATGCATAACTCTCCAGTCATCTGATCTTAAATATATACATTGATTTCTGAACATATTGGCATAAACTGCGGACCCACATCGGACTGCGCGTTTACCTTATCTGAATCTATACACGTCGTAAATCTACGCTGAATATTATACAAAATAATTGGAGTCTAATTAGTAATATACGTTTAACCCCTTTCTTGCCACCGGTGTTCTTGCACTATGCAGGTTAAAGATATTCACAAACATTAGATTCCAAACTAAGCCTGTAATTACGTCATGGTTAATCTAGGCTTGTTCGATCGACTCTTGCGGTCCTCTCTGGCAAGGCATATTTTCTAACCTTATTACCAAAGTTTATTGAATAAAGGTTCTGTCAATGTAAAGTAGATTAAACGGTTGAAAACTACGTAAACCTCGTTAAATTACGTGCATCTTTTCCAGGTTACTTTATATTAATTCAAGAGTATACCATGAACGTAAGAAATGGCAAGATTAATCACAACGCAACTGTAACTTTTTCTTAAAATAAAAATCGAATAAAATGTCTTATTTCTACTACAAGAAATGATATGCTGTTTCTTAAACCTATTTACTGCCGAATTCAGATGACTTTTCTATTACCACCCGTCATGGGGTTAAACCTAGGTCAGGTGGCTTCACTGTTTATGACGTCACTCAGTAGTAAGATTTCACAGAAATAGGACGCAGATGTTCTGACAAATACACGTTTATAATTGAGTTACAATTATAAGGCAATTCATTGTTATAACGTTCTCGTCATCTAGCTACATTATATGCATTATTTGAAACCTATGTTTTATTACTTTTGAATGATGTAGTATGCACGTAGACAATGCGTCACATTGATCAAGATACGTACCATGTGTTGATGCAGTTGTTGAAGGGGCAATTTAAAAAACCAGTCAGAGATCGAAGTAGGCTAGAAAAAAAAATGCACTTGTGTTGTTCTGGCGTTATAAGAATGATCTTTACATCTGTACCGATCATGGACAAGAGACATTAATGTGTGGCGAAAAGGAGGTTGTTATAAAATCTGACTTAACTAAGATGGTAAACAGACAAATAAAGACAATAAAAGGTGGTGGAGCAAGGTCAGTGGCATATTCTTTGAAAGAACAATTCACAGGTTGCAGCGAACGAAGTGTTCGCATTATAATGGAACACAGTAAAACACATGGTCAAATGCAGGCTAAATTCACCAATAAGGCACCTCTCAGATCTGTAAAAGCAAGTAGAGTGTTCGAACGTTTACAAATTGATTTGGTCACAATGAAACCAGTTTGCAGTAACAAAAAAACCTACAAGTATATTTTCTCAGCGGTCGACGGCTTTTCTAGATTTTTGTTTTTGCGGCCTTTGCCAAATAAATCTTCGAAGCAAGTAGCTGCCGTTCTGCAAAATATTTTCAATGAGCATGGCTATCCAGAAATAATTCAAAGCGACCGTGGCTCTGAATTTATGGGGTATGTTGAAAGTTTGCTTCACAAGCACAAAGTGAAAGTGATTAAAAGCAGGCCGTATCATCCCCAATCGCAGGGTAAGGTGGAGCGACAAAACAGAATTGTAAAGCAAAAAATTAGGTTTGAAGTCATGAAAAATGCCAGGAAAGGGTTTAATTGGGTGCGATCTTTACCTGGTGTAGCCACTTCAACAAATATGCAACCAAAAGAGGTCCTTGTGTACCAGACACCTTTAAATGTGTGTTATGGACGAGCAAAATCAATGACTGCCGATGAGGTTAGAAAACAAGCGACTGATGCTTCTGACAGATGTCTCAGAAGAATATTTGCGCACTACATGAAAATGCACAGTTGTTCAATTTATCGACTTGGCGACAAAGTCCTGATAAAGTATCCTTTTGACAAATGCCGGGTTCCTCACAAGTACTACATCCTCAAGGGAAAAGTATTGAAACGAGGAAAGGCGTTTGATAGGTATTTTGTTCTGTACCGGGACCTCGAACAAAACGTTTGTAAAAGATGGGTTAATGTTGAGAATCTTACATGTCGCACGATCGAAGAGGAAAAGGAGAAAAGACTGTTATCAAGAAAAACCTTCGACCTAATAGACAGGAAGCGATTACATAAAGAAAGATACTATATAGTACAAGAAGAAGATTTAGCATGGAACACGAACATGAGTATAAATTGGAAAGCAACGTCGGGTCTGAGGAGAGTACGCCTCTATCCCAGATCACATGTCATGAGGCACAACACGAAAACACGTATTTTGGTAGTGATTTTCGTGTGGAGATTGTCAAGGACCCGAAAGGATCAGGCAGTTGTCAATTCGATGCAATATCACACCAATTGAGTAAGATTGGAATCCATCGCACTGATCATCAGCTTCGATCAGTGGCAGTTGACCATATAACTCATAACAGGGATCACTACGGTGACTTTATTGTTGACCAATCATTCAATACATATGTTACAAATATGGCTCTTGTAACTACATATGGGGATAACTTGACGCTGCAAGCTCTAGCAAGAGAGTTTCATTGTCAATTTCTGGTGTTGAATGCTCGTGGCGAGCCATATCATCGAATTGTCTCTGACACTCATATACATGATATTAATATGCCTGTTTTAACCCTAGGATACTATCCAGAGGATGAAGGCGAACATTACGTGTCTATAGAAATCGAGCATGTACATCTTCAGGAACTTCTTGAAGATACAGAAAGCTCTAATGTAAGAACAGATATTCAAAACAATGATATCGCGTCTGAATATATATCTGGTCAGGGTATTAATGTTAATATCGAGATACCAGGTGTTACAAATGCAGACAATTCCGAAACTGAGACTCTGTCTGATCAAGATTTAGACGAAGTCAGAGGTAATTCAGCAAATAGTCTTGAAAACCAATCAACATCTTCAGGAGATTACATAGCAGTTCTAGAGGATGAAGACGAGCATTACGTGTCAATTGAAACTGAAGATGATCTGTTTCTGGAACGTTTAGAAGACACAGAAAGCGTTAATGTAAGAACAGATATGCAATACAATGATACCGCGTCTGAATCTATGTCTGATCAGGATATAAATGTTAAAAGCGAGACGCCAGGTGTTACGAATGCAAACAATCTCGAAACTGAGCCTCTGTCAGATATAGATTTAGACGAAGTCAGAGGTAATACAGCAAATACTTTAGAAAATCAATCAGCATCTGCAGCAGATTACATTGCAGTTCCATTGACTTTGGCGAGATCTCCCAGCACAATTGAGGATAATGAGCCATATCTGCATTATCTAGTTCTAAGACAAATCATAGTTTTCTCTATTCAGATGCATCCTCTGGTGCGCTATACCCTGCAAAGAGTTTCTGCATTTTTTGAAGCCACAGTGGTGTCTATAGGAAACCCAGCCTTACATCTTAATCCTGAGCAAATGCATTATGTACCAAGAATAGTTAGTGTCCGTCGATTAAGTCGGGTTTTTGGTTCTCATAGTGGTGTCATGCTGCGATTGAGAAACATTGTGTTGAGTGCAGGAGGCAGGTGGTTCAACGCATGGCTCACACTCCAGGAGATGAACTATGATTGGTATGAAATCAGAGACATATCATGGACCTAAAGATGTCCGGCAGAACGGGCCACCTAATAAAAGGGGTGTCATCTTGTTTTCCCTACATAACTAGAATCAATGATTATGATGTGATTGCCTTGACAAATGTTAGTTTAATTTTGTCAAATTTGACAGAGTATAAACTAATTTCATTTATTTTAATAATACCACCAGATTTGTTTTCTTTCATAATGTTATATGTTTCTTCATGTTTATGGTATAAACCCTGTCCTACATACAGCTACGTTATCTAACGTCTCAAAAGCAGACGACTTTTGATAACATTGCGGCAAAATTTAAATTTGCTCATGATGACCGATTTACCCTATTTCAACTCTATCCAAAATTCTTTTTTTCAATTATTTAGATGTATCCGTCTGTAGATTTTGTTTCCAGCAGAAGTGTTGTATGTGGGAAAGGGATAAACCTTGTGCTTCTGTTTTGTTTTTTCAAATGTGCATGTAAGATTGTATGTACATATATGTAAGCATCGTTTTTTTTTTTATCAATTACAGTTATATTGAAACAAGAGGGCCATGATGGCCCTGGATCGCTCACCTTAATTATACAATGTACTGCAATGCAAAACACATCAAGACAATTATTCTGAATGCAACCTCCACAGTGTTAACACTATTTTCCTTCATTTGGCCTAGTGATCTGTATTTTTTTTACCTGATATGAGCCATATTCCAACATGGACTAAATATCATCAAGACAACATTCTGACAAAGTTTCAACTTGCTCAAAGTAAAAAAGCGGCCTCCGGAGTTTGAACAATATTTTCCTTTATTGACCTAGTTTCTGATCCAATATGACCCCTATTCGAACTTGACCTAGATATAATTCAGACAAACATTCTGACCAAATTTCAAGCTGCTGAAAGCAAAACATGTGGCATCCAAAGTATTCACAAGATTTTTCTTCAATTTGATCTAGTGACCTAGTTTTTGACCCAGCATGATCCATATTCTAACTTGGCCTACATATCATCAAGAAAAACATCCTGATAAAGTTTCATCATGCTGAAATTAAAAATGCAGTATCCAGAGTGTTAACAAGATTACCCTTCAATTTAGCCTAGTGATCTAGTTTTTAACCCAGCATGACCCATATCCGAACTTGGCCTTGATATCATTCAGACAAACATTCTGACTAAATTTCAAGCTGCTGAAGCAAAAATAAGGCATCCAAAATGTTAACAAGATTTTACTTCAATTTGACCTAGTGACCTAGTTTTTGACCCATATTCTAACTTGGCCTAGATATCATTCAGCTCAACATTCTGACCAAATTTCAAGCCGCTGAAGCAAAACATGCGGCTCCTACAAAATTAACAAGATTTTCCCTCAATTTAGCCTAGTGACCTAGTTTCTGATCCAATATGACCCATATTTAAACTTGACCTAGATATCTTTAAGACAAACATTCTGACCAAAAATTGCGGCCTCTCGAGTGTTAACAAGATTTTCCTTCAATTTGACCTAGTGACCTACTTTTTGACCCGACGTGACCCATGTTCGAACTTGACCTACATATCATCAAGACAAACATTCTGATAAAATTTCAACATGCTTAAGTTGAAAATGTGGCCTCCAGAGTGTTAACAAGATTTCCCTTCAATTCGACCTAGTGACCTAGTTTTTGACCTCATATGGCCCAGTTTCGAACTTGTCCAAGATTTTATGGAGATGAACGTTCTGATAAACATTCATGAAGGTTGGATGCAAAATGTAGCCTGTAGAGTGTTAACAAGCTCAAATGTTGACGACGCACGACTCACGACGCACGACGCACGACGGACGGACGCCGGACAAAATGTGATCCCAATAGCTCACCTTGCACTTCGTGCATAGGTGAGCTAAAAATCATTAAAAATAAAAAAAAAAACAAAAAAAAAAAACTTGCCATTAGGTTTTCGACCTTGATGTGGTTGGCAAGCTTTAAACAAACAGAAAACCGCTTCTTTCTTTCCTATTTAGCCACACACATTTTCAATTGTGTATATTGGTTCCTCGTTACCTTTACGTTCTATTTCGAAATTTATTTTTATTTCCCACTCAATTTTCTAAAATCTGTCTTATATCTAGCATTTTAACATTGACTCCTTGTAAATATACGTTAAATTCGAAATCAAAAGGTTATTTTATCTTCAAAATGTTATAACTAAACGTGTTAAGTCTGAACAATGGTATAATAAAACAGATTCTGGACATTCATATCTTTTCGAAGCGCTATTTAATAATCACCCTTCTGAAATATGTATTATTAAATAGTTGCACATTGATTCCTTGTAAAATAAAGTTGAAATCAATATACATTTAAATAACAAAACTGGTAAAGTCCCGAAAATTGTTATTATAAACGGGCACTTGATATTCATGTCTTTTGACGTACTAATATTCTAAAAAAAATCTTGTTAGTTTTTTAACATAGATTTCTTCTTATTTAAAAACCAATCAGTTTACTCGACTTTTGAAATTTTAATTACGAAACGTGTTTAGTCTGAAAATGCGGATTAACGTACATGTATGTGTTTTCTTTTTATATCAATAACACTACTTTAATCAAAGTACTAAGTACTAATGTGCGGGATATGTTGGCCCAAGAGTGTTGACAAGATTTTCCTTCAATTTGTCTTAATTACCTACTTTTTGACCAAACATGACCCATATTAGAATTGGACCTAGATGTCATCTAGAAAAACATTCTGATTAAGATTCAACATGCTCAACCTAAAGATGCAGTATCCTGAGTGTTTCCTTCAATTTCGCTTAGTGACCTAGTTTTTAACCAGGCATGACCCATATTCAAACTTGACTTATATCTCATTTAGATAGAATTCTGACAAAATTTCAATAACCCAAAAAAGATGTTTCTACAGAATCAACAAGAATTTCCTTCAATTTTGCTTAGTGACCTAGTTTTTAACCCGGCTTGACCCATATTCAAACTTGACCTAGATCTCATTTAGATATAATTCTGACAAAATTTCAATAACCCCAAAAAGATGTTTCTACAGAATCAACAAGAGTTTCCTTCAATTTGGCCTAGTGACCTAGTTTTTGATTTAATATGACCCATATTCAAACTTGACCTGGACATCAATAATACAAACAGACTGACAACATTTTAAACTCCTAAGGCAAATATTGCGTCCTCTTTGAGTGTTAACAAAATTGTCCTTCAATTTGACCGACCTAGTGACCTACTTTTTGATCATCAGGACCCATGTTCGAACTTTGCCTACATACCACAAAAACAAACATTCTGATAAAGTTTCAACTTGCTCAAGTTTAAAATAAGGCATCTAGAGTGTTAACAATATTTCAATTCAATTTGACTTAGTGACCTAGTTTTTTACCCGGATTGACGCATATTCGAACCTGGCATAAATATCATATAGATAAACAGTTTTACCAAATTTCAAGCTGCCTGAGCAAAAAAATGTGGCTTCTACAGAATGAACAAGATTTTCCTTCAATTTAACCTAGTAACCTAGTTTCTTACCCAAAATACACATATTCGATCTTCACCTAGATATCTTTTAAGACAATTGATTTGACAAGTTTAAACTGCTGAAGCAAACATTGAGGCCTCTTCAATTTGACATAGTGACCTACTTTTTGCCCAAGAATGACCAATGTTCAAACTTGACCTACGTACATATCATCAAAACGAACATTCTGATAAAGCTTCTACAGTGTTAACAATTTGTTCCTTTAAGTTGGCCTAGTGACCTAGTTTCTGACCCATATTTAAACTGAGTCTGAAAATGCGGTATTACAAAACGGGTTATTGATTTTCCTTATTTGAAAATCGGCCTGACACTTTTGAAGGAGAAGATTTTTTAAGTTTTCACTATAGCAATAAAAGGCAAAATAGCCCCGCCCCCTGGCGGCCATGTTTTTTGACCAATCAACATGGCTTGAAGGAATCTGATAGAGGGTCATCCAAGGAACATTTCTACAAAATTATTTGAAAATCGGCCCGACACTTTTGGAGGAGAAGATTTTTTAAGTTTGCACTATAGCTATATAAGGCAAAAAAGCCCCGCCCCCCCTGGCGGCTATGATTTTCGACCAATCAACATGGCTTAAAGGAATCTGATAGCGGGTCATCCAAGGAATATTTCTACAAAATTATTTGAAAATCGGCCTGACACTTTTGGAGGAGAAGATTTTTTAAGTTTTCACTATAGCCATATAAGGCAAAAAAGCCCCGCCCCCCTGGCGGCCATGTTTTTCGACCAATCAACATGGCTTCAAGGAATCTGATAGAGAGTCACCCAAGGAACATTTCTACAAAATAAGTTCAAAATCTGCCAACCAGTTAGGGAGAAGTAGAATTTTGAAGTTTTTTTCGTTTCGTTGCCATGGAAACCAGAATTCTGCATGGATCCCAAAAATTTGAAGGAATTCTGGTGAGGTCATTGAGAGGATGCTTTCTGTTAAGTTTCATCCCAATTGACCCACCGGTTACTGAGGAGAAGATGTTGAAGATTTTTTAAGTTTGCACTATAACCATAAAAGGCAAAATAGCCCCGCCCCCTGGCGGCCATGTTTTTGACCAATCAACATGGCTTGAAGGAATCTGATAGAGGGTCACCCAAGGAACATTTCTACAAATTTATTTGAAAATCGGCCTGACACTTTTGGAGAAGAAGATTTTTTAAGTTTGCACTATAGCCATATAAGTAAAAATAGCCCCGCCCCCCCTGGCGGCCATGTTTTTCGACCAATCAACATGGCTTGAAGGAATCTGATAGAGGGTCACCCGAGGAACATTTCTACAAAATTATTTGAAAATCGGCCTGACACTTTCGGAGGAGAAGATTTTTTAAGAATTTTGAAGTTTTTTCATTTCGTTGCCATGGAAACCAGAATTCTGCATGGATCCCGAAAATTTTAAGGAATTCTGGTGAGGACATTGAGAGGATGCTTTCTGTGAAGTTTCATCCCAGTTGACCCACCGGTTACAGAGGAGAAAATGTTGACGGACGACGGATGCCGGACGCCGGACGCCGGACATAGGGCGATCACAATAACTCACCTTGAGCACTTCGTGCAAAGGTGAGCTAAAAAGACAACATTCATATTATACATAGGTTTCTTGTTATATGAAGTTAAATTTTTTAGATTTATCGACTTACGAAATTGTTATTACAAAACGGGTTGAGTCGGAAAATGCGGTATTACAAAACGGGTTATTGATATTCATGTACATTTCGCGCGCAATTTCATTACCATCATTTAGGAATAAGTATTATTTAACATTTGTGTATTGATTCCTTTGTCAATTGTACGTGAAATATACCGATAATTGCATTTCCGATATTTTATTACAAAACGGGTTGAGTGTCAATTTTTTTTATTACAAAACGGGTTCTTTTTTTTCTTGTATGTGTTATGCAATTTTTCTGTCAAAACACTTTGGAAAAAGACAACATTTATATTATACATAGGTTTTTTGGTTATATGAAGTTAAAATTTTCAGATTAATCAACATTTTAAATTTTTATTACAAAACGGGTTGAGTCGAAAAATGCGTTATCACAAAACGGGTTACTGATATTCATGTATGTTTCACGCTCAATTTCATTACCATCATTTAGTAATAAGTATTTTTTAACATTTGTGTATTGATTCCTTTGTCAATTGTACGTGAAATATACCGATAATTGCATTTCCGATATTTTATTACAAAACGGGTTGAGTGTCAATTTTTTTTATTACAAAACGGGTTCTTTTTTTTCTTGTATGTGTTATGCAATTTTTCTGTCAAAACACTTTGGAAAAAGACAACATTTATATTATACATAGGTTTTTTGGTTATATGAAGTTAAAATTTTCAGATTAATCGACATTTTAAATTTTTATTACAAAACGGGTTGAGTCGAAAAATGCGTTATTACAAAACGGGTTACTGATATTCATGTATGTTTCACGCTCAATTTCATTACCATTGTTTAGAAATAAGTATTATTTAACATTTGTGTATTGATTCCTTTGTCAATTGTACGTGAAATATACCGATAATTGCATTTCCGATATTTTATTACAAAACGGGTTGAGTGTCAATTTTTTTTATTACAAAACGGGTTCTTTTTTTTCTTGTATGTGTTATGCAATTTTTCTGTCAAAACACTTTGGAAAAAGACAACATTTATATTATACATAGGTTTTTTGGTTATATGAAGTTAAAATTTTCAGATTAATCAACATTTTAAATTTTTATTACAAAACGGGTTGAGTCGAAAAATGCGTTATCACAAAACGGGTTACTGATATTCATGTATGTTTCACGCTCAATTTCATTACCATCGTTTAGAAATAAGTATTATTTTAACGTTTGTGTATTGATTCCTTGTCAATTGTACGTGAAATATACCGATAATTACATTTCCGATATTTTATTACAAAACGGGTTGAGTGTCAAATCTTTTTATTACAAAATGGGTTCTTTTTTTTTCTTGTATGTTTTATGCAATTTTTCTGTCATAACACTTTGGAAAATTATTCATAGGTTTTTTGGTTATATGAAGTTAAAATTATCAGATTAATCGACATTTGAAATTTTTATTACAAAACGGGTTATTGATATTCATGTATGTTTCACGCTCAATTTCATTACCATCGTTTAGAAATAAGTATTATTTAATATTTGTGTATTGATTCCTTGTCAATTGTACGTGAAATATACCGATAATTATATTTCCGATTTTTTATTACAAAACGGGTTGAGTGTCAAAATTTTTTATTACAAAACGGGTTCTTTTTTTTCTTGTATGTTTTATGCAACTTTTCTGTCTTAACACGCTGAAATAAGACAATATTCATATTTATACATTGTTTTCTTGTTATTCTAAATCAAAATACCAGTTTAAATCAACTTTGAACATTTTATTACAAAACGGGTTTTTATTACAAAACGGGTTTTTATTACAAAACGGGTTGCTACAATGGTTAATGCAAATTAAACAAAAATCAATACACAGAAGTAGAAATAAATAAATTAATGTTGAACAGAACAAAGAACAAAGGTGGTCCTATAGCGTTCACCTGATTTAATATAACTTAACCCTTTCGGGCTTTACCACTAACAACAATTCTGAAGCAGACGACTTTGAAAACATCGAGAAAAAAATATGGAAACTCTCTGAAAATGAAAGTACAACAAGAGATGTTTGTCAAAAATTATGCCCCCCTGAGCGCCATGTTGTCAGGAATATTTAGACAATTGAATAAAATTTGCATGGACCGAAATGCCAGCTAATTTTTCATTTCACATTGGATGTCTATGAGTCAGTTTTAAGATTATGAACAATGTTCATTCAAAGTTTGAGGATGGTAGGTACAGTTCTTAATCACATTGTGATGATGACTGATATTTGCAGATAAACATGTATCCTCCAGGTCCAGGCATTGTTGAGTTATCACTCGGACAAGCTTAAAAAAGGTTTTTGTGTTCAAGGTCACTCTGACCTTGACCTTTGACCCAATGACCTCAAAATAAATAGGGTTCATCTACTGGTCAGGCCCAACCTCCAAGTCAAGTTTGAGGACACTAGGTCCAGGCATTGTTAAGGTATCACTCGGACAAGCTTAAAGAAGGTGTTTGTGTTCATGGTCACTGTGACCTTGAACTTTGACCCATTGGCCTCAAAATAAATAGGTTTCATCTACTGGTCAGGCCGAACCTCCAAATTAAATTGAAGGACCCTAGGTCCAGGCATTGTTGAGTTATCACTCGGACAAGCTTAAAAATGTTTTTTGTGTTCAAGGTCACTGTGACCTTGACCTTTGACCTAATAACTTCGAAATAAATAGGGTTCACCTACTGGTCAGGCCCAACCTCAAAGTCAAGCTTTATGACCCTAGGTCCAGGCATTGTTGAGTTATCACTCGGAAAGCTTAACAAATGTTTTGTGTTCAAGGTCACTGTGACCTTGACCTTTGACTTAATGACCTCAAAATAAATAGGGTTCATATACTGGTCAGGCCCAACCTCCAAGTCAAGTTTGAGGACCCTAAGTCTAGGCACTGTTAAGTTATCACTCGGACATGCTTGTGTTCAAGGTCACTGACCTTTGACCCAATAACCTCAAAATAAATAGGGTTCATCTACTGGTCAGGCCCAACCTCCAAGTTAAGTTTGAGGACCATAGGTCCAGGCATTTGTTGAGTTATCACTCGGACAAGCTTAAAAAATGTTTTTGTGTTCAAGGTCACCGTGACCTTGACCTTTAATTTAATGACCTCGAAATTAATAGGGTTCATCTACTGGTCAGGCCCAACCTCCAAGTCAAGTTTGAGGACCCTAGGTCCAGGCATTGTTGAATTATCACTCGGACAGGCTTTGGTCTACAGACGGACCGACGGACCAACCGACTGACAGACATGTGCAAAGCAATATACCCCTCTTCTTCCAAGGGGGCATAATAATTGAATATAGTTGAAAACATGATGATGAAAAGAGAAATTGCTCGTTTGAGCAATTTCCTTTTTTGTCGACATGTTTTCAAAAAGCTGTCTGCTGCAGAGGCGTCAAAATGCGTCTATATGAAGGAAAATGTTAAATAGTTTTCAATGTTCATACTCTATGCATAAAAGGAAAAACAAGTAACGTCCCTTGGTGGCCATGTTCTTCTAATGCTCTGAATAACAGTCTTGGTAAAAGTATCCCAAGGAACACTTGTGCCAAATTACTTTACAAGAAAGCCTATACAATTGACTAGAGATTTTTCAATATATATAGATATAAGGAAAACAAGCCCTCTCCATGGCTGTCATGCTTTTCATTGTATCTCATTCATTTCAATTCTCCCGGTAGATGTTCATCCGTGGAACATTTCTGCATATTTTTTCTTCAAATACGGCCAATACAATGTACTTTTAAACAAGAATAATACTTGGTATAAAAATTGGTATTGATGGAAAGGGGTTGTCAAAAGGAATACACATGTGAAATATGAAAGCAGTACCTATTACGGTTCAGAAGTTATGACCAAGGTTAAAGTTTTTGTGACAGCGTGACGGAGGGACTGACGGACTGACGGACTGACGGACTGACTGACGAATGAGATTTAATGTCCCCGACGTTTTACTTCGTAAAGCGGGGGACAACAAGCTCTGTCCCTAGTTGCCATCTTTTTTAAATGGATTGGAAAAATGTGGTCAAAGTACGTAGACCAAGGAAAATTTGTACAAAATTATTTTCAAATCAGTTAATATTCAATATATTTAATAAACTCTGCCCCCTGGCGGACATGTTTTTTGCAATGGATCAGAATAATATGCACAATCTTGGTAAAGGTTGACCAAAAGAATATTTGGACAAGAAGCTTTCATTTTTTTTTTACTCGGCACATTTTAAGGAAAATAACTTTGAAAGAGGACCAGCAAAGGATCATGCCTTTCAGGAGGAGATGTTATTTACAGAAAACGTTGACAAACGTCCGGCTGGTATTACAATAGCTCACCATAAGCTAAAATACTATGTTTACACTTATATACCAGGCTCTTATCAGAACCATTGAAGCTCTTAGTTATAATCATAATACAATCATCTAGATTCCATTTAAGTGCTTAACCCTTTCCCACATACAGACGCTTTCTGACGCCTCTGCATCGGACGACTATTGAGAACATTGTGGCGAAAGATATATTGCTCAAAATTAGCAATTTCTCCTTTTGACAG
The DNA here is from genome assembly GCA_031761405.1 of Serripes groenlandicus. NCBI lineage: Eukaryota > Metazoa > Mollusca > Bivalvia > Cardiida > Cardiidae > Serripes > Serripes groenlandicus. The sequence goes on along the minus strand of JASEVX010000009.1, from coordinate 28,546,688 downwards.
TGTTTTCAACTCTATTTAATAGTTGAACTCTAATTTATTAAGATTTTTCAAGATGTAGAAGTACATGTAGAAGTGACGCCCCTTTGTCTCTCTGCCAAGGCTGGCAACACAATAAATTGACTAAAACCTAATTTTATTATGACAACTGAATTATTTAACAGGAACTGAATAAATATAGAATATTATTTTAAGCAAAACTTCCCAAGGTTAAATTGCTTTAAAGAGAAAAATAATAACCATAAGTCATAATTCTGTCATTTTTTATAATCATTGATTTACCTTGATTGTTTCTGTGTCCAGGTGATAAAGAACAAACTTGACCTCCTTTAAAAATTGTCCTCTATCTCCAAACTTTCTGACGGCCTCAAACATTGTCTGCGCTACTTCTTGTCTTGGATAGCCGAGGTTACCAGTGCCAAGTGCTGGAAATGCTATACTCCTGCATTTAAGGTCTTCTGCTTTTGCCAGACAGTCAAAAACAAATTCCAGTAGACGCTTTGAATACAAACATAATTAATGTGAATTTTGTGAAACCAAAACAAGCAGGACATGATAGTCTGGGGTTTCTCACCATTGAGCTAAAGTCCTGGTACGTGTAAGAGTGTCTTTGTCTCATAAAGGTGGAAAATGTCTCAACTATTGAAAACTCATTGATGGTTATATCCTGGAAAAGCCTTTTGCTACCTATGTTTGACCTCTAATGTTAATCTGTGAGCTTGGCTATTGAAATATAAGCTTGCAACAAACATTTTGACAATAAAGTGATTTGTTTGTTTGTTTGTTTGGAGTTTAACGCCGCTTTCAACAGCTTTGGTCATATCACGGCGGTCAGTGCACCTACCCATGTTTTCCTGGCTTTCCCACACCAGTACGACAATAAAGTGAACAATTGTACGAAGTTAATTTAGCATCCATGGATAATTGTAGAAGACTAATTACATTTTCAAGTAACAAATTGTTAGTTCTTGTTCTAGAAAGGTTGAAACATAATATTTCAATTTTTAATCGTAACCTAGTAAAGCATTCAAAGGAAACAGATGTCTCCCCTTCCCCCCCCCCCCCCCCCCCCACTCAATTTTAAGCTCTGTAGCACTGTTGGGGGTCATTTTACTGCAAACTTCAAGGACCACAGTTATGCGGTGAATATTCCTGTAACGTTTTGTGTCTCTGGGTAATAATGTGGAGACATGCACACCTCAAGGAAGCTTGCCCTGTAGTCTATTTTAAGCACTTCAATAGGCAAAACATATATTGGGCGAAACAGCAAACAAGTTGAACAACTCCCGATGCAGGAGATCTGTCCGGTACAGAATCTTGACCATAGCTAATATAGTTTATTGAAATAGGTAAAATACAAGAAATTGTGATCGACGAAAGGACAGTGGACGACCCAGGGCCATTCTGTATCCCCATCTTTTTCAAATTAGGGGCATTACAATGGTAAAGAATGTCAGAAAGTACATTTGCTTTGTTGTCGTTTATTAAATGAATGTGATTATTTTAAATATAAATCATTAATAATATGATACCCCTTGATCATGTTTAATTGTCCCATCTACTTTTATAACCGATTACTGCAAAAGAAACACTTTCGGGCCAGTCATAATGGTTTCAGTAAAGCCAGGATTCTAGTCTTTAGGCAACACACTGACTTTTTCTTGAAAGAGGATAGGCCAAAAAGGCCTTTATATTAAGAGACACACCCTTTCACATTTTACCATAATGTGTTCACCTCTGTTTCAAAATTTAAACTGATTATTATCTGGATGATACCATACTTTTCTGACATGTCTTAAATGAAGTGGATCGCTCACCTGAATTATGCAATGTAATTGGGATGCCTACCACAATAATTGTTCTCGACCAATCAATATGGCTTGAATAAATCATTTAAAAGGTCACCCAAGGAACAATTCTAAATAGTTATTTCGAAATCGGACAGAGACTTTTGAAAACAAGATGTGTTTGTGAAACACTGATGCCCCCAATGGCAACATCTAGGTCAAAGGTCAAGGTCGCCAGGTCAAAAATGTTGGTACTGACAGAAAGGTCATGTCACAAGGAATACACATGTGAAATATGGTAGCCGTACCTGTTATGGTTCAAAAGAAGTGGTCAAGGTTAAAGTTTTTTTCGAGAATGGCAACATCTAGGTCAAAGGTCAAGGTCGCAAGGTGAAAAATGTTGGTACTGACAGAAAGGTCATGTCACAAGGTATACACATGTGAAATATGGTAGCCTTACCTGTTATGGTTCAAAAGTAGTGGGGAAGGTTAAAAAGAAAATTGAGAATGGCAACATGTAGGTCAAAGGTCAAGGTCGCAAGGTCAAAAATGTTGGTACTGACAGAAAGGTCATGTCACAAGGAATACACATGTGAAATATGGTAGCCGTATCTGTTATGGTTCAAAAGTAATGGCCAAGGTTAAAGTTTTTTTCGAGAATGGCAACATCTAGGTCAAAGGTCAAGGTCGCAAGGTCAAAAATGTTGGTACTGACAGAAAGGTCATGTCACAAGGAATACACATGTGAAATATGGTAGCCGTACCTGTTATGGTTCAAAAGTAATGGCCAAGGTTAAAAGTTTTTTTCGAGAATGGCAACATCTAGGTCAAAGGTGGTCAAGGTCGCAAGGTGAAAAATGTTGGTACTGACAGAAAGGTCATGTCACAAGGATTACACATGTGAAATATGGTAGCCGTACCTGTTATGGTTCAAAAGTAATGGCCAAGGTTAAAGTTTTTTTCGAGAATGGCAACATCTAGGTCAAAGGTCAAGGTCGCAAGGTCAAACATTTTGGTACTGACAGAAAGGTAATGTCACAAAGAATACACATGTGAAATATGGTAGCCGTACCTGTTATGGTTCAAAAGTAGTGGTCAAGGTTAAAGTTTTTTTCGTGCAGACAGGCCAAAAACTACATCTAGGTCAAAGGTCAAGGTCGCAAGGTCAAAAATGTTGGTACTGACAGAAAGGTCATGTCACAAGGAATACACATGTGAAATATGGTAGCCGTACCTGTTATGGTTCAAAAGTAATGGCCTAGGTTAAAGTTTTTTTCGAGAATGGCAACATCTAGGTCAAAGGTCAAGGTCGCAAGGTCAAACATTTTGGTACTGACAGAAAGGTAATGTCACAAGGAATACACATGTGAAATATGGTAGCCGTACCTGTTATGGTTCAAAAGTAGTGGTCAAGGTTAAAGTTTTTTCCGTGCAGACCGGCCAAAAACTACATCTAGGTCAAAGGTCAAGGTCGCAAGGTCAAACAATTTGGTACTGACAGAAAGGTCATGTCACAAGGAATACACATGTGAAATATGGTAGCCGTACCTGTTATGGTTCAAAAGCAGTGGTCAAGGTTAAAGTTTGTTTTGTGCAGACAGACAGACAGACGTGCAGACCAACGTGCAGACAGACAGACAGGCCAAAAACTATATGCCCCCCGAATCGGAGATTCCGGGGGGGCATAAAGTGGTCAAGGTTAAAGGTTTTTTTGTGCAGACAGACAGACGGACAGACGTGCAGACCAACGTGCAGACAGACAGACAGGCCAAAAACTATATGCCCCCCGAATCGGAGATTCCGGGGGGGGGGGGGCATAAAAAAGATTTTTCAAGTTTTCACTATAGCTATTAGGCATAACAGCCCCGCCCTCTGGTGGCCATGTTTTTTTTTCAACGAATGAACAGGGCTTAAATGTATCTGATAGAGGGTCAATCTAGGAGCTTGAAGGATTCTTATTATACGGTCAACCAAGGAACATTTCTTCAACATTATTTGAATATCGGCCAACCAGTTTGTGAGAAGAAGAATTGTATAGGTGTCCTTGTTCCGCTGCTATGGAAACCAGAATTGTGCATGGATCCAAAAGAAATGAAGGAATTCTGGAGAGTACATTGATAGGATTCTTGCTGTGAAGTTGCCTCCCCATAAAACCACCAGATACTGAGGAGAAATGTTGACGGCACTCGCTGCATGCGGCACGACAGACGCCGGACATACGGCGATATTAATAACTCACCTTGATCATTTCGTGCTCAGGTAAGCTAAATCCTTATCAAGAGCGCAGCAACCAAACGCCAACGCTCGTCTGCTTTTTAGTAAGTCGCAAAATGGGCAATAATGAATACTCATTAACGCGAGGGTTATATGACTTGGTATAGACAGGCGTATTGTTCTTAGGTGCATGTGTACAAAGTTTGATTAGAAAAAGCTGAACGTTTTTTGAGTTATGAGGTAAGGTTAAAGTTGTTTGACTTGGCAGACTAGGACGCCAACTGTGGATAGAGTTTACCTTAATATTTTTCATAGATGACTTGTCTAATGCTCCATGAAGGACAAAATTGCATCCCTGCAATTTATGAGGATAAGTTTCGAAAATATCCCAATGCTTTATTCCATGTGGACGTTTAAAGTTCACTTCCATCTGCAATTCATAGCCTGCACTCTTTAGTAAAGCTTTGGAAACATTTCCATTATTCAAGTTCAAATCTGTTCCTGTTGTATTAACAATAGCATCAGCCTGAAAAATAAAGGATGTAAACTAAAGCTTTCACATTATACAACTCAAAGTACCAGAAATATGCTTTCATTACTGCAGCCATTTCTACAACATCTGTTAACCATGGCATGACCTGAAATTGACGGACCTGTTATTTAAAAGGACTAAATATGCCCGTAACTGCTTTAAAGTTAGACAATTTACTACATACAACCAATTCACAGCACATGACCTTTCAACAACACGGAAATATCTCTGAAGGAAAGTATAATTAATGTAAATAATGGAAAAAAACATTGGGCAAAAGGAGCAATTGCTCATAATTAGCTATTTCTCCTTTTACCAAAAGGTTTTCAAAAGTTCTTTGCTGTAGATGCATCAAAATACATCTGCAAGTGGGAAAGGGTTGAAAAAATTAAAGGTCTAAGGGGAGAAAACTGCAGAATGCCAAAAGAGATGTGATCAAAAGCATGTCCTGTTCATCTACATTTCATTAAACAGTCGAAGTTTGACTACCCATAGGAGACTGCCTAAGGAAAGCTTAAGCCTGACTGTTTAAGTAGTTTGCTCCACAAGATTTACATGTCATGCTGACAGATTAATTGGTAAACTGATTCCTGTCTTATATATATTTGATAAGTATTAAACAGCCACAGTTTGACTTAAGCCTAAATGTACATGTAAAAGAAGTACGCTTCACAATATTCACATGTCATACTGAAAGACGAACCAGTGCTCTGATGTCTGTCTTATATATTAATCAGCCAAAGTCCTTACTCCACAATATTTACAAGTCACACTTATAGATCTAGCCAGAACAATTGGTGTGCTAATTTCTGTCTTATAGATAAGAACTCACCTGTCTTAAGGTAAAATTTGAGTTCCCCCTTGGTGATTTCCTAATGCAAGCATATCAAACTAACTGACCAACCAGCCAATGATAGGCCAATCAGCACACTAATTCCTAAATACTCTGTTTTGCCGGCAAGAACTATGAAGAGGGTAGAGTTTCGAGATCCACATGATTATGAATGGTTCATCTTAATAAATATTTTAATGAAAATGTTCTTATATTAAATATTCATCTATAAACAAAGATGTTTAAACCTTTTTCCACAAACAGATGACTTTTGAAACGTTTACAGCAGATGACTTGTGAAAAGAAATTCTCCTCTTTGTGATCCCAATGTTTTCTATTCTTAATGTAGAATGTGTTAAAAAGACGGTGCTATCAGAGCATAGGTTTACTTATGAACTATGGAAGACACTATATTCTGAAGTGAGGCTCATTATATAAACGTACCTTTGTACCATTAAGTTGTCCAATAATAATTTCTATGTTTATGCTAGTTTCTGATACATCTGAAAGATAAAACTTTTTAAATTGACATACCAAAATTAAAAGATCTACAACTCAAGGATTTCTGAAATGTAACAATTTTAAGATTCTGTGATACAAAATCAACTTTTGAGGTTCAAAAACTCGTTCTTGACAGTACATGACCTATTTTAAAACTTGGCCTAGACATAAGTTAGATAAACAAACTGACTACGTTGCATGAATATTGGATCTAAATAGTAGCTTCTATAGAGTAACAAGCAAATTGCTGATGACAAACAACGGACGGCAGGTTATCTCAAACAAGAGGGCCAAGATGGCCCTAAAATCGATCACCTGAATGATAGTTAATTAGAAGCAAATATTTAACTGCAAATATCTGTGAAAATTTGATCAGGAGTTCAAATGAAACTGCAAGGAGTGGAAATAGTCCATTTTTATCTTGAAATCTAACAAGAGCTTTCTCAATTTCTGATGCTGCAGCAACAAAGGTTCTACACAGAATGCAAGTATTTGAACAATTTTGAAAGAGGACCATCAAAGGAACATTCCTGTGAAGTAACATTGAAATTGGTCAAGTGGAATGGTAGGAGTTGTCATTTGTAGCTAAAAGTTCAATTTACCCCTTTTGTGATGACGCGAGGTTGCTATGATTTTGTAACTAATCAAAACAGCTTGAACAAATTAAATGTAGAGGATCACTGAAGTAGGATTTATATTCAATTTCCTTAATATCAGAAAAGAACTTTTAAAGCTTGGACATTTTGCCCCCTTTCTGATGCTGCAGCAACCCTGGCGGCCATGTTTTTCAACCGATCGGAAATATTTGAACAATCTTGGTAAAGGGTGCCCCAAGAAACATTTGTGCAAAATAATTTTCAAATTGGGCCAGTACTTTTGGACAAGAAGATTTTTAAAATTTTAACAAAAAAAAACCAAGCTCCTCCTCCTGGCGGCCATGTTTTTCAACCGATCGGAAATATTTGAACAATCTTGGTAAAGGGTGCCCCAAGGAACATTTGTGCAAAATAATTTTCAAATCGGGCCAGTACTTTTGGTCAAGAAGATTTTTAAAATTTTAACAATGCACATATAAGGAAAACAGGCTCCGCCCCCTGGCGGCCATGTTTTTCAACCGATCGGAAATATTTGAACAATCTTGGTAAAGGGTGCCCCAATGAACATTTGTGGAAAATAATTTTCAAATCGGGCAAGTACTTTTGGACAAGAAGATTTTTTAAGTTTTAACAATGCACGTAGAAGGAAAACAAGCTTCGCCCCCTGGCGGCCATGTTTTTCAACGGATCGGAAATATTTGAACAATCTTGGTAAAGGGTGCCCCAAGGAACATTTGTGCAAAATAATTTTCAAATCGGGCCAGTACTTTTGGTCAAGAAGATTTTTAAAATTTTAACAATGCACATATAAGGAAAACAGGCTCCGCCCCCTGGCGGCCATGTTTTTCAACCGATCGGAAATATTTGAACAATCTAGGTAAAGGGTGCCCCAATGAACATTTGTGGAAAATAATTTTCAAATCGGGCCAGTACTTTTGGACAAGAAGTTTTTTTAAGTTTTAACAATGCACGTATAAGGAAAACAAGCTCCGCGCCCTGGCGGCCATGTTTTTCAACGGATCGGGAATATTTGAACAATCTTGGTAAAGGGTGCCCCAAGGAACATTTGTGCAAAATAATTTTCAAATTGGGCCAGTACTTTTTGACAAGAAGATTTTTAAAATTTTAACAATGCACATATAAGGAAAACAGGCTCCACCCCCTGGCGGCCATGTTTTTCAATCGATCGGAAATATTTGAACAATCTTGGTAAAGGGTGCCCCAATCAACATTTGTGGAAAATAATTTTCAAATCGGGCCAGTACTTTTGGACAAGAAGATTTTTTAAGTTTTAACAATGCACATATAAGGAAAACAAGTTCCACGCCCTGGCGGCCATGTTTTTCAACGGATCGGAAATATTTGAACAATCTTCGTAAAGGGTGCCCCAAGGAACATTTGTGCAAAACAATTTTCAAATCGGGCCAGTACTTTTTGACAAGAAGATTTTTAAAATTTTAACAATGCACATATAAGGAAAACAGGCTCCGCCCCCTGGCGGCCATGTTTTTCAACCGATCGGAAATTTTTGAACAATCTTGGTAAAGGGTGCCCCAATGTACATTTGTGCAAAATAATTGTCAAATCGGGCCAGTACTTCTGGACAAGAAGATTTTTAAAGTTTTAACAATGCACATATAAGGAAAATAAGCTCCGCCCCCTGGCGGCCATGTTTTTCAACGGATCGGAAATATTTGAACAATCTTGGTAGAGGGTACCCCAAGGAACATTTGTGCAAAATAATTTTTAAATCGGGCCAGTACTTTTGGACAAGAAGATTTTTTAAGATTTGGCAATTTTCCCCTTTTCTGTTGCCGCGGCAACCAAAGTTCTCGATGGAATTTAAATCTTTGAACAATTTTTAAAGAGGTTCACCAAAGGAACATTCCTGTGAAGTTTGGTTGAAATTGGTCAAGTGGTTAAGGAGGAGATGATCTAAATGTTAACGACGGACGACGGACGACGACGGACGACGTAAGACGGACAAAAAGTGATCAGAATAGCTCACCTTGAGCCTTTGGCTCTAGGTGATCTAAAAAACAGTTAATGCACAGTCAAGCATAAATTACAATACTAACCCTAAAATCTTAGTAAACATATAAATTCTTTTTCAATTTGGGCTGTGCATGTACAATCACTTATAAACCTAGTTTGATAAAGTTTTAGCATATTCACTTTTTTGTACCAAAAATATGATGAAACAGCCCCAGGTATGTTCATAATTGTTTATCTTATCAAATGATTGTTCCATTTGGATAAATGTTAGAGACCATGTGATTGATTCAGATTTGACCACTTTGAACTATATTCTAGTCACTAAACTGTGATTCAATAAGCAGTTTAAGCCGTTTCAACAGTTTCAATAATCAATGCATTCGTCTGGGTAAATTACCAGTATGATGAGCAATATTTAGTTTGATTCTATACACCAAGTAGTTGGTCATCTAAGTTGAACCAGGTGGCATATATATGTGCTCAAGCTCTTAAACATCCGTATCCAATCGAGTTTTTTTCCTTTTAAAATGGTCGAAGATAATAAATAATGTTGGTAGAAATTATCTTCTGCCATGTTGGGATGTGATTAATTGAGTTTTGAGCTGACAGCGCTTGTTGTTGTCAACTGACCTGAGTGGGCATTTTAATGATACAAAAATCAAATCAGTCTCATTTAGCAACCAAATAAAAGGAGCAAACATAGCAGGTGGCTATTGAAACAAGAGGGCCACGAGGCCCTGGATCGCTCATCTGAGAATGGGCTTTTTAAGACTAAACTCTTTCAGCGCCAATGGCCATCACATAAACTTTCATAAAGATTGACCTAGTGACTTAGTTTTTGACCGGACATGACCCAGTTTCGAACTTGGCCTAGAAATCACTAAAACAAACATTCTGACAAAGTTTCAACAATGATTAATTGAAATTTTTACTAACAAGAGGAGATATGCATTGTATCACCATGTTCTGGCTGAGCAATCTTTCACAAATGTTAGTGAAGGTTCCCATTAAGTATCATTGGATTCTGATTTAGTGGTTGCTGAGAATTAGACTGGACACAAACAGTCCTATATTATACTGCAGTATATGCTTCTCCTTTGTCATATTAATAAGAAATTAAAAAGACAATAACTATGTGAAAAATCACCGAACTCGAACATGTTGATAATATGCACATCTCCACTCGTTAGTGAAGCTTGAATTTAAGTTTCATTGAATTCAAGTACGTAGTTGCTGAGAAATAGCCTGGACAAAATCGGGACAGACAGACGGACGAAGCGGCGACTATATGCTCTCCTGAAAAAAATCAGGGAGCATAATAAACAATGGCACCGCAAAGCGGATGCATCCCCTCGGTATTTAATTTAAAAATATGGCTAAAAATATGGCCAATGACCTAGATATTATTGTCATGTACCAGAAAACTAATGTTATTTGTCTTTGCCTTTATCAAATTGTTATTAATGTTATGTACCAGAGAACTAAGTGTAATTTGTCCTTGTCTCCGCATTTGGCCATATACTAACTGTATGGCAAGTTTGGTTAAAATTGGTCTAAGGATGTTCAGTGTAGTGGTCACAAGGTTGTTATATGGGTAAATAGTCAAAGTTCAATTTTGACCTTGACCTTGACTGTATGACCTTGAAAAAAAAAGGCTTCTAGACCTTGGCATATACCAACTGTATACCAAGTTTGGTTAGGATCGGTCATAGGATGTTCAGTGTAGAGTGGTCACAAGGTTGTTACATACGGAAAGTCCAATTTTGACCTTAACCCTATGACCTTGAAAATAAATAGGCTTCTAGACCTTGCCATATACTAACTGTATACGAAGTTTGATCAAGATCAGTCAAAGGATGTTCAATGTAGAGTGGTCACAAGGTTGTTACGGACAGACACACCCCCGTTACTATATCCCCTCTCAAACTATGTTTGAAAGGGGAAAATCTGAAAAGTATTACCATCCTCGTATGTTCCACTTGAAGAAGCACCAGCATCCTCTATCAATGGTGGATTCACTGCAAATAGATATTCAACTGTCTGGTATAATATTTCTAATGTCTCCCTTTACAATAGATGTCTTGAAGGAAAATAAATTTTAAGAACAGTTTTGATACAGACGTAAGAATTTTGTTGGAAAAGATGAAATTGCGTGTTTTGAACAATGTTCTCCTTTTACCAGAATATTTTAAAAAGTCATTTGTTCAAGAGGATTTTTAATTTATTTACAAATGGCATTGACCTGATACAGATTATATTGGCAATACATCCAATACAACTGTATTGTTTGTATACATTTAGTCATATCAGTGGAAAATTGATCTTTTAATTTTTATGACCAAGGAATAACGAGATAAGCACTTATTTTTGCACAGTCTTGTCAAAGTCTTCGGGAATTCCTGAATCAACTTGGAAATAGTTATGATCTTCGACAAGAGAGTAGCAGAGCGATTGCCAACGCTCATCCATTTTTTAATGAATTAAAAAAGGGGCATAAATGAAAAACTATCAAAGCCAGTTATGTGACTTTGTAAAGACATGCATCTTGTTTCTAGGAACATTCCAAGAATCATTTGAATATGTGTAACTGTTTTTAAGTTATGAGGTAAGGTTAAAGTTGTGTGACTTTTTGTCTTCATAAATCATGTACAATTAAGTAATCTAATAGTTATAGTTATTGATAAGCCTAAGTTTTCAAATGGCCTTTGCTTTTTGTGATGACTAAATTGCAGTTGGTACTAAGAACATTCATGAAGGTCTCATAGTTTCATATTTGCCCCTGCATTAGTCCAAAGAATTAATTCATTTTTTCAACAGTCATTTAATTACAACAATTGTGTATTTTAAAGGTCATCTAATTAGTTACTATATGTACAGTACTTTTTTTGAAAGATAGTAGTGATATATTATGGGAAGACGGAACTACATGATAAAATACACTTACAGGGGCCCTGTGGCTGACATGTCGGTGTAGAATACCACTCTGAACATCTCTTACAGGATCTATTAATGTCTGTATATATCGCATCACTATCTGTACAGATAATCAGCATGAGTGGAGTACTGCTTGCAAATAATAGATTTTCAGACAAAACCTCAAACATTCCAATAATTAACAATTTCAAAATTGTCTTATGAACGTCCGTTATTTTAAGCTTGATTTTGAAAAAAGCTTGAGCAGAACAAAACATCAAAAGATCCTTCAAAGACTCTTTAATCTTTTCTTTCTCCTTGTGTGTTCCTCCCATCGAGTGTGGCAGGTGAAGTTTATTTGGAACATCAAATTTAGCTGAAATTATAAGTTTAATTTTGATTTCATATGTGGCTGAAATATCAAATTCAATTTGGTTTTCTGACAATCATATGTAATTGGGATATTAAATTAACTGAAACAATACATTTATTTGGGTTATCAAATTAACTGAAACAATAAATAACTGTTATCAAATAAACTGAAACAATAAATTGATTTGGGTTATAAAGTTAACTGTCACAGTAAGTTTACTTGGGTTAATCAATATCAAATTAACTAACACAATTAGTTTGGAATATCAACAAATCTGAAACAATAAGTTTATTTGGATTATCAAATAAACTGAAGCAATATTCTTGAGAAATCAAATTAACTGACACACACAGTTTAAATGGCTTATTAAATATGGATGTAATACATCTGTAATAACAAATCTCTACATATATAATGCCTTGATACACCTTCATATTAAAAACTGTTATAAAAAAAAGGGCAAAATCAATTTGCTTAGACTCAGGCTTCTATCTAATGAGTGTTGTAATTAGTAACATGTATATAATATAGCCGCGATTTATTGTCATATATTGAGTTGGCGGATCTTAATCTTACCTTCTTCTGGCTGAACTGTATCTACTAGAACTGTCACTGCTATATCATAAACACTTTCTGTGGAAGCTTGGACAGTAATACAATGACCAGCTCTCAAATCCCAGTGGTTTTTTTCCAATTTAGATGACTTTGTCTTTGTAGCTAATTGTTTCTGCTTAAACTCTGTTGTTAATTGTGAAATCATTTCTTTAACCTTTATACAATTTGATGGGCGACCAGTAAGCATTAATGCCAATTTTTTGCCTTTGATTTCTTCTAATGTGACATGATTTAGTTGTGCATAGTTTTGAAATTTGCTTGATCCATGAAGCATATCGAATATGCCTAATTCATCAACTACCATAGACGTCTTTTGAATGAATTCTTTAGCAAAAGCCCCCTTGCTCTTTACTGTGATATCTTGGTTCTGTTTCTCCCTTCGTTCTGGATTGTCATCTGCTGCATTATGGTTACTTTCTTCAGTTCTTTCATTTCTTTCATCTAATATATCAAAATCATGCACCTCTTTATTCTTTGTCAAATCGTTTGCTTGTTCCTCAATACACATTAATGCTTTCTCAGTCCCAATTACTTCAATTCTATTCTCCATTATTTTCATAACAGCCATTCCAGATTTAAATACCCCACTGTCTAACATCAGTTGTTGGTGTTCCAGCATGAATGTCTTCCTTTTCAAACTATTTTTTAAAGCATTTGACATTTCGTCATTTCGTCTTGTTGACTCGGAACACACACTGATTTTCTCGGATGTATCATTCACATGCCAAAACACATCTTCAAATTCAGAATCACATAAAACCTCTCTAACTATCTGTTCAACATTATGACTCCTTTCTCTTTTTCTTAAGTCATTAAAGCCGAGTTTGTTAACAACAAACTTCTCTACATATTTGGTTGTTATTAATCCTACAGCGAGTTCAACATCAGTCTCTCTACCTCTCAGGATTACTTTACACTTGTCATTTGATTCCGAACAGTCAATATCTAGTATGACTCTAGCTTCGTATGCTTTCTTAACTTCATGTTTAACTTTAAACTTCTCAAACACTTTACTAAACACAAGATCTAATTCAATTCTCTGTTCACCAATATGCAGCATACCAATCAGTGACTTAATGATTCTTTCCACATCTTTTACTCTTGTTTTTGGATAAATGTAGTGTATATAGTCAGAATCGTCGCCAGCATATAACCAGAGCTCATTCCCAATTTCCTTAGCCGATTTTTCCATCATCAACTCAACTGCCTGGGTCTTATCAACAATACCTGTTGTAAGAAAGCTGTTTATCTCAAAAACATCCATTTCCAATAACATTTTTTCAATCACCTTATCTCTAAGGCTACACTGTTCAGCTTCTGTAACCTTTTGTGCCACAGTCCCAATATTTATTACCAGCCATGTCTCCCCTTCCTCTATCACCACGTAAACATTAGGAATATTTATTCTTATCAACTGTTGGCGTCTTTTTTTAAACAGAGAGGGATTACCGAGGACATAGTGCCATTTCATGTATTGTTCATGGTCACATTTTAAACTAACATCAGATGTAAATTCTTTACCATTGATTCTTTGGAACTTTACCCCTATATGCAGTTCATATGTTTGTACTTGTACTGCAAATTAAACAAAACCATTTTTAAAATAAGCCCTCAAACTCAAACAGTAGCTTTTTTATGCATTTATAGCTGACAACTTTTGTAAGCATCGTGAAAAAAGAAGATTTAGTTCCTAATCTATTTCTTCTCCAGTTCTGAACAAACAAGAAATGAAAATAATGGACTTTTAACACTCTCCTTGATACAGAGGTAAAATTGCCAGCAGATGGCTTTTGAAAATATAGTGCAAAACTGTCATAATACACGCCAGTCCAGAGCAATAGCTTTGATTAGGCCAAGGCAATTTGGATAGAAATTATAAAAGGCCAAGATAATAAAGCGCACACAAATTGTTAACAAGTTTGTTATAGACTGGATATGGTTTGATTAAGTAATTTAGCAAAATTCACTAATTAAAGAATCAAAATGCTGGAGTGACTAGATCAATCTGACTGAAAAACGAATTTGGTAGAGGTATTGTACAAATAAACAGTATAAACAAATTCAGTAGCCTAGCAAGCTAAGATGATGTAACACCAATGTTCCTGTGTCATTCTTGTTGCCAGAAACATTGTAACCCATTGAGTGAAAACAATAAGGATTGATAAGGTTAGATAAGTTCTCCCATAATTAAAACCGTCTCATGACAGGTGTATTTAAAATAATATCTTACTCTGATATAAGCAATTTCCCCTTTTCCAACAATAATTTCACCTTTGGTTAATTTTTTGAACATAATACGTAGTATTTAATTGATTTGTTTGAATGTTTCAACGCAGGTGATTATATATAATATAAAGAAAAAAAATGTTTGTTTTATTGGGACTTTGCGTTTTCAACAGTATCCATGATTGTTGGGTTACTAGCCAGGACTCTGCTAGCTTACCACACATAGGGATCAAAATGAGATTCCTAATCCCCACAAAATGGTTACATAACATGAAAAATGAGAACATTTTAAAATAATCTAAATAACATGAAAGATAAGAACATTTCAAAATAACCAAAACCATTCAGCACACTTCAAGGTCATTGATAGAAGTTGCAGTTTAAGACCAATAAATTACATAACCAGGCAAAGGTAACGCATTAGTCTGTAAAAAAAAAATACTCAAAGCACGGAATCAGGAATTGAAGATACAAGTATTAAGACAAACCTTATCCGACACCCAATCAACTCTATGTTGTGCGTAATTTAAAAAATCGTCTTTTTGAGTAGAGGCTTATTGGATAATAAGAGATATTATTTAAGCCTAGACTATGAACAATATTATTTATACTTTTCAACTATGATTTCAACACTCATTTGCAGCAAAGTCATTATTGATGATGGCCAAGATTAACCCTTTCTCTAATGTGTTGTTTTCAGAGACTTCATATTTGCACATGTATTATTTTTAAGACCGATTTGAAAAAGAAAGTGGAAAAAAGAGATTTATGTTCAATTTCTCCATTTACCATATTTTCAAATGCTGTTTGCGGTAGATACATCAATTATAGTCTATATCGTTTATATCTGGTACATATGTAAGGCAAAATGAGTACCAGAAACATACTTTTGAGCTTTTTATGAGCTTCTGGTTGTTGCAGGTACTCTGTATCATCAGTCTGCCTTATATCAACACCACAAACAAAGGGCGTGTCCCTCATGGGAGAACCTGTATTATAGTAATACATGCATGTCACTAGTCTATAGTATGCTATATTATATTATCTCTCTACATTATATCAGCATCACACACGAGGGTTTGTCCAATTTGGGAGAACTTGCATTATAATGAAATATTAAACAAGCAAATTCATGAAATTTATATCCCCCGCTTGCAGGAAATATTGTAGAAAAATGTTGAGGTTAGGTTTAAACATGTCAGTAGACTTTTTATTGAACATGTATTACAGGGTAAATTAAACGAACTTGGCCTAGGTTGTTACCAAGTTTGTGGCAGTTATTGCACGGAAACAGCAAGAAACGACTTTTTTGGTTAATTAAGGGACCAAAACTCCACCGAAAGTGACGATCGAACTAGGCCTAGCCCTTAAGGCATTTAACCTTGTTACCAATTTTGAGAAAAAAACGGTTCACATTTGTGGCAGTTATTGCACGGAAACAGCAAGAAACGACATTTTTTGTTAAATAAGGGGCCATAACTCCACCGAATAAAGTCCGCTGAAAGTGACGATCGAACTTGGCCTAGCCCTTAAGGCATGTAACCTTGTTACCAAGTTTGAAAAAAAATTTCACATTTGTGGCAGTTATTGCACGGAAACAGCATGAAACGACATTTTGTGTTAAATAAGGGGCCACAACTCCACTAAATAAAGTCCGCCGAAAGTGATGATCAAACTTGGCCTAGCCCTTAAGGCATTTAACCTTGTTACTAAGTTTGAAAGAAAACGTTTCACGTTTGTGGCAGTTATTGCACGGAAACAGCAAGAAACAACATTTTTTGTTAAATAAGGGGCCATAACTCCACTGAAAGTGACGATCGAACTTGGCCTAGCCCTTAAGGCATGTAACCTTGTTACTAAGTTTGAAAAAAAAAATTCACATTTGTGGCAGTTATTGCACGGAAACAGCATGAAACGACATTTTGTGTTAAATAAGGGGCCACAACTCCACTAAATATAGTCCGCCGAAAGTGACGATCGAACTTGGCCTAGCCCTTAAGGCATTTAACCTTGTAACCAAGTTTGAACAAAAAAAAATCACATTTGTGGCAGTTATTGCACGGAAACAGCATGAAACGACATTTTGTGTTAAATAAGGAGCCATAACTCCACTAAATAAAGTCCGCCGAAAGTGACGATCGAACTTGGCCTAGCCCTTAAGGCATTTAACCTTGTAACCAAGTTTGAAAAACAAGAGGGCCATGATGGCCCTGGAATCGCTCACCTAATATTTTTTTTTCACTTTAGCTATATAAGCCCCGCCCCCTGGCAGCCATAGTTTCTGACCAATCAACTTGGATTGAAGGAATCTGATAGAGGGTCACCCTAGGAACATTTCTACAAAATTATTTGAAAATCGGCCAGACACTTTTGGAGGAGAAGATGTTTTAAGTTTTCACTATAGCCATATAAGGCAAAATAGCCCTGCCCACTGGCGGCCATGTTTTTTTACCAATCAACATGGCTTGAAGGAATCTGAAAGTGGGTCATCCAAGGAACATTTCTACAAAATTATTTGAAAATCGGTCTGACACTTTCGGAGAAGAAGATTTTTTAAGTTTTCACTATAGCCATATAAGGCAAAATAGCCCCGCCTCCCTGGCGGCCATGTTTTTTGACCAATCAACATGGCTTGAAGGAATCTGATAGAGGGTCATCCAAGGAACATTTTTACAAAATTATTTGAAAATCAGCCAGACACTTTCGGAGGAGAAGATGTTTTAAGTTTTCACTTTGGCCATATAAGGCAAAATAGCCCCGCCCCCTGGTGGCCAAGTTTTTCGACCAATCAACATGGCTTGAAGGAATCTGATAGAGGGTCACCCAAGGAACATTTCTACAAAATTATTTAACAAGAGGGCCATGATGGCCCTGGAATCGCTCACCTGATTTTTTTTTTCACTTTAGCTATATAAGCCCCGCCATCTGGCGGGCATAGTTTCCAACCAATCAACTTGGCTTTAAGGAATCTGATAGAGGGTCACCCTAGGAACATTTCTACAAAATTATTTGAAAATCGGCCTGACACTTTTGAAGGAGAAGATTTTTTAAGTTTTCACTATAGCAATAAAAGGCAAAATAGCCCCGCCCCCTGGCGGCCATGTTTTTTGACCAATCAACATGGCTTGAAGGAATCTGATAGAGGGTCATCCAAGGAACATTTCTACAAAATTATTTGAAAATCGGCCCGACACTTTTGGAGGAGAAGATTTTTTAAGTTTGCACTATAGCTATATAACGCAAAAAAGCCCCGCCCCCCCTTGGCGGCCATGATTTTCGACCAATCAACATGGCTTGAAGGAATCTGATAGAGGGTCACCCGAGGAACATTTCTACAAAATTATTTGAAAATCGGCCTGACACTTTCGGAGGAGAAGATTTTTTAAGTTTGCACTATAGCCATATAAGGAAAAATAGCCCCGCCCCCCCTGGCGGCCATGTTTTTCGACCAATCAACATGGCTTGAAGGAATCTGATAGAGGGTCACCCGAGGAACATTTCTACAAAATTATTTGAAAATCGGCCTGACACTTTCGGAGTAGAAGATTTTTTAAGAATTTTGAAGTTTTTTCATTTCGTTGCCATGGAAACCAGAATTATGCATGGATCCCGAAAATTTTAAGGAATTCTGGTGAGGACATTGAGAGGATGCTTTCTGTGAAGTTTCATCCCAGTTGACCCACCGGTTACAGAGGAGAAAATGTTGACGGACGACGGACGACGGACGACGGACGACTGACGACGGACGACGGACGACGGACAACGGACGCCGGACATAGGGCGATCACAATAACTCACCTTGAGCACTTCGTGCACAGGTGAGCTAAAAATCGGGCCGACACTTATGGAGGAGAAGATTTTTTAAGTTTTCACTATAGCCATAAAAGGCAAAATAGCCCGCCCCCTGGCGGCCATGTTTTTTGACCAATCAACATGGCTTGAAGGAATCTGATAGAGGGTCACCCAAGGAACATTTCTACAAAATTATTTGAAAATCGGCCAGATACTTTTGGAGGAGAAGATTTTTTAAGTTTGCACTATAGCCATATAAGGCAAAAGAGCCCCGCCCTGGCGGCCATGTTTTTCGACCAATCAACATGGCTTGAAGGAATCTGATAGAGGGACACCCAAGGAACATTTCTACAAAATTATTTGAAAATCGGCCTGACACTTTCGGAGGAGAAGATTTTTTAAGTTTTCACTATAGCCATATAAGGCAAAATAGTCCCGCCCCCCCCTGGCGGCCATGTTTTTCGACCAATCAACATGGCTTGAAGGAATCTGACAGAGGGTCATCTAAGGAACATTTCTACAAAATTATTTGAAAATCTGCCAACCAGTTTGGGAGAAGAAGAATTTTGAAGTTTTTTTGGTTTCGTTGCCATGGAAACCAGAATTTTGCATGGATCCCAAAAATTTGAAGGAATTCTGGTGAGGTCATTGAGAGGATGCTTTCTGTGAAGTTTCATCCAAATTGACCCACTGGTTACTGAGGAGAAGAAGTTGACGCACGACGCACGACGCACGACGAACGACGCACGACGGACGCCGGACAAAAGGCGATCACAATAACTCACCTTGAGCAAAGCTCAGGTGAGCTAAAAACGGTTCACATTTGTGGCAGTTATTGCACGGAAACGAAGTGTGACAGACAGACAGACAGACAGACAGACAGACGGACGGACGGACAGACGGACAAACCGAAATTAATAACCCCCCTTTTTTTCTTCGAAAAAGCGGGGGATAATAACATTATTCTGTATTCTATTATATCGTTTTATCAGTCTGTCCTATATCATCATCACAAACAATTGTGTTGTCCATTTTGCGGGAAGCTACAATGTATCTTATAGTAATATATTTTATAAAGTATTATCAGTCTGCCTTATATCAGCATCACAAACAATAAGTCCGTCACATTTGGGAGTAGCTATATTATAGTAATAAATTATATAACATTCTGTATCCTATTAAATTTTCTATAAGATTGTGCCATCAGTCTGCCTTATATCAACATAAGTACATTTGTTTATCACTTTTTGTAAAACCTGCATTTTAAAGCTATATAATATAACATTTTTCAATTTTGTTTTATTATATGATATGGATTAGTGTGATTCAGATACGTTGGATAAGTGAGTTTCTCAAACTATGTTATTTGACATTCAAATCCTAGTTTCTCAAACAATGTTATTTTACATTCGAATCCTATCATATATTCAAATGAATCATCATATTGTGACAATTATTTTGAAAACTACAAAATGAGATTTAAATGGTCTTTTTCCCTTTTTATATGTATTAACCCTTTCCCTCATACGACAATTCTGCAGCAGACGACTTTGAACGTATTTTGTCAAAAAAGAGAAAATCTCTATAATTGAATGGATAAACTATGACAAAAAGTGGAAAACATTGTGGCAAAAGGAGAAATTGCACGTTTTGTGCAACTTCTTCTTTTGTCACTATGTTTTCAAAAAGCTGTATGCTGCAGAGGCGTCACAAAGCGTCTATATGAGAGAAAGGGTTAAGATGTCTATGAAGCAGCTTATTTTTTAATAGTAGTGGGAAAAGAGCTTGTAATTTCTCTTTTTTTCCACCATGTTTGCAACTCAACATCAAATTTTATTCATCAGAAAGATTTAAACTAGGTGATACTTGAAATATGATATCAGGTAAAAGTGTTTTTAAAGAGGCTTCTAGTACCTGTATATTTAGGTGGCAACTTTGGTGGTAAACCAGGCAAATGGTCTTCTACAATAGCTTTTTCTGTAGCAGGAATAATAGGGCTTGAAGCTTGATAAGGACCTGTAATAAGAGTTGAACCTATCGTTGGGTCTGATTGTGTCTGTTTCTGATCTGATTCGGGGGTAAGATCTGCATCTTGTTTTGTTGCTGAAATGTATGGAAAGAATGTTAGTTTAATAAAGATACAATATTGAAAACATTGTGGAAAAAAGTTCTTTCAAAGGGTTCTCATATTCTTAAGTTTTTTGTTTAGAAAATTTAGAGTAATTGTATGTTATCTGATGGCATTCGCTAGGGATATAAGCCAAATTGAAATAATATTTGTCATGAGATATCCAATATTTAACAATAAATAGGTGTATATAATAATATATTACATTTTACTTTATACACACACAAGGGACCAGTAGTTTTAGACAATATTATTTTTAGATGAAATATATTTAAGCTCCTATGATCTAATATTGAAACGGATTATTTGAACCATACAAGGATCATTTTTGTCAAGTTTTGTCATTTAAAGAAAATGTATACAACGAACGTCTGGACCATCTGGCTTGACGGACAACGGACATCAGACCATCACGATTGTTCACCATGGGCACTTTGTGCTCAGGAGAGCTAAACCATGTTTTACAATTTGGCTAGAAGGTTGCGATGTCAAGACTAAATGAACGGACTCCAGACAGAAAGTGACCAAAAATACGCATACCAAGTATTATTGCTTAAGGTAAACTAAATAGGACTTTTAGTTTCATAATGATTATAGGGACATTTGTTGACAATCTTGTTACCTGCATATGTTTCCATGCCTGTAGTACTCCGCGTGTAACTATCAAACCAGTTGTTGATGCTATCTATTTGATGCTCCTCGCCTCTTAGATAAATCGCCAAGTCCTTTTCGTCTTCTGTCAAAACCCTCACAGACACAGATCTACCCAATATGTCTTTATAAACAGCTACAAACTCTTCTACAATACTCTCTATTTCTTCAACACTTTTAGTGGTCTTTTTGCTTTCTTTTGTTTGCTTCACACATGTCTTAACAACTTGTATTGCTTCGTGCACATCATCACTTTTGGAAGAGCAAATCCAGGTTTTCTTTGAATGATTATTGATTGTCCAGAATAAGTGTTGGTAGTTCCTTCCCTCTAAAGTATTCATAATGATGCTTGGAATATCAATAGATTCCTCGCACATTTGAACTTCACCAAACCCAAGTTCCAAACAACAATATGGGTTGATAAATACTTCTTCTATCCACTTTCGAACCCTGTTTAAATCTTGCTGTTGACCTCGCAACTCAATATTGAATTCATCCTTTGATTCAATGATATTAAAGAATACAAGGACTGTAGAGGATACTGTTCTTACCCTTCTTTTCATTTCATACTTCTCAAAGATATGAGAGTAGACGATAGGTAAATTGATATTTATTGTATGCCATTCGGACAATATTTTCTTTTCAATTTCGTGTACGGCTTGGTTGGTTATATCCTTTGCTTTATCTAAGAACTTGACATCATGCACAAATCGGATAACTTTACTATTTAAAGTATCAGTCATTTCTGTGTACAGCTCATTGCCTATATCACTATGTTGTACGACTCTGTTCAGAACCTGGAGAAATTCAGTACCTGGATGCGACGCTTTCAGTGGAAACCATGAAACAGCAATCGAATCAGTATCTGACAAAAGTGTTTCCTCGAGGGTCTTTGCAAGGCTATCAAAATCATATTCCTCCTTTTGTCTTCTTAGGAAAACTTCCAGTATTCCATTACTTATTCTTACATTTTCTGTTATTTTCGCCAATTCCGCCATCCTTTGTTGAAGTAAACTGCGGTTATTGGTGATATACTGCCACTTCAAATACTTCCCTAGTGTCAGAGGTATATATAATGGTTTCTTAAACTCTTGTAACTGTTTTCTTAATTTATTCTTATAGTGAACAATGACATCAATCCCTCTCCCTAGAGTTGTTTCCGAGTCTGTTGAAGAATCTAAGTGAAAATAAACAAATAATACAATATCATTGGATGTAATTAGCACTTATAATTTTGAAAAAGTATTCTATGAAATCTGAATTTACCATAGATATCAAAAACAGTTTTATCAACTGATGACTTTAAGGTTTAATGCATCATGCAAAGGAGAAATTGCTGTTCATTACATGTAAGCACACTTTTGTTCATCCAAATTTAATTACTTATCTTATTATTTGTTGACTATTTATTTAACTATTTTTTCACATGTATTGACATTATAATCTTTATAACAGTGTAACAAGAAATACATATATTCTAAATTCAGTATAAGTATAATTTACTGACCAAGATTATACTGACCTGTAATTGGTTATAACCCTGTACATCTTACAATATTGTTTGCAATAGTGTTTATTACTGCCTCCCTTATCCTATAAAAGCCACAATGAGCCTTCATGATAAATGGTCATTCATTTTATAAACAACACTTAATGAATGGCATATGGGCAAGAATTCACTAATGCAACACAAAGTGTGACATTGACAAAAAAAAGTAAAAGTGACACTATCTACGCCAAAGTTTGTGTCAACGTAGTACAAGGTGTTAGATTGCAGGCTACATTGATTTCTGTTTAAAGAATAAACTTCTGTGCTTTCAGCATAAAAAAACAACATAAAAGGTGCATGTAACATTGACACAACAGCTCATCCTATTTTAACACTTTCTCTCTTTATGGAAGATCCAATATTACTTTCTATTGATGTGCCAACTAAATCATTATCTCTACTTATAATCTGTTGTTAAACTTTTGTAAAATCATTTACCAAATTTTATAGAACTTTTCATTTATAATACTTAAGTGTCAATGTTACATACACCCATTCAGCTTTGGATAAGCATGACATCTCTATCTTATTTTACTCTGAAAGATCTTGGTTATTTATTTCAAATGGTGCATTTGATTTCAATAGATATATATAATTTTTTCCATGTTCCTAGTTCATCTTTTAACCAAAAGTAAGTGCATGTAACATGGACACAAAAATCCAGAATTTCAAAAAGCTTCAAAGAACTGTTTTTAGTAGTTTATGCTGTGAGAAACCAAGATATTCAACAACAGGGTTGGACCAAAGCATGGAATAGCTGTTTCTATAGTTCAGTGATGTATAAAAAATAAATAATACAATAAATTCAGTAAAACTTTTATTCAAATGATTCGTTGAAACGGTATGAACTTCTCGAACGGCTTTCATGGACCAATTCTGGTGGCTGTAGGATGGATATGAGGTCTGATTTAGAGGCTGTGAATTGCTTTGGTTGTTGTATGTATTTTCCTTTTTTAACTGATCGATAATACTGGATCCAAAAATAGTCGTCCTCGAGTTTGGTGATCTGTAATGAAAAAAACCCAAAGGCATTGGTTAAAACCTATCATCACCTTAACCCTTTCCCTCATATAGACGCTTTCTGACGCCTCTGCAGCAGACAGCTTTTTGAAAACATAGTGACAAAAGGAGAAATTGCACAAAACGTGCAATTTCTCCTTTTGACACAATGTTTTCCACTTGTTGTCATAGGTTATCCATTGAATTATAGAGATTTTCTATGTTTTGACAAAATATATTCAAAGTCGTCTGCTGCAGATTTGTCGTATGAGGGAAAGGGTTAACATAAACCTTTTTAGAAAACAAGGAAAATGAGACACATTCAATTTCTTTATTTCAAAAGTGCTGTTTTCAATTTATTTACACCTGGATTAAATTAAAGATGAATATGACTTGGTTAACATTTGGCATTTGTTTAATCAGTTTTAAATTCATCCTTACTGAATTATTTACAATGTGAACATTGCTTTCTGTCAACATAAGGAACCTAGATAGCTTAACCCTTTCCCTCATATAGACACTTTCTGATCACATTGTGACAAAAGGAGAAATTGCACAACATGTGCAACTTTTTCATTTGCCACAATGTTTGCCACTTTTGTTGTCATATATATAGATATTATATGTTATCCATTCAATTGAAAAGATTTTTTAGACAAAATATGTTCAAAGTCGTTTGTTTCAGAATTGTCGTATGAGGTAAAGGGTTAATATTAAGGCACCCTTGTACAGTATGAGATATTCAGGTGTCAAATTGATCTAGGTAACAAGACACAAACATCAAAGGAAAAAGTGTAAGCAAAAATGAACTTTCAACAAAACAACTTAAGCAAATAACATTCTCAACAATCTAATTTGACAAGTGGTTCAACAGTTGAACGATAAGAACTTACTACTGCAGGCAACACATCTTTCCCATGTTGTACAGACGCATATGTCCCAACTGAAATTCTAAATGCCCAAAGCAAACATCTTAATATTCAATGTTCAAAGAAATGATAAGCTATATAGATATAAACATACAGATATATTTGTACACAATGAGTGAACTTGTTTTACAAAGTTGTCTGCTGCAGATAAATGTTGTATGTGAGAAAGGATAAACATGCCCTCTGATTACATGTAGATTAACATTGAAGACTCGGGGTGAAACTATGAATGCACTGGAAAGCCAGAGTCATCACTGTTTGAAGAAGTATTCTGTTCCCTATTTAACCCTTTCATTCATTCAACAATTGTGCAGCAGACGACTTTGAATGCATTTCTCTTTAATTTAAAGGAAAACATATTTTTGTCATTGTTTTCAAAAAAACATCTGTATTTTAATTTGTGTTTTGTTCGGAAAGAGTTCAACTGGGAGTATTGTGCTCATGCTATAGTATAATAGTCATTGTTAAAAGCAATTTTTAATACAATAAAATAGTTTATTTCAACTATGACTTCAATTGTTTGTTTTTTTATGTTCAATATTTTGAATATATATACCTGTCAAAACCATTTAACTGTTGCTGGGGTCCAATGACTGGGGAGCTAGGATGTCTTGTATCGGTAGACTCTTTTGGGTTTTCATCTACATGATGGTGAAGTTGGTCCTCCGTAGAGTTGTCGAGTTGAGGAATAATCTGAAATAGTATGAAGAAAAAAAGGCATTCAATTTATTGAAAGTTTAAACGTGAATCTTATGTTACATTACATTAACATGAATGGAGTGCTTCATGCAGCATTTGTGTCACCTGGTCTTTGTGATTGTGACAGAAAAGTGTAAAGGACAGACAGACAGACGCTGGTCAAAAAAAGTAAACCCTAAATGTCTACCATACTATGCAGGGCGACACAAAAATGTACAAGAACTGTTTTATCTTACTGTAGTTGTAGTATTAGCATGTTGATGTATGTCTAAAACCTCTATGACTGGGGAGCTAGGAAGTCTTGTATCGGTAGACTCTTTGGGGTTTTCATCTACATGATGGTGAAGTTGGTCCTCCGTAGAGTTGTCGAGTTGAGGAATAATCTGAAATAGTATGAAGAAAAAGGCATTCAATTTATTGAAAGTTTAAACATGAATCTTATGTTACATTACATTAGCATGAATGGAGTGCTCCATGCAGCATTTGTGTCACCTGGTCTTTGAAATTGTGACGGAAAAGTGTGAAGGACAGACGCTGGTCAAAAAAAGTAAACCCTAAATGTCTACCATACTATGCAGGGCGACACAAAAATGTACAAGAACTGTTTTATCTTACTGTAGTTGTAGTATTAGCATGTTGATGTATGTCTAAAACCTCTATGACTGGGGAGCTAGGAAGTCTTGTATCGGTACTCTTTGGGGTTTTCATCTACATGATGGTGAAGTTGGTCCTCCGTAGAGTTGTCGAGTTGAGGAATAATCTGAAATAGTATGAAGAAAAAGGCATTCAATTTATTGAAAGTTTAAACATGAATCTTATGTTACATTACATTAGCATGAATGGAGTGCTCCATGCAGCATTTGTGTCACCTGTTCTTTGAAATTGTGACGGAAAAGTGTGACGGACAGATAGTTTGTTTGTTTGGAGTTTAACGCCGCTTTCAACCGCTTTGGTCATATCACGGCGGTCAGTGCACCTACCCATGTTTTCCTCGCTTTCCCACACCAGTACTTACACAACATTCTTTCGAGGCCACTGACTACTTTCTCACATAGATCAGAGGTGAGGACGGACAGATAGACTGACGCCGGTCAAAAAGTGTAAACCCTAAGTGTCTACCATGCTACGCAGGGCGACACAAAAATGTACAAAAACTGTTTTATCTTACCGTAGTTGTAGTATTAGCATGATGTATGTCTAAAACCTCTATGACTGGGGAGCTAGGAAATCTTGTATCGGTAGACTCTTTGGGGTTTTCATCTACAGGATGGTGAAGTTTGTCCTCCGTAGAGTTGTCGAGTTGAGGAATAATATGAAATAGTATGAAGAAAAAGGCATTCAATTTATTGAAAGTTTAAACATGAATCTTATGTTACATTACATTAACGGAGTGCTCCATGCAGCATTTGTGTCACCTGGTCTTTGAAATTGTGACGGAAAAGTGTGAAGGACAGACGCTGGTCAAAAAACAAGAGCTGTCGGAGGACAGCGCGCTCGACTATTCCACCGCTTATTTAAGTTACTGAGATAATGGATTCTAATGTAGTTGCATGCAAAACATTAACCACAATTTCTTAGTGGGTGATAATTTGCATTATATGCTGGATAGTGTTATTTAACATAATTATTTTCATAGGTGTGATGGTTAGAAAGGGTTGTATAACCTTTCAATGGAATGCATCAAGTAGTTACTAAGATATTGACTCTTAATGTTGTTTCACGCAAACCTTTAACCATAATTTCTAAGTAAAAAAAGGGCAACAATTTGCACCATATACAGGATAGAGTTATCTTAATTGGTTGTGTTTATAGTTGTGCAATTGGGAAAGGTTGTATAAAGTTTCAATACAATTTTTCAAGTTGTAACTGAGATTACACTCTAAATGTAGTTGCAAAACTTTAACCAGAATTTCTAAGTCCAAAAGGGTCCATAACTTGCATAAAATGCTGGATAGAGTAATCATACTTGATTGTTTACATAGATGTGATGGTTGGTAAGGGCTGTATAAAGTTCCAATGCAATGCATCAAGTAGTTACTAAGAGATGGTCTCTTTATGTAGTTGCATGCAAAACTTTAACCAGAATTTCTAAGTCCAAAAAGGCCATAACTTGCATAAAATGCAGGATAGAGTTATCATACTTGATAATCTACACAGGTGTGATAGTTGGGTAGGGTTGTAAAAAGTTTCAATGCAATGCATCAAGTAAATACTGAGATATGGACTCTTAATTAGTTGCACGCAAAACTTTAACCAGAATTTCTAAGTAAAAAAAGGGCCATAACTTGCATAAAATGCAGGATAGAGTTATCTTATTTAATAATCTACATAGGTGTGATAGTTGGGTAGGGTTGTAAAAAGTTTCAATGCAATGCATCAAGTAAATACTGAGATATGGACTCTTAATTTAGTTGCACACAAAACTTTAACCAGAATTTCTTAGTAAAAAAAGGGCCATAACTTGCATAAAATGCAGAATAGAGTTATCATACTTGATAATCTACACAGGTGTAATAGTTGAGTAGGGTTGTAGAAAGTTTCAATGCAATGCATCAAGTAAATACTGAGATATGGACTCTTAATTTAGTTGCACGCAAAACTTTAACCAGAATTTCTAAGTAAAAAAAGGGCCATAACTTGCATAAAATGCAGGATAGAGTTATCTAACTTGATAATCTACATAGGTGTGATAGTTGGGTAGGGTTGTAAAAAGTTTCAATGCAATGCATCAAGTAAATACTGAGATATTGACTCTTAATTTAGTTGCACGCAAAACTTTAACCAGAATTTCTAAGTAAAAAAAGGGCCATAACTTGCATAAAGTGCTGGATAGAGTTATCTTACTTGATAATCTACACAGGTGGGATAGTTGAGTAGGGTTGTAGAAAGTTTCAATGCAATGCATCAAGTAAATACTGAGATATGGACTCTTACTTTAGTTGCACGCAAAACTTTAACCAGAATTTCTAAGTAAAAAAGGGCCATAACTTGCATAAAATGCAGGACAGAGTTATCTAACTTGATAATCTACATTGGTGTGATAGTTTGGTAGGGTTGTAGAAAGTTTCAATGCAATACATGTAGTATTTTAGAACTTGCATGCAAAACCTTAACCAAATTAACATTGACAAAACGAAATGTATCAAATTTATGTCAACGTTACGCACACACAAGAGTTTCCAAAGCAGTTATTTAATTGAGGAGGAAAGGGTTTAAACATTTGTTATAATATTTTTATTAAAAGACAATGATCTTTTTGTTATCTATACCTTTGCATAGTTAGAAGACTAACCGTCCTGAAAAGTGCATGTAACATATTATATTGACATTAAAGTTTGAGTCAATGTTACATACAATCACTAAGACACATTTTATAATCATATGGATTCAATTAATACTGAAAACTAGTGTTTTTCATGATTTAACATTTATCTCACAAAGAAATTAGATCCTGACCAAAAACCAGCTCATTTTCTATTGATCCAAGTCATTTTGTTGTTGTATGTAACATTGACGACAAAACAAAAACAACAGATTTGTGTCAATGTTACCTACAAATGAAATTTTCTAAAGCAGTCGTTCAAATGACTTTAAATAAGTTTTTATTTTTCTCAGTGTTAAAGATAGGATTACCTTTGGCTAGATGTGTATCATACATCAATATTAAATCAATCCTAGCATGTGCATGTAACTAATTATAATGGACATAAAAATTTGAGTCAATGTTACATACAATCACTAAGACATATTTCAATGATACGGATTTAATTAATACTGATAACTAGTTTTTTTTTCATGAGTAAACATTTATCTCACAATTTAACCTTTCATTAAGACTTAAACTATAACTTATAGTTATAAAATTGTTGCATGTCACATTGACAATAAAAACGAATGGCATTATGATGTCAACGTTACATACAAGTAGGATTTCCAGAAGAAGTAAATAAAATAAAGACGAAACACTTCAACAAGTTTTATGTTTCTTATTAAAACAATTGAAGACATTTCAGATATTTATACCTTTAATATTTAGTAAATTAAATGCCCTTACAAGTGCATGTAACATAACATATTGACGTTGAAATTCAGCAATCACAACAAAAGATTGTCATGTCAATGTTACATGCATTTGTATAAATAAATTATGTCCCTGAGGTACAACTGGAAAATATTCCCTATTCACAAAGAAATACCAATCTACATTTTCTCTGTTTGAAAACCCCCAACGAATTCACTTAACAAATTATTAGTGTAATACATAATAGCATGTAACACATAAGCTGTTGACATAATATGTTCTGTGTCCATGTTGCATACACGTGAACTTTGAATTCCCCTTATTGTGATAGATATGCTAGTCAGACATTTAAATGTGAGCTTGGTTTGGTCAAATTTTACAAAAGGCATTTTATAAAATTTAAAATATATATTTAAATTCAGAAATGATAAAAATACTATGTGTACGTAATTGTGACACATTTAATTTTTTTTTACTTTGTTGTCAAAATTACGTACAGAAGGCAAACTTTGCCGAAATAAAGAATTATTGCCATGTCATTGATCTCCGGTTATTAATAACACTCTTTCGTGTAGCAGATATTAGATTACAGACAAAGATGCGTGGTAGAAACGCAGAATTATGCTACAACACATGCGCGTAACTTCATTTTAAGTGTAAACTTTACCGTTGCTTTCACTTTCTTCTTCAATCGCCTGCCCGTCGATGTCCGCCATTACGAAAAATAAGCGTGCTGCGGAAAAGTGGTTCGGCTCAACATGTCGTAAAAAAACTTCAGCAATTTATCAACGGATTTAAAATATATACGCTTTTGAAAAATAGGGACGTTTTATGTCGAAATTGACTACAAAACGACGTGTATAATTTATTAATAAAATTACCTCATTTCGATTTAATTTTACAAAATTTACGACTTTCTTCTCGTTCCCAATGTAAACAACTTCAAAGTGGCATACTCTGCCGACACATTTATACTTTACGAACTTACACAGTTCAGAAAGATGCATGTAACACCTGTTGACGCAAAAACGTTACGTGCCTTTATCAATGTTTTGCTGATCATTCCTCCGTATGACTGCATAACAGTTTAGTCATATTTATTTCAATGAAACAAGGATTACCACTGGAAATGTTAATGCACATAATTCTTTTAAAAAGTGACTCCTTTGTACTTTATACGATTTCAAAAAATATCGGGTGAAAAATGTCACGTTTTCGGTTTATAAATTCATAATTTTTGTCATTCAAATTAGGGATTTTCCAGACTTAGTATACATTTAGGACAATTTTAATGAAATAATCAGTAAATCTATAATCAAGACAATATATTTCAATCAGTTTACATCAAACCAAATCCTTTTCCTGGTTTACTTATGTGTGTATATAAAATTGACACAAAAAATT
Organism: Serripes groenlandicus; assembly: GCA_031761405.1. NCBI lineage: Eukaryota > Metazoa > Mollusca > Bivalvia > Cardiida > Cardiidae > Serripes > Serripes groenlandicus. Next base: position 28,515,935 of record JASEVX010000009.1, on the reverse strand, counting down.
AAAGAGTGAATTCTTGCACATATATTACCCACCTCCATACATTAGACCCTTCACTGAAAACTGCATATGCAGACATAAGCCCCTTCACAGGCAAACAATTAGCCCCTTTATCAGAATCGTTTAAAGCGCCTTCACAGGATTGCTGAAAGTGAACATAATATAGCACTGTAAATGGCCACTTCAAGTGCAGTTAACAACTTACCAGTTACATTTCCGTCAGAATCATTTCCATCATCTAAAGTTAATTCATCTGACATAGTCACAGACATAGAGGGATTGTCACTGCCACGTCCATCTACCTCGTCTGAAAAAAAATATTATACCAAATTTAAAGGGTTTAATGGACCAATAAATTGGCTAACAAATGTGCTCTCTACCATGATTTCCAAAAGCAGAGACTGATCCCTGAATTCAAAATACCTCTAACAACTTACTAACAGCGGGTTTGTTTACATGAAACATAAACAAGAGGGCTATGGTGGCACTCAAACACTCACTTGAGTATCAAGGATCTGTATGATTAGGTGTTCATAAAGTTATGATACTTAAATAAGTAACCACTGTCCAATTGGGAAAATAATTAATCCAGGCAAAGTGAAATCATGAGTCTAGTCTGCAGAGAAACATTTGCAACCACATGGACTCCAAAAACAGAACTAGCTGTTAAGACAGATATTGGGTTTATTAGATTAGCACTTCTGTTAAGGTAAAAGTACATTAACTTCTAAATAGGGTTGAAAAAGCACATTTCATGTTACAAAAATAGTTATCAGTTCTGATCTCAAATCTCTATGCTGTTGATACTCAATATAATTGTCTCTCTTAGGCGATTGTGTTGAGTACCACAACATAGGGTGTTACTGTTTCAAACCAGGTGAAAGTTTAAATATGATGTCAGGTAAAAGTTCTTTTTAGACAAGATTCTTGAACATACCTGTATTTTTGGGTGGAGACATTGGTGGTAAACCACCTGTTATAGGCGCTGAACATATAGTTTGGTCTGATTGTGTACACTTCTGATCTGATCCAGGGGTCAACCCTACATCTTGTTTTATTGCTGAAATGTATGCTTAAAATGTAAATATAAGTTTTAATTTAGAGACAAGGTTGAAGAAAATAGCTTTGATATAACCTTTATTTTGCCTTGTTATTGTATTACCTTTTTCACCATACATTGATCGTTACCTGAAAAGCTCCTCATGCTTTGTTGATATGTTTTCTTATGTCATTATCGGTTATATAGATATGGAAATCATTGTGAGAAATCGAAAAAATAATTGTTATGAAGGTTCCAAGAAATAAGTAGTATTTCCCTTGCTATTTAACCGTTTTGCATAAGACAACTTTTGAAAACATTGTGACAAAAGTAGGAATTGCTCATAATGAAAATGTTCCCCGTTTGTCACAATATTTCAATATTTTAACTCTATTTAATAATTAAACTCTCATTTATGGAGATTTTGCAAAAAATGCCAGCAGCAGATTTGTCGTATATCAGAAAGGGTTAAGATACCGGTAAGGCAGATGAATACCTATAGCTCTTGTGTTTAAAGAAAATATCTACATTAATAATTTTTAAATGTTATGCTAGAAACAAAATATACATAATTTGCCTTACCTTGAAACAACAGGAAATTTGAGGGCTTCTTAAGGATAGTTCAAGAATATTTTTTTAAAAAGGCGACAATCTTTTAATCACTTAATGTGTCTAAACATATGTGTTGGTTAGCAATTCAAGAGATGCTAAAAAAAACCAAGAGGGCCATGATGACCCTGGAATCGCTCACCTGATTTTTTTTCACACTTAAGCAATATAAGCCCTGCCCCCTGGCGACCATGTTTTTGGACCAATCAACTTGGCTTGAAGGAATCTGATAGAGGGTCATCCAAGGAACATTTCTACAACATTATTTGAAAATAGGCATGACACTTTCGGAGGAGAAGATTTTTTAAGTTTTCACTATAGCCATATAAGGCAAAATAGCTCCGCCCATCCTGGCGGCCATGTTTTTCAACCAATCAACATGGCTTGAAGGAATCTCATAGACGTTCATCCAAGAAACATTTCTACAAAATTATTTGAAAATCTGCCAACCAGTTTGGGAGAAGAAGAATTTGAAGTTTTTTTCATTTTGCTGCCATGGAAACCAGAATTCTGCATGGATCCCAAAAATTTGAAGGAAATCTGGTGAGGTCATTGAGAGGATGCTTTCTGTGAAGTTTCATCCCAATTGACCCACTGGTTGCTGAGAAGAAGAAGTTGATGGACGACGGACGACACGACGAACGACGGACAAAAGGCGATCACAATAACTCACCTTGAGCATAGCTCAGGTGAGCTAAAAAGGTAGTTCTAGTACGAGATAAACTTTACTTTAACTATAATCTATACTTGCCATCTAATGGCACACAAAAGAGCAATACAGCATAGGGGTCAAGAGGAAAGTGAAGTGTTTCCATTCTATCATGGTATTCGAGGGCCTTAAAAATTGTGTCACTGTCTGTCTGATGACTTTGTCAATTTTGTATCGAATTATGAAGGTTTATTATTTTCAGAAACTTGGCAATAGCAAAGTAATATCCAAAAAATACCTGGGTATGAATTGCTAAATTTTCAAATTACTTTTGAACGAAAGAGCAAAACATGGACACCGAAATAGCCTATTTTATAAAACGTATTTAAAGGATGGTATTGCTTTTTCGATATTGATTAGAATGTTTATGCTTGTTTTGTACGACCCCACACTTCACCCTATCATAAAGTAAGCGAAGAGTTTTTTCCAAAGTCATAGATAAAGGACTCCAGAAATATGCACAGTTTGGCTATATATCCCTAAAAGATGTTTTCAATGCTTGTTGTGGTCAGAAAATTGATTATTTCATCAACATGATGATATGTTTAAACATGCAGATTTCCATAATTCTAGTTTCTACAACCCATTTTCCTACAAGGTTGTCAATTGACGGAACAGTTAACCAATCAGATTGCTAGATTTATCTGCGGCTTTTTGATTTACAAATAGTTAAAGGTCGGATCGGTGATGATGCGGAGCCGGCACATGCACATTTTATTTCCATCCGGCACAAATTTTATCAACTTTGTGATATACTCAGTCGATATGTTTTATTTCATTGGGGAATTGTGTTGTCCCAATTTTCAGTCAGTTACATCTTATGCACCTATTAAAATGAATATGATAATTAATTCTAATTTATTGAATTAGGAAAAGGTGAACATATTTGACAATTTTAGGAGAGACATCTTGTTATGATGCATTAGTGTCTCCCTGTCAAGGTAGGTGATGCAGGTGATGCAGAAAAATATGTTTAACCTTTCACTAGTTTTTCCTTGGGGGGACAATTGATGATAAATATGAAGAAACAAGAGGCCCATGAGGGCCTATGCTCTACTGGCATTGGTCTGGCTTGTTTCAAAAGGAACCAATATGTCATCAATATTCAAATACCATCTAAGTTTGGTGAAGATCAGATAGTAAATGGAAGCTCTATTGAGTTCACAAGCTGTATTATAGCAATTTTGACAATTTCAAGGGCCATAATCCAGCCATGCATGGGTAGATCTGGCCGTTTTTTGAAAATGAACCAAACTCTCATGGATATCTAACTACTGTATAAGTTTGATTGAGATACAATCAAAAATAAGGACTGTATCATGTTAACAAGCCCTATTATAGCAATTTTGATAATTTCAAGGGCCATAATTCAGTCATGCATGGGGCGGATCTGGCTTGTTTTCGAAAGGAATCAAGCTCTCATGGATATCTAACTACTGTATAAGTTTGGTTGAGATACAATAAAAAATAAAGACTATCGTGTTAACAAGCCCTATTATAGCAATTTTGACCATTTCAAGGGCCATAATCCAGTCATGCATGGGCAGATCTGGCTGGTTTTTTTTAAAGGAACCAAGCTCTCATGGATATCTTACTACTGTATAAGTTTGGTTGAGATACAATCAAAAGAGAAGACTTTATCGTGTTAACAAGCTCTTTTATAGCAATTTTGACCATTTCAAGGGCCATAATCCAGTCATGCATGGGCGGATCTGTGGCTGGTTTTCAAAAGGAACCGAGTTCTCATGGATATCTAACTACTGTATAAGTTTGGTTGAGATACAATCAAAAGTGAAGACTGTATCGTGTTTACAAGAAATTGTTTACGGACGGACAGACGGAGAAGATGAAGCCAATATACCACCGCCTCCGGCGGCGTATAAAAAGAATGGAAACTCCCTTTAAGTGAAAGTACAATAATGGAAATAGAGTTGAAAATATAAAAGGAGTAATTGCTTGTTTTGTGCAATTTCTTCTTTTGTTCCCATGCTTTGAAAAAGCTGTCAAAAAAAGCGTCTATATAAAGGTAAACCGAGTTCTAGACAAGGGCAAGTAAACTGTTCTTATTCCCACCATATCTCTCCATATATTACCAAATCAAGGTTCTCCAAAAAATGGATAGAAAAAATTATATTGAGTACCCACAACATAGGGTTAACCCTTTCCATCATAAAGACGCTTTCTGATGCCTCTGAAGCAGACAACTTTTGCAAACATTGTGACAAAAGTAGAAATTGCTCAAAACTAGCAATTTCTCCTTTTGCCACTTTGTTTTCAACTTTTGTCAGTAAATAAACCTTCATATATATAGATATTTTTCGTGTTTTTGATGAGATGTTTTCAAAGGCATCTGCTGCAGAATTGTTGTATGTGGGAAAGGGTTAAAGGGACAAATAAGCATTTCAGCATTTTAGCTCTACTGGCCAAAGGCCAGAAGGGCTTATGTCGTGGCGATTTGTCCGTCGTCCGTGCGTGCGTGCGTGCGTGCGTGCGTGCGTCCGTCCGTCCGTCCGTCTGTCCGTAAACAATTTCTTGTTAACACGATACAGTCTTCACTTTTGATTGTATCTCAACTAAACTTATACAGTAGTTAGATATCCATGAGAGCTCGGTTCTGGACTGGATTATGGCCCTTGAAATGGTCAAAATTGCTATAAAAGAGCTTGTTAACACGATACAGTCTTCACTTTTGATTGTATCTCAACCAAACTTATACAGTAGTCAGATATCCACGAGAGCTCGGTTCCTTTCAAAAACAAGCCAGATCCGCCAATGCATGACTGGATTATGGCTGCTGCAGACGGCGTTGAAATATCTAAGCAAGAATGTGGAAAATCAGCCAGATCCGCCCATGCAAGACTGGATTATGTCCCATGAAATTGTAAAAATTGCTATAATACAGCTTGTGAACACAAAAGAGCCTCCATTTACTATCCGATCTTCACCATACATACATGCTCTGGATTGAAAATGACCAAAGAACCATACCAGTAGAGCATAGGCCCTCATGGGCCTCTTGTTTCTTTTGCCACAATGTTTTCCAATTGTTTCTGTAATCATATTAATATTTTTGGAGATGTTGTGTTTTTGTGTAAATAATTGCTGTATGTGGGAAAGGACTAAAGGCATGTGATTCTCTGTTTTCCTTCCGATATTTACAGTTTGAAAAGGTCTCAAAAAGAAAATGAGATATGTTTGCACGCACCTTCAATCTCATCTGGAGGATCATCATCAGACACTTTGACATTTCCCTCTCTAGATGCCATCTTCTACCTGAGAGTAAAGAATAAATATGTCACAACTAAGAAAGCTAACCTTTGGAGATATTGAAATGGAAGGCAATTATAATCGAGTTGTATACTCTAATATTCTATATTCAATTTTGTTTTGAAGAGGTTTGCAGTATGCCTATGATATGCTTGCAGTGTGCTTGCAGTATGCTTGCAGTATGCTTACAGTATGCTTCTACCACTAAGTTGATGGCCGACAGGAGGATTCTGATCAAACTATGTTAATGTTGGGAAGGTCAGTTTTTGAGAGACATGGTTAAAATAACTGAGATGAAATTCTATGATTCTTTTTTGAAATAGGGCCAGTTGTTTAGGAGGAGTTGGCATTTAAAGTTATTTTCAACCCCTTGGGCGGAATCCCTCGAACACTTTTGGTAGAAGGTTACTTAAGAAACAGATGTGTGAATATGCTTTAAGGCTTGTCTGCTTTGAAATTGGGCCAGTGGTTTAGGGAGATGTTGTTTAAATATATAAGCTCTGGCATCAGAGTGGAATGGTTTGAACAATTTTGGGAAGGGGCCAGACGCCACTAAATGAACACTTGTATTAAATTATCTTGAAATTGTGCCAGTGGATAAGTCAATTGTGTTGTTTTCATTCTTAATTATTATGCTCTGGCAGCTACCTTGTACAATGGACCAGAACAGTTTGAAAAGCTTTGGTATTTAAAGGGTATATGCTAAGAAACAATAAACATGTGTATGAAAATATTTTGAAATTGGAACAGTGGTTTAGTAATACATGTTGTTTCAAGATGTTTGTATTTGTAGCTCTGGTGGCCACCATGTTCAGCAGAATAGAACGGTTCAAAGAAATTAGGAAGTTGGGCACCTTAAAAACATCTGTGTGATTTATTATGAAATTGATCCATTTGTCAAGCAAGGAGGAGAAGTTGTTTGAAAGGAAGGACGGACAGACAATGACAGAAGCCGGGTAGTGAGCGTTCATAAATAGCTCACCCAGAGTAGTTGTGCTAGGGTTAGTATATTGAACATGGTATCATACTTCATGCTTCCTCTGATAATGTATTAAGATAACTATTGAAAACATGTTTGGCTTAATCCTTCTAACTATTTGCAGTAACAGTGTTCTTGACATTGACCCAAGGAGCCCCAAAGATCAATCCTATTCTAGATCTTCTTAAATACTTACTACAAACAAAATTTGGATACATTATGTTAACTAATTCAAAAACATTTAATTATACACAATAATATTGTGTATTGAATTTGAAATTGTCTAAGTTAATTAAGAAGGGCAATAATCCAGTCAAAATACATGACAGGGTTAATTATTTAACTTGCAAAACTCTTCCTTCATTATATTCTATCACTAGTGTCTACACCACCGAGGAGGTTAGTTGCATGTAAGTGACCTTAACCCAAAACTTAAGTTAACCAAAAATCTGACAAAAAAAACGGTGCATAAGTTTGACAAAATGCAGTCAAAAGTTATGGAAACTTGCACAGTTACTATTGTAAGTTTTCAAATCTCTACCTTGAATGGTTACTAAGAAAAAGTAAATTTTAACAAAACACGTCTTAAGCGAAATTCTGATTTAAAAAAGGGCATAAGTTTTCGAAATGCAATCAAGAGTTTTGAAACTTGTCCCTGCGGTATCTACTATGATGTCAGACAACTTAGATGTTAAGCTCTACCTTGAATGGTAAGTGAGGAAATTTTCAACAAAAAACTTAACCAAATAAAGGATACGGCACAGATGAAGCAATGACATTAGCTCATCTGTCTGACAAAGACGATCTAATAAGAGGCTCAAGAAACCAATTATCTTACCACTGCCATAAGGCAAAATAATTAGACTAGGTTGCCATCATTTAGTAAAAATCAACATTGCTTAAAATCATCTGGTAGTGGGTCAACATTATGTGAAATAATTTGAAAATCGGGCAAATATTTCTAAGAAGACGATTTTTGGAGTTTTTACTTCAGGCATTAACCCTTTCCTTCATATAGACGCCTCTACAGCAGGCGGCTATTTGAAAACAGTGACACAAGAAGAAATTGCACAAAACGTGCAATTTCTCCTTTTGCCACTATGTTTTCCACTTTTAGTCAAAGGTTATCCATTCAATTATAAAGATTTTCTATTTTTTGGCAAAACATGTTCAACGTTGTCTGCTGCAGGATTGTCGTATGAGACAAAGGGTTAAGGGTAAAACAGCTTCCAAAGTTAACCCTTTCCCAAATACAACATATTTGCAACAAAAAACTTTGAAAACATTTAGTTAAACTTATTTAAAATCTCAATTAATAAGAGAGTAATTGTTAAATAGTGTAGAAAACATTGTGGAAAAGGAGGCATTCCTCATTATGAGCAATTTGTTCTTTTCACAAGTGGTCTGCTGCAGTGGCATCAGAAAGCGTCTACATGTGGGAAAGGGTCAAAGAAGGAAAGAATGCATGAAAGACAATGTGCCATGACATAAGCTTGACTGACTTCATTCAGTGAAACTAAAAACTTCTCCTTTTGTAGCAATGTTTTCAAAGTCATCTGCTGTATTTGCATCATATTGTGTCTGGGAGGGTGAATAAAAAATTTCATGTTTTGTGATATTATTTTTTACCAGGGATACTTAAATTAATTAGATAATACTAACTCAGTGTTATAAGACTTAAAATACTTCTGATAAACCCTGTCCCTTAATTTCTGACACCTCTGCAGCAGACAACTTTTGAGAGCAATGTGATAAAAGGAGAAATATATCATGTTGAGCAATTTCTCCATTTTCCACAATGTTTTTAACTCTATTCAATAATTATTTATAGAGATTTCTCATATTTCAGATGTCTTATAAGCAGACTAACCCTTTCCTTCTGACACTTCTGTAGCAGATGACTTTGAAAAACATTGTGGTAAAAGAAAAAATTGCTCAATATGTAAGATAATATTGATGTCTTTTGAAAACATTGTGGCAAAAATTTCTCCATTTGACACAATGTATTTCAACTTTATTAAACAATTGTATTTTATTTTAAAAGATTATTTATATTATTTTGAATAGATGTTTTCAAATATCTTTATCTATTGCAAAAGAAGGAATGATAACATTTCCAGAAAATATCCTTGCTATTCAGTATTGCCATATGAAATAAATGTTCGGAGGAGGACTTAAACTAGTTCTTTCTTGTAAACTTAAGCTGTGGCCCGCCTATGTCTCAACTCGTTTCTATGACAATGAGTTATAACTAAACTAATGACACTATTAGAAATATTAATTCACCATAAGGTAGAGCAAAAACAAATATATATACATATGGTATGAAAGTATTAACTAATACAAGAATTACTAAAAAAAGTCCGCACCATTTGTGTGGAAAATCCCAAAGGCAGAACCTGCTCATCAAGGGATTCGAACCTGAGACCTTTGGTACAAGAAGGTGTTAAAGCCTTTGTGAAAATAAATGTCTTATGAGCCATCCTCACATAATTATAAATATGTTCTTTCTGCTTCATTTGGTTGTATTCTGTGAAATGTTATGATGCATGCAGTCTGAAAGATACATGTCTCCTTTTACCAAAATGTTTTCTACTCATTTAGTTGGCTGCTCAACTCAACATTTTTATCTTGATATACATGTCAACCTAGAATTGGCTAAAGATTCTTCCAAATGAAAAGCTGGACACGTTCATTTTAAAAATTCAGCATTGAAAACGTTCATGAAGGATTTATGTATTCTTCATTATGTATTATAAACATTTTCTCATATACATTTTTCTAATTATAAGAAAGTTTGTGTTTCTCTAATTCAAAATCCTGGTTGAAAGGAAAGTGTCTGTCCAGTTTCACCTGCGCGGCATGTTTAGGCTGATCCGAGTTGATACTTTACGCAGAGTCCACAATGTTGTTTTTTCTCGCGGAACGGCTCAGAATTATTAATAGTTCACACCTGGGGGGGGAATCCTATTGCTGTACGACATCCGTGGATTGCCTATGAAGAATGTTGTGTGGAGTAGTGGTGCAATATCCAGGAAACTAAAGACCTGGCTATGTGTAATGGCTGCCGTGAGTGATAACACTGAACTCATTAATTCTAACACATGTCTAGATATGATCGAGTTAAATGTTAGTAGTCTTTTTACAGCAATATCTCCCTTATAAATAAACAAATTAAACCCTTGTAATTAGTACTCAAAAAAATTGTGCCACTGAGAGAACTTGCCAAATGGTTATATAGTCGAGTGAGATGGTAAACAACCCCAGAAAATGCAAAGAGTTCTCACAGCAGGTTTAACGCCGTTTTTAACAAATTCTCAGTTATATCACGGCGGCCAGTTCACCTACTCATGCATTTCCTGGTTTTCTCATACCTTTACTCCACACAACAATCTTCCCAAGCAACTGGCTGCTTTTCCACATAGACTTAGCCCATTGGTGGAAGACGAATGACGCATGTCACATTGAATTTTGTCAATCGTCGGAAAGAAAGTTGGCCGAGCCGGGATTCAAACTCACAACCCCTGGATTGACAGCCTGCATCGCTACTGACTGAGCTACCGGGGCTCGGCAGTTGAAAACAAAGTGGCAAAAGGAGAAATTGGACGCTTTTACTAATTTCTACTTTTGTCGTAATGTTTTATAAAATCTCTCAATTGCAGAGGCATCAGAAAGCGTCTTTATGTGTAGTCTCAATATATCGCCGTTACATATTGAATTGTAACAGTCTCATCGCCTTCTGAGTACAGAAACCTGGACTACTATATGTGGTAAAGTGCAAAGAAAAGAACAAATTATTTTTGTTTCTCTTTGTGAATTTAAATTCATTGTAAACTCTCTGCTCACAATGTAAATATTATACTGTAAATGATACATTTGATATGATACGTATATAAGAAGATCAATTTACATGGAAATATATAGTAAATAATTAATTAAACTAACAATTATTGTTCAATAGTATTTACTTTTCATTTTACACTTCATGACAATAATGTAATAGGAAAATAAAATACATAACTCATGATATTTTCTGCAAAATGTTTTCTAATCTAGACATATATCTATTATTGGTTTAACATTTTTTCATTACAATTTATATCTTCTCAGGTCATTTTCCAGTCTGAATATTTTTTTTATAAAGGATGTCAGTACTGTAATGATTTTAATCACTGGACTCATATTTAAATTAGTAAACAAGTTCTTTCCTAAATAAATTATATATCAACTGGCTATAGAATTCAATATTGATCAAGAACTAGGTACTCTTAAAACATATTTCCCATTTACTTACCACATACGAGCAAATATGGCCGCTTCAATGTTAGATAAATAATCTTCTTTCAGTTTCGAGATCTACGTTTTAGTAAAATTTGCTTATCACACTATTTAGTTTCAATTTTTCTTACAATAATATGAATAATGCTTACCTAGTGCAGCCTATGAGAACTTATATGTGGATCGAAGGCTACATTTCGACTACTTTCACTAGAAAATAACTGTTTTGAAAACGAAAGTAGAGTTTTGTAAACTTGGAAACTTTCTACTTTGTTGTTGTTGTTGCTTGTAAGGGGACAGATTAAAACTCAAACGGAATATGCAGACAAATGGAATATAGAGAAAAAACGCACACCAATCAGAAGCTGTTATTTATTGGGGATGTGACTCAAATACCTTTGATTAAGACATCGTGGTTTACAGTTCGATGTTTCTGTCCTTCATTCAATTGTTTGAAGTATATTTAATTTGTACTATATAAGGCCAATCATGATTATCCATACTTAGTTTCTCTTTAATTAAAATCTGATTACTGATGATAAAACCTGTTATGTCTTTGAAGATGTTTTATTTTCCACACTTACGCAAACTGAAAAAAAAAATATTGTTCCAAAAGTTAATATCTGGGACAACTGAATGTCCCATGCAGTTTATATGTATCAGCATTTGGATGTCAAATCCTATTTCTACAAATCTGTGTTTGAATGATAGTTTACTGTAATGTTTTAATATTTTGATAACATTTGGATTATAAATAAAAGTGTTATTGTGACTGTAGTGTTGTTACTTGCAAATATTAAAAAGAACTTATAGTCGAAATCTGACCGTTTGTGTCTTGTGTTCATTTTTGTGAAATATAAAATTGGCAGTTGTTATAGGTCACATTCACAGTCAGACCAAGTACTTGTCGGAATATTTGCTGAAGGACGGTTATAGTGTGTTTGCCTTTCCTGGCTATAGAATTCGTCAGTTTTTAACTGAAGATGTTCTCTATGATGTTGTTCCATACTTTTCGGTGAGAACTTAAACTGTTTTACAAATCTACCAAATATATGATTTTTTTAATATTTTAACATTAACCATGAATAACTAAATTACAGAAATACTATTGCCAGAAATATAGAAATTGCAGTAATTCCTCCTTGTATTGCAATATTTCTTTCTAACTTCATATTGTATTAATATGATTATAAATATATATACATATCATCAACGTTTTCCGTGACTACGACTGAATAATTATATTGAAGAAGAAATAATGCAAGGATGTAAAAAAATCCTCCTTTTCTAGCAATATTTCCTTATGAAATTGCCGACAACGAATTTGATTGGATATCTCCCTTTTCTTGATTGACCGACTGCGTTATTCAACTATTGCAGTCTGCATGCTATGTGATACTATATTTAGAAAAGGCAGACCACGAATCACAATCAAGAATCTGGCCTTACACTTTAATATGTTTTCGATAGATCAGGTATTTAATTAAGAATAGGCAGACATCCAATCAAATTATAGTATCGTATTTTGAAAATTCTAAACTGATTTTGCTTTTTTTTTTTGTTTTTACCTGTTTTACCTGATATATATTGAAGTTATGACTTTCTTTCCTCCAGTTCTTCTTCTTCCATTTCGACTCATGGGGAAAATAGGTGAGTTTATATGTGAAATTGTCCGTGACTATAACTGAGTATTGATACTTTGAGAAGAAATTTTGGAGGAAATATAAAAAAAATGCAGTTAATTTCTACATCTCTAGCAATGTTTCTATTTCAAATCACTTTTGTAGTTGTTTAACCTTTCACCTTTTTTCACAATGTTTTCAAAACAGTGCTATTGTGTCAAAAAGCTTCTGCATTTGGGAAAGGGATGAGGACCGAAACATCAAGATATTTGAGACACAGCCTCAATAAATTACTGTTTCAATTGGCGGTCTGCCTTTTTCAATACCGGTCTGCGTTTTCCCTCTATATCCTATTTGTCTGATTTCGCACTTCGATCTTCTTTCAATCAACTTTACCTGAATATAATTTTAGATTAGTATATAGAATTTGAATGGATGTCTGTAGAGCAGATATTATGTTTTTATCTGTTACGAACTATTGAAGTAAGTTTTCTTTCCCATATCATATTGTTTTCATATTCATCATGTGGAAAAAGATAATAAATAGACATTGTTCGTAACTTTAAATGAAACATGATATGTGAAAAAGAAATAATGTAGGAAATCTAATGCTGCAAATAATTTCTCCTTTTCTTGCAATGTTTCTATGTCAAATCGAATGAAGGACCGAAACGTCTAATCGAGAACCGCCATGTCTTAATCAAGATATGTGAGAGACACACCCAATAGTTGGCGGTCTGCTTTTTGTCAATACTGTTCTGCGTTTTCCCTCTATATTCCAGTTGTCTGCATAGTCCGTCCGATTTCGCACGTCGATCTGCTTTCAATCGACTTTACCTGTTTATAATTTAAAAGTATCATATCGAATTTGATTGGATGACTGTGATTGCAGACCCCAATCAAGATATTTGATATGTGAAAAAGAAATAATGTAGGAAATGTAAATACTGCAGACAAGTTTTCCATTTCTTGCAATGTTTCTATGTCAAGCATTTGTCTGCATAGAAATCAAATCGACACGGAATGGCGCTAGTCATAATGAATTTGTCGATCGCAGACATTCGTTCAAGTCTGGCTTCGATCTCTCTACCACAGGCTGCACGAAAATCATCATTCTATCAGTCCTGATTTTCATGGAATAAGTGGTTGGACAAGGAAGGAAATACATGAAAAATTAACTTAGTCAAAAGATTTCACGAAGTCTGCTCCCGTCGACATTTGTCCGAGTCTGGATTCGATCTCTCTTCCCTTCTCGACATAAATCCAAGTCTAGATTCGAACTCCATACCACTTGATAAACAGCCCCATGGGCAATGAATTCCATCCATTAGTTTTAATAGATTTTTTTTTTTATCTAATAAAGACGAATAAGAATATAATTATCGATTTTATAATCACTGTTTTAAAAACCTTTTTGGGATGAAACTAATTAAAAAGACATTTGCAAACTAAATAACACCATATACATTTAATAAGTGTACGCTGACGTGTGAACTCGTTAACACCTATTATAAGTTTGATAAGTTTATTCATTCACATTCCTTTAGGCTTCCAGCCCATGAGGATACATGTTATATACACTGCTGACTGACAGTAACACAACAGAGAAAATAAACATACATACATATTTACAAAGTTCCTGGTGGCGAAATATAACTAATGTTTTCATAAGTTTGCCTTTAACCGCCGTCAACATGTTCGCTTGGAGATATTTGAAAAATGAAAACAAAATAGACAGTTACAACAATAACAATGTGACAAGAAGAGAAACCGCCTATTTGGACCAGTTCTCCTCTTTTCACAATGTCCCTATATCAGCAACGATTGATTTATATACGTATCAATATGTCTAACAATAACTACAATAACTACAATAGTCCCAAACATGTATATGTACAATTAACACCCAAGCGGAGAAGAGAGCAACCCTAAAAAACAAATCATATATATTTGCATACAAGTGTGCGCATTTACTTGTATAATTGGAAAGAATCGGCCCTTTGAAAATCGTGAAAACATTTATATATATATGAGCCTTAAGAGAAACGTAGGACGCTATCCCTGACACGCTTTCTACCATTTCCGTAATCTCTCTTAATTATTATCCTAACTAATTTAAACACTTTCTTGTAATGTTTAACCAGTAGTCAAATCTCCAACGAAACGAAAATTGGAGCTGTGACGAAGGTTTCAAAGTTTTGTTTCACATTTAGATAAAATTACATACACAATAATTATCGAAAAATATAAATGCATTGTCAAACACGAGAAGATACACCCTTCCGGTATAACTACATGTAGCTGTGCTCTGTTATATATATTTAAACAGACTCAATAATCAATGGAAGATGTTAAAATTAATAAACACATGTGTTGCGAATAAAGTATTCTGAACAACAACAAAGTTAAATTTCAATCTGACAAGGTACGTATTGTAATATGCTTATATATTTATTAGGAGTGTATCTCATTTTACTGTAGTTGAATTAAACATTACAATTCTATACTAAGGCAATGTTTGTTTGATATCGAAAGGTTTCGGAAAAACATATATGTTAATTCGTATTTTGATAAACATGTTCATTGCGTAATGTAAATGCTTTGTCTATGAAAATTCTGCATATTTGGTTTAAACCAAAAATATTTTTTAATATATTGCTTTCTTATATCAACATACAAAACGCATTCTAAATCAAAGTGATATTCGTCCTATAGCAAGGAGCATGAATTGCAAATTCTATCATTAACTGGTGTAGGGTTAGGTCTTTTCCATCTACCTGCTTCTATCGCTAGTCTATGAGAGGCTACTCTTAGTCTAGCAAATGCATAACGAATTTTGTCAGAAGCACAATGATTTAAATACGTTTGAAATTTAAAAGAACTGATATTTCTATAAAACAATGCCCTAGAGGAGTTAAAAAGTCTGCTATTTCAGTCTTGCAAAGACATATCATTTATTCTTTGTTTTACTAAAGATAAGAACGTTTTTACATTTCCAACACCTTGTGCTAACCACACATGATTAAAACCAAGTTTGCAAAGAATATCACGAAATAGAGAGGCCCAATTAACAACATTATTATTATTTTCACTATCACTTAATAAAAGGTTGTAGACTTTGTTTATATATTTATGTTCAGTACAGTTTAAAATTTTGAACTTAAACTTGATAATAATAAAATATCTGTTACAAATAAGTGGTCTAGTTCTCCATAAACAAAATCATTTTGTGTTGTTTTTTTCACACCAAGTAAACGTTTATAAAACTTGAAAATCACTCTTTCAACTGCCTCTGCTTTACCAAATCCCCAAACTTCGGACCCATTATTCATTATTGGAAGAATCAATTTGTCTAATAATTCGAGTTTGTGGTTTACGGTTATAGTTGTAAACTTGTAAAGATATTTATTCATCTGGAATATTCCCTTCAAAGCCAGACCAGGAAGAGTATATTGGGCGTTTGAAAACGAACCACCAGATGTAAAAACAATGCCCAAATAAGAAAATTTCTTGACTATATCTATTTCATAACCATTATAAGTAAAAAGAATGTCATTTGATAACCTTCCACCTTTTTTAAATACCATAATTTTTGTTTTGGATGTGTTTACAGATAATTTCCATTTACAACAATAATCGTGCAACACATCAAGACTTTTTTGTAAAGCTGATTGCGAATTAGCAAATAGTACTATATCATCCGCGTATAATATAAGAAAGACTTTAAACATATTTATATCTATACCCTCGACCCCATTTTGAATGAACATATCTTCCATGTCGTTTAGAAACTGTGAGGATGCAATAATGAATAACTCGCGTTGTGTTTTTAGATGTTGACAGTTCAAAGTTTATTATGAGAATGAATCATGTACAAACAATACAAAACAATGTGACGTTGACGTCGTCTCCGTTCCCGCCGTCTGTACGTCGTCTGCCCGTTCCCGCCGTCAGGACGTCGTCCGTTCACGCCATTACGTTACGTCTTCGCGACATTCTCCCGGCCACGAAATGGACATCAGCGTCTAGGGTTACCTCTAATGGATATAGTTTTGTGATTGGTCTAGATGTGATAAGACCACTGCTTGTACGTAACGTCGCCGCTCGTGTGTAACCGTCGTTTCCAGTGATCAGCTCCTGGATTGTTGCAAGCTTCCACTGCAACCTCGGTGTTTCGTCGTATATCTGGACTACGTCGCCAACTTTGATTGTTTGGCTATTGTTTCCTGTCGTCTGATGGTATTGGCGTAGTGACGTCAGATACTCGTGTCGCCATCGTTCACGGAAGTGGTTGATAAGTTGCGCCTGAAATCTTGCCCGTTTGGTCACGTCTGACTGTGAAGTCGTGTGTGGTTCTGGTTCGTCATCTCGATGTGGAAGGGCAGTAATACGTCGTCCATATAGTAGATGTGCTGGTGTAAGTGGGTCCGGATCTGCTGTATCTGAGGTGACGTAGGTGAGTGGTCTGTCATTCATGACACCCTCTATCTCTGTAACTAGAGTATGTAGGCTCTCGTAGGTGACAAATGAACGACCAAGTACTTTCTTGGTGGTAGTTTTCGTCAGTCCAATAAGTCGCTCCCACCAGCCGCCAAACCAGGGTACTCGCTTAGGTATGAATCTCCATTCGGTACCTTGGTTATGTAATACGTCTTGGAGTGTCGCTGATCTCATCAAGTTATGTAGTGTATTTGCTGCTGCGGTAAAAGTGGTTCCATTGTACGAGGAAGGGACTTCCGACTGGTGAATCTTCTGAATGCCTGGATGAAGGATTCTTCTGAAAGATCCGGTACAACCTCAAGGTGAACTGCTCTGGTAGAGGCGCACGTGAATAGGCAGATGTAAGCCTTCTCACTTCCAGTTTTTCCTCTAATTTGTAACGCTCCCGTGAAATCTACTCCAGTTACTGCGAATGGGGGTGAATCTTGAACTCTCATATTTGGTAGAGGTGGAGGGTCTGGGGCTGAATAAGGTCTTCCTATCACTTTCCGACACTGGACATATTTCCGTAGTAGGCACTGAATGTACTGGCGAATGGACGGTACGTTCAGAAACGCCTTCTCAATGTCAGTACATACGGCGAATCTATTTAGGCGAAATCTTACTATGATACTGGTCAAATCGTTAAGCTCTGGTGATGTGGATTCTAAACAATCGTTTAGACTTGGTGAATCTCTGTTCTGGTGACAACTACAGTCATACACTATGCGGATCGGGGGAGTGGCTGAATCTTTCTTCACACCGTGATGTGGAATGTAGTGAATTCTCTTCTGAACATTTCTCTATGAAACCGCGTTCTTCTTGGTCTGTGATAATCTTGCCGTACTTATGTAACATAACAGGGTCTTGTCGTAATCTCTGGATGGTATTCTCCGTGCGTCGCAATGTGATGTTGTAGTTATCAGGTAGATCTGGGTAATCACTTTTCCATGGTAACTGCGCCGAATAACGACCATCTCGGAAGGTAATGCAATTTCTCTGGTATGTCGCTAAGTAGTCGGAAATTGTCTCATCGTCTGTATACCCAGAGATTCTAACTTCCAAAATCGTTCTAGATCGTATGTGTCTGGAAAGGATGTAATGACATTCATGATGAAGTCTGTCGTAGCTGACGTCGCCGGAAGTGGGCCGGAAAGAAGATATCCTACCTTTGACTGTACAGCTGTAGGTCCGTTACCGCGTATCACTTGGTTGCCAACAATCTCCCAGTACTTATCTGACCCAATAAGTAGTGATATGTTGAAAGATTCATCGTCTGTTAATGGATGGGCAAGTTTAAGTCCTCGAAGATACGAAAGTGTTGTCACTATACGTTGTAGATTTCTCCGAGGAACGGCAATGGTGGGTACTATCAGGACATCTATGGCTATTTTCTCTCTGCTGTCCGTTATCAAATGAACTTTCGCTAAATCCATATGACTAACCTGCTTTGATGACGATCCGAACGCTGCTAGTTGTACGACCTCTGTACATGATCTCTGAAGATCGAGTCTCTCTGCTAGTTCTTCCGTGATAAACGACCTCTGTGCACCTTCATCAAATAAAATGTTTGCGTCTAAACAATGTCTTTCAGATGTAACTTTGGCAACGGATGTCTTCAGCAAAACATTAGGTCTGCACTGCGTAGTTGAATGAAGAAGTGCAGATTGGCCAGTGGAACCGGAAGTAGCATTATCTCTCGGAGTATATGTTGGGTTGAAACTTGGGGCTCTCGCTTTCAAAACTCTCTGTGGGACTGATTGCTGGGGTTGTTGGTCGCAAATACTAGTGTGATGTTTACGGTTACAAATACGACATCGGTGGATCGACCTACATGCGACTACCTGATGATTACCTAAACAATTGAAAAATAATTGTTTCTGTTTGACAATTGTCGTTCGATCAACAACTTCAGTTACCTTTATACAGTCGACAGCGAAGTGATGTTCTGTGCAAAAGGGGCATCTTGGGAGTCCCGGTCTTATTATATCTGTCGTCTGCTATATACGTGCGCTCCTTTGGTTCGATCCTGTTCCCGCGAAGAAAGACGCTGTAGTGGTATGGACTTCCTCTATAAGCGTAGGTAATCCTGACTCCATAATGTTGATCTCTTTCTTCAACGCCTTACGTAGATCCGGAAGCTGCCAGTTATTGTCGCCATGGTCACGTGTCATGTTACGTTTAATCTCGGCCGGAAGTTTCTCCAACACCACATGAACAAGTAGGTTGCCATAAGAATCCTGACCTTGACCAAGGGACTGTAAACCTCTGATATACGACTCCATTTTTTCTTGAAAGGACATGTGAATGATTATGTTACATGTAGGACGTGGTAACTCTAACAGATTTTGCATGTAGGCACTCACAATTTTATGTTCCTGTCCAAAGCGCTCATGCAATAAATCGATGGCTTGAACGTAGTTCGAATTCGTTAGCGGAAATCCCTCAATAACACTAACAGCATCATCTTTGAGTAACGACCTCAGGTAATTTCTGGACATCAGATAGCGATACGTTGTTTCGGTTGCCATGGAAACCAAAATAATACATGGATCAACAACATTTGTAGGAATTATGGTGAGGACATTCTATGTGAGGTTTCATCCAAATTGACCCACTGCTGACAAAGGAGAAGACGAAGGACAAAAGGCAATCACAATAACTCACAATGAGCACTTCGTGCTCAGGTGAGCTAAACATAAATAAATCAAAGGCAATAGTTGCTCGCCAAATAGTTAATTATACACGGCGAGAGTCAACACACACATAAAAAATCCGTCCTTACTTCCTTGGCGCTCAGGGTATAGGGATAGAATTACGAGTGGTACATCGGTTTCTCGATATATACTACCGGTAGCACAGGTAAATAAGCAAGGGTAACGCCGTGATATAACTGAACTACTTTCGAAAATGGAGCTTAACGTACATATTTAAACAAAACAAAACACAGAGCTTGTTATATGTTCATAAGTATGACAAATACTTCTTTGTTGGTCTGCTTAATTGTTGCGTTATGACAAAGTACATTATTGTTTATTGCTACGTGAAACAGGGTACCAAATATATTTAGATAATTCTAAAGGTCTAAACTATGGTGGCAGATACACTGAACAGATAAGTTTAATGATTTCACGTTAATCATAAACAAACACAAATGATATGAAATCGAAATATATAACGTTACGTGAAATTTGTCCTGTTAGTGCTCTAAACTGCCACCACTTAATAACTGGATATATGAAAATGTTCTTGTTAGTGCTCTTAACTGCCAGCAGACTTTTATAACTGGATATATGAATATGTTCTTGTTAGTGCTCTGAACTGCCACCAGACTTAATAACTGGATATATGAAAATGTTCTTGTTAGTGCTCTAAACTGACACAACTCAATAACTGGATATATGAAAATGTTCCTGTTAGTGCTCTAAACTGCCACCACTCAATAACTGGATGTATGCAAATGTTCTTGTTAGTGCTCTAAACTGACACTACTCAATAACTCTGGATATATGAAAATGTTCTTGTTAGTGCTCTAAACTGCCACTAGACTTAATAACTGGATATATGCAAATGTTCTTGTTAGTACTCTAAACTGCCACCAGACTTAATAACTGGATATATGAAAATGTTCTTGTAAGTGCTCTAAACTGCCACCACTCAATAACTGGATATATGAAAATGTTCTTGTTAGTGCTCTAAACTGCCACCACTCAACAACTGGATACTATATATGAAAATGTTCTTAATAGTGCTCTAAACTGCCACCAGACTTAATAACTGGATATCTGAAAATGTTCCTGTTAGTGCTCTAAACTGCCACAACTCAATAACTGGATATAAGCAAATGTTCTTGTTAGTGCTCTAAACTGACACTACTCAATAACTGGATATATGAAATGTTCTTGTTAGTACTCTAAACTGCCACCACTCAACAACTGGATATATGCAAATGTTGTTGTTAGTGCTCTAAACTGACACTACTCAATAACTGGATATTTGAAAATGTTCTTGTTAGTGCTCTAAACTGCCACCAGTCAATAACTGGATATATGCAAATGTTCTTGTTAGTGCTCTAAACTGACACTACTCAATAACTGGAGATATGCAAATGTTCTTGTTAGTGCTCTAAACTGACACTACTCAATAACTGGATATATGAAAATTTTCTTGTTAGTGCTCTAAACTGCCACTAGACTTAATAACTGGATATATGCAAATGTTCTTGTTAGTGCTCTAAACTGCCACAACTTAATAACTGGATATATGAAAATGTTCTTGTTAGTGCTCTAAACTGCCACCACTCAATAACTGGATATATGCAAATGTTCTTGTTAGTGCTCTAAACTGCCACCAGTCAATAACTGGATATATGCAAATGTTCTTGTTAGTGCTCTAAACTGACACTACTCAATAACTGGATATATGCAAATGTTCTTGTTAGTGCTCTAAATTGCCACCCCTCAATAACTGGATATATGAAAATGTTTATGATAATCCTCTTTGTTTTCATGACAATTTTAAACATGTAGTGAAACTCTTTGAGCATCTTTGGTGACATATAACTGAAACCACTAATTTTATTGAAAACTTTCGCGAAAGCAATGGAGGAGTTCACGTTATTTATAAAATACCATTATTATTTTCAGTTTTTCATGAATACCAGATAAAAAATGAAAAAGTAACATGAAAGCCGAGCTCAGGTAGCTAAGCCGGTAATGACGCGGGCTGTCATTCAACGGAGTGTGAGTTCAAACCAAAGCTCGGCCAACTTTCCTTCCGACGTTTGACAAAAGTCACTGTGACAAGAGCTATTCGTCTTCCACCAATGTGCTAACAGTCTATGCGGAAAAACAGACAGTTCCTTGACAAGTCTATGGTGTCGAGAACTAGTGTGAGACAGACAGGAAATACTTAAGTAGGTGAAATGGCCGCCGTTGTATGCCTAAAACATTGTTGTTAACCGCAGTAAACCCCAATTAATATGAATCAATGAATCAATTCGACATGTGAAATCATAGCATATTTGATTTCTCATTCTGTTTCAGCATCCCAGTATCATTTAATTATATCAACTAATTGTTTATAGTGTGGAAGGTTTTATTGCTGTCGTAGGCCTAAATGGTTTCGGATGATAAAGTTCAGTCAATACTTCAAACCAGAATTTTCATCGTGTATGTCACTGCGAACGGCGTGAAAATATACTTTAATAGCCAGGGCGGCGCTCTGTGGAAACCATTATGACCTGTGTACACCAAGATCACTCTGGCCTTCTCTGTACTAAAATCCGGATCCACACTGTACACTAGTCAGTCACATTTACCCAGAAGTAGATCCCCGTCTTCGTGATTCAAAGGTCACATGTTCGATCCTTGCAAGAGTGGCTTCTTCATAGGGGACCTTTTCCGCACGTCAAGTGTATGTAAATAATATGTGAACAGTGTGGATGTTGATCAGACTGTGCGGATTCACTGTTTACAAAAACAACAACTTATACCTTTCCCAATTGACGGGCTCGGATAGATATGACTTTACCGAAAATCAACACATACAAAAGATGTTAACACTATGGACAAAGATTCGGGTGTATGTTTAGTACATGACATATTGAATTTAATTGTGGACGGGATCGAATAGATATGATTTCACCAAAGATCAACCCATACCAAAGAATTGAATACTATGGACCAATGTTCGGGTACATGTTTAGTACATGTTAAGTACTAGTACATGTTTAGTACATGTTAAGTACTAGTACATGTTTAGTACATGTTAAGTACTAGTTCATGTTTAGTACATGTTTAATACATGTTTAGTACATGCTTAGTACTAGTACATGTTTGGTACATTATATTTTGAATTCAACTGCTTATCTGATATATACCATTTTTACAGTCGTCTGCTATGAAAATTTGTACAACAAGATACTTGAAGGCATATCATGGAAATCCAAAACCTTGGTCATCAGTCATCGGCTGCAGAGGCGTACGAGAGTGTCTTTGTCAGGGAGAGGGTCATGTTCCATAATTATAATTCTTGTATACCTGTCTTCTTTTTCTGGGACTGTGAATCAGGTGCCGAGCGACGACCTCGTGATCGAAAGGTCCCAGGAATTAGATACCCGAAGTGATTAGATGTTAGAAATAGTTTCACAGTCGATGATTTCAAATAAATATGTTAAATATAAGATAGACCGATTAATTTCCTCTTCGTGACTATCTGAAAACATAATCAAGTTCCGTACAACATGTCCTGTATTTCGTGTGTCAACTGAACGGCATTGTTTGTTAACCACAATATTTAAATAATGAGTAAGCTTAGCTTTGAAGAATTTCTACGATTATTGTAGACAGACATGAACAGACGCACATAGTATGACAGTCTACTTTTGATCTACACTGCTTGATACTCATTTATTATTTATAAGCCAAGTACACGTATTAAACATGATAGAGCGCGGCAAATAGTGCCACGTCACTGAGATCACATATTGGAACACTTTTGAAGCTGCAAATTTCAAGTTAAATTCGTAAAGTAACTATCATATCGGATATGTTTTGGTTAAACACGAGGGATATTGATTCGTAACTACATGACGGTAATATGTATATTTTTTATTGTACGTGCATGTGTGTTGCTGCTTGTATTTTTCATATTTCATTTTAAGTTGTTTGTAAAAGGCCAAAAGCATGTATTTAGGCCGCTTGCTTTTACAGTATAGTTGAGTTGAGTTGATATGTGCTGCTGATATTTGCGAGCTGTCGTACATAATAACATTCCTTAATTTCTTTATAAGTGGTTGGGGAAATGGTACATCCAATACCGCCTTGCACCTTGTACCTGGGCCGCATCTAGTGGGTTTATCGACTGAACACGAATTTACACAAAAGACGCAAAAAGTATCATAAATAAAGAGTCCTAGGAGTAAGTTAACGTTATGTATAATTTAAACCCTTTCAGAAATTGTCCGTGTTTGTGTTCATCTTAAAACACATTTACCCGTTCCCGCATACGGCTCTTCTAAAGCAGACGGCTTTAAAAGCTTCTAGACATTGATGTGATCAATCATAGTTAATGAAGTTATGATTATTGAACAAAGTTGAAAACATTGTGGCAATGGCGAACTTTCTCATCATAAACAATAGGTCAATTTGCCACGAATATTATCAAATGTCTTTCTCTTCAGATGAATCAACATGAGCCTACATGTAGGGAAAGGATTAAAACAAGATTACATTATTCGTCTCTCTTAAACTACATGAATGCTAAACGAAAACAGACCTTTGGGAAGGTTCATGCCACTACCTTATACAGACGACATTTTGTTTATAGTGTGCGAAATGTTTAATTAGAAAGAAAGAGAACTTTCTTATTTTCGAACAATGCTTTCCAGTTTGTATTAAAATTGCTTCTCATTGAGTCTATATGTTATATTTTCAATTCGGACGAGTCTAAGAAGAATATCTTATCAGTTATTTACACAGTTACGTTGAATGACGACCTAATAAAGAAACCCTATTTGGCCAACATTTAGTTGAACATAACAACTACCTTTGAGAACTTAGAGAACAGGTTTGCAATGTCTGAACAACCATCAGTGAAGATTCAAATCAAAATGTTTATAGTCACAGTATGTTCCTTGTTTTAGCAACTCACACCTTGCTAAAGTTTGGTGTACATTTTGCAGCTGTATTGGAGAAGTAAATGGTTTAAGACGTATACGCCTACGATATACAGCGGATGTACCTTCTGAAGCAATATTTCTTTCTATTATTCTCACAAAGCACATCAAAGTATGTCCATAATTGTTTACTTTCATAATCGCCATTTGGTTATCTTTGCAACTAATATTACATCTTCGTTTTCTTCTCTGTTACATTATATAACACACTATGTGATAAACTAAACTGCTTTTTTAATGCTAAAGATCTCGTTAAACTACAAGCTTATGTTATTAATATGTGTGACAATTTAACAATTTTCTAAATTGTCGGCATCTATTCTCTTATTTTAAGGGATAGAGAACCCACTTGCCATTTCTCATACATGTATATGTATTCTGACGCATCTGCGGAATTTTGTAAAGAAATCTAAAGGACTGTTCGTATAGATTTTCGGAAGTAATCGATTTGTGCCCTTCGTAAGTCAAGCGTGTAGCATATATAGTGATTTACTAGGTTGGTTTATATAGCGATGCTGGATTAAAGCAACCTCTACGTATGTACTGGAATTACCTAGTTGCGAGTGAGTAGTGTTTCTAAAATGAGTTCACATTGAAACTTACCAGTTAAGTGAACTAGCTGAATATGCAGTGAATTCGCCAATAATGAACCTCTTCAAATACCGGATGTCCAACAATAATTGATAACATGTCGATCTTTCAGTATGAGGTATTGCTTTTTAGCCTCGTAAGACGAAAGGGTATCATGTCGAACATGGAGAAAGTGAGGTATCAGGTGAATATCATCAGTCTGTTTGCGTTCATTTCGACGAACCTTATATCATTCACTTCTGATAATAAAAAAAGAGCTAGAATAGTTATTCCTTTGGTTTAACTACCATTCACCTTAAAGCTATACTAACGCGAAGATGCATTCGAATACAATGTCTCCTGATGCGATTTGTTTATTATTTTCAGGTGGTATTATGTCCGGTAATATGATTGTTCCAGCAACCGATTACAAGTCTTTCTCTATCTAATGAAAACGTGGTAAACCGTCTGCAGATGAGGGTATATGCAGTGACGTCGCTCTAGTGGTTGGGACAAGAAGACCATTCCAATCTGCACACACCTTGAAGACTATTGATGCTATTCTGAAGAAACTGTGGGGTCTTTCTCTGACAGAAATGATCATATATCAACACACCAATGGTATTACAGTCGAATCTATATGCGTTCAGCATCACTGTACCTCATGTTTTTAACTCTACTGGCTGAAAGCTATTCGAGCTTATGTCATGGCTAATTGTCCGCCGTGCGTCCGTCAACATTTTCTCCTCTGTAACCGGTGATTCAATTGGGATAAAACTTTACAGAAAGCATCTTCTCAATATCCTCACCAGCAATCATTCATTTGTTTTATCCATACAGAATTCAGGTTTCTATGGGAACTTAAGTTTAAGTTAATTCCTCTCAAAAGGTTCCTTGGGTGACCCTGTATCAGTTTCATTCACGCCATGTTGATTGGGTGAAAAACATGGCCGCGAGGGGGCGGTGCTGTTTTGCCTTATAAAGGGATAGTGAAAACTAAAAATATTCAGAAAATATTGCCGATTTCCAAATAATGTTGTAGGTATATTCATATGTTCACTGGGCGACTCTCTATCAGATTCCTTCCAGCAATGTTGATTTGTCGTAAAACATGGCACAGTACTAGTATGTATTACATATGAAGTAAAGTATCTTCAAACTGATACATGCTCTCTAATTAAACCCTTTCCAACATACATACGTTTTCTGACGCCTCTGCAGCAGACGACTTTTTGAAACCATATTTTCAACTCTATCTATTAATTTTATTTTATTTTACATAGATTTTTCATATTTTTGCGAATATGTTTTCAAAGTTGTCTGCTGCAGATTTCTCGTATGTTGGAATGGGTTAAATACCCAAACAATGTGTTATATCCGTCTGTGAGTAAATCTTTTAGGAAACTGATTGATTGGAGGTTATTGTTGTTTTCAACGATATATAAGTTAAATCACGGGGGCCAAATAACCTAACACGTGGATGTTTGCACCAGTACTGCACAAGCAATTGAACTGATTTTCTTCTCGCATAGACTATCCAGACCTTTGTTGGTAGACCAATGACGCTAGTCATGTCGATCATTGGAAAGAATGGATTGTCAAGCCTGGTTTCAAACACACGACCTCTAGCCCTCGTCGTTACGGACAGAGCTATCACGACTTGACTACTGATACAATAAACATTCACATGCCTAATTTCGATCGTCGGACAACCGCACTCCATACATCACTCTTTCAACTGTCGTAACACCGTTGTCTAACAACACAATATCAAAATACACTAGTCCATCAGAAACAAATATAACATTCCCGACACTCTCCTGCGAGGAAATAGAAAGTCAAAATGGTATCGCCATTTTTGAGATGTGTTTAACAACTCTGAAATGAAAACAAAACCATAATATTGGAAGCGTAATACAGTCTTGATCAGTACGGGTTCTTTACGTTTCATGTGCTTTTACAAAGTCAATTTCCACAAAGGTCGCCAGTGATTATGGTCAACTCAGCCCATTTACTAGGGAAGACGCATTCTGACGAACCTACAGCTGATGATTTTGAAAACACTGTAAAAAATAGAAATTGCTCATGATGATCAATTTCTCATTCTGCCACAATGTTTGCAACTCTATTCAATAATTAAACTTTCATTAACATAAATGTCCCATATTTTCCAAGATTTAAAGTATCTCGCCAGTTTTCGTATGTCTCAAGTACTTCGCATTGCAATACATGTAACAATTAATTACACTTGAACACATCTATGTGACTAAAACAATATTTAACATTTAATTCACATACATGAAACTTGAATATCGACAATTTAGTCGTGCCTCCTTTTACCAAGTGACGGACCCGCATGCGACTGGTTTAGCGCGTACATTCAAAGCGTCGACAGTACTGCACTCTAGCGATCGACCAGATGTGTTCGCACAATCACCTTACTCACCTGACCTTATTTGAAAGCTCATGGCTGCGTGATCCCCCTAGGTTGCGGGTCGTCACTTCTGCCTCATTCCCTTATTTCATTTGTGTAACTGGAATGCTATCTTTATATAAACCTCCCTTTGCCTCGGACCGGGCATACGAGCTTGTAAAGTAGGCTCCTCAATGGGTCGTGGATACAGGCGTCTAGCAATTGTTACTCGTCCCTTTCAGTTAACGTGTCCAAGTCCTCAGATCTTCGCCACGACGTCTGATTCCAACTCAGTAGACTTTGAGATGTGAGGGACTTCCTTCTAAATGGGAATTAAGGGGAATTTGTCTCAATTAGAATTCAATTTTCTGGAACCAGGAACCAGTTGAAGCACTTTCTACTCTTGCAGTGCCATATAATCTACTAGTCTAGTGAATTCAAAGTGGGTGTTTGGGAATTCTTCGAACACTGTCATCTTGATTCCGAATGAGCACGAGAACCAATGCCGAATCTGAGATTGACTCTAGAATGACACCTGCATATATTATCTTATGTACAGGCGGTTACACAGATACACATAATGACGATAACGAAGATGATAATGAATACTGGAAAGCAATATTATATTCTTGCATCCTACTCAAGTCCAAACCACACCAGTGAGTTTTTAGCTGTCACTGGGAGACTCTGACCTCCTGCTTGGAGTGCAAAGATGACATGTTTTACGCTCCACCAAGAGGGCCCATTGTGTTAATATGTTTACTAAATAGTAAACAAAATTGAACAAACTTGATTGATGGTCACTCAATGTACACTTGCGCCAAATTAATTTAAAATCGGGTGAGTCCTTTTGGACATGCGGTTTTAACTATATACATAAATGTATGAGGAAAATAAGCCCCGCTCCTTGGTTTTCATAGGATCGAAATAAGGAAAGTGTGGATGGACAGACGACGAAGGACGACGACGCTGCTGGACAGGGAATGGTCACACAATAGCTAAAAAAGGACGTTTTGGTATTACATTTCTTTATGTTATGAAGTATTTAAGTATATTGCAATATTTCTAATCCTATCATTTTTTTTCGGAACTGTGTTACTTTAGTTACGTCACAAAACTCATCTTGGCCAGATTTCAAGTATTTTTGATTGCATATGTTTTTAAAACATTACGTCCAATGTCTTCAATTCTTAAGGCAAGCGACAAATAATTTTTCCCGTCAACTTCTGACATGATGTGTGTGACATCATCTTCATTAATGATGTCAGAAGAAAAGAAATCTGGTATGTTTTTTGAGAACAGGTGTTAACATAAATAAAGAACATGGATTGTCCATTAAATTATTTGTTCGGAATAGAATCTTCATGGCAAAATTCATGGAAATGTTGAAAAATGTCTATGCTGAAGCTGCTGCTTAACGGCATAACCGCTGTGAGGAGGGAAGAGAAAGCTGCTTGATAACAATCTTTCCTCGGCAGTCCAGGTGTATATACATAGCATCCAGACATAATCGTTTAGACCTGTTTTCTAGAATCATTGCTTGAACATTGTATACGGAGTGTTTTATTCAATGGAGAGTATTTTGAGTCACTGAGTGATTGTTCACTTAGTAGTATCGTGCATGGGCACGATGACTTCGCCGTCAAAAAATGTGTTGAGTCGGTATTTTAATAGACGTAACCGGAATTATCAATACGCTATACATGTACGTACTTGAGTAATAAATCTGATATTTTGTTATCAAATTATAATTATAATTATAAATATCGAAAAATATTTTAATTTATTTCCAGAAACATAACTGCCGTAATATAGAAGTAAGAGCCCATTCTGCGAACTTTTGAAGACCCCTCGTATCTCACTTGAAGAATAAACTTTTAAACTTGTCACTTTTAAAATTATCATTGAGATTAAAAGACAAAGTCATCAAATAGCATTTGTAAACACTATTGTCCCCATGGTATAAGTATTTTATTAAGATACACGTGGGTTTCTTTAAATATATGGATTCATTTAAATTTCCCTGAGCAAAAAGGCTACATTTTGTCAAGACAAATGGGCTATACAATCATTTTCAAAGATTTAATAACAAAAGTATACACTATAGAACGGAACAAGAACATACGGTGAGATGTCCACCGTTGTTACACATCTTTGTCTGTCAATTTTAACAAATGGTGATCTTTAATCTTCACTACAAATACAAAAAAGAAATTAGTCAAAAATCAACATTAAAATATTCATCATTGTAATAAATCATAAGGAAATACAAGTTCAAAAAGCATTTTAGCGAAACTTAATCCATGCGTAATCCCTAATCAGTACTAGACAATAAAATGTGCCTTACCAAAGGTCACTCTATCATGACCGACCAGAGTAGGGTTTTAACCTTGAAGGCCAATTTTCAAACCTATAATGCTAACCACTTGGCCGAAGTAGAGTGATGGGGAAACAATAAACGAACTAGATAGAAAGGCCCCACAAAAAAAGGCGTGAAGTTATTGGTTAGGCTATTTACATGGTAAATTGTGTGCTTTCAATGCTGAATGTGACCATGACCTTTGACCTAGGTCAGCAGGAACTAGTTTAAATACCCTTGACACTGGGCCTCTGTATCAACCAAAAAGGAAATCTGGATAAATAGTAACGTGCTTGAGTGAATTTATACGCACAGTAGGCTATACATACCAACTATGACCTTGCCATATGAAATTCAAACTCATCTAAGAGTCTCGGAGACTTAACCTCACAATTAAGTACGGAAATATGGCACCTACAATAGGAAGTACTACAGCGATTAAGTTATTTCATACACATCGTATGCTATTTATAGCAACTTTCACCTCAACTTTTT
Source organism: Serripes groenlandicus (assembly GCA_031761405.1). NCBI lineage: Eukaryota > Metazoa > Mollusca > Bivalvia > Cardiida > Cardiidae > Serripes > Serripes groenlandicus. The sequence continues at coordinate 28,485,441 of JASEVX010000009.1, read as the reverse complement.
CCAGGGTTTGAACAATGCAAATTGGTTGCAGCTCCCTCGTCACTTAACCTGTGTATGTAGTAATAAAGAATTCCGCAAAGAAATGAAAGGGCTAGATCCATTCGGTTGTCTCAGATGGACGTATAAAATCGCAACTATGACCTTGACGTTTGAACTAGACAAGAAGAAAAGTGAACTCATCCGAACTCCTTTGGAACTGAACCTAAATTCAAACAGACGCAAAAGACGGAGGTAAAAAATCATTATATCCTACCCCCACATACAGTTGTAGTTAGGACATAAACATATGTAAGGTGCCCATGGAAATATTCATAAACGTATCGGTGGGATCGATGGAGACTATTTGTAGCAAAATTGGCAAATAGGAAAGTAAATAGAAGGAAATGCTAGTACAAAAGTGGAAATAAATATAGTATGCTTATCTCCTCTTGTTAATGGTGCTTCCCTGAAATTGTCTTTAAATTCCAACATGTAATTGTTTAGAGATGAGTAAAAAATCATAATATATAGAAATTCAAAAGGCCATAATTATGTGAACATAAGTTTTGTTAATATCTAAAAGTCACTTTTCTGATTACATTATATAAATAGCTTTTGGAAATAAAATAATATCATCAATCCAACAAACCTTCATTTTTGTTTCGTCTCTTTCCAGATCTCCTTATTTGTCTTTTACAACACATTCTAACTTTTCAAAAACCACAAAACCACCCTTTATTGAAAATGGATAAACATCATCTTCTGTGGCAATATAACATTCCTTTGTATTCAATTCAGGACTGGCACATGTTCCTATCTCTTCAGGAAGCTGTATTTCTTTACTACCATATTTCAATTCCCAGCGATCTCTTTCCTTGTGTAGTGACAGTTGATCTTCTACCACATAGTCATCTGTTAAAATAAATGTGGATGAGTATACTGGTAGCTTCTGACATAAATCCAGAGATGTAGCCCATTATATCATATACAACCTTTTCCAAATTAACACATGCTTTGCATGTTGATTATGTTAGTAATTGCTGTAAGACACGGTGGCGATCGGACATGTTTTTTTTTAGCTCACGAGGACTGCGCAATTTTCGTTAGCGCTAGTAACAGCACTATTTTATTGGAGTTTTCAAATTGAAGGTTATATGGATATATATACATAACGCTAATATTCCTGTTAAATGGGAATGCAATAGAAATAATTAATTATCATAGTGATTGACGTTATATTTAATTTAGAAAAAAACCTTTGAATACCCTTCGTTACAAGTTATGTCACGAGAGCCGACAGCATCGTAGCCTGCAAAACCAACAATGTTGATGATGTTGTTGTTGTTGTTGTAGATGATAAGAAAAACCCATTTAAATCACCTGTTACTTATTCAAAAAACCTGATATTATTCGGCATTTTCCAAGAAAAGAAGCCTTTGCTATCACAAATATCATTCGAATTGCATATGTTGATGTTGCCAACCACACTTGTGATATTCTTGATGTTGTAGATGCTGACGGTGATCCATTAGTCTATTTTAAATCACATGTTACTTATTAAAAAAATGTAACTTATTCGTTACTTATTCGACGGTTATCTGATATCCAAAAAAATCCATTCAAACTGCATACCTTGATGATACCAACAACGAATGTGATTTCGTTGTTGTTGTAGATGCTTACGGAGATCTATATGTACTTATTTAATAACCTGTTTCTTATTCAAAAAACCTGTCACGTATTAGGCCATTTTCAAGGAAAGAAGCCTTTGCTATCCAAAACATCATCGAAACTGCATATGTTGAAGTTGCAAATCACAATGTTGATGCTGTTGTTGTTGAAGATGCTGACAGAGACCCATTGGTACATTTTAAATCACCTGTTACTTATTCGGCCGTTTATGAAAAGAAGCATTTGCTCTGCCAAATACCGTTCAAATTGTATATGTTAATGTTGCCAAAAGCATATGGGATGCTGTTGTTGTTTTATATACTGACAGAGACCTATTGGAACATATTAGGTCACGTGTTACTTATTCATTACTTATACGACCTTTTTAAAGAAAAGAAGCCATTGCTGTCCCAAATATCATTCAAAATGCATATGTTTATGTTGCCAACAACAATCTTGATGTTGTTGTTGTAAATAATGAAAGTGAGCTATTGGTACATATTAAATCACCTGTTACTTAGTTAACAACATTTTACTTATTCGGCCGTTCCCTGTTCCTTGTTCCTTATTCATTATTCAAATGTGCTGTTGGTTACTTGTTCCTTATTCAAATGTAAAGTTGGTTATATGTTCCTTGTTCCTTATTTGTTACTTAATCAGATTTGATATAAGGTGCTGCATATGTTGATGTTGCCAACAACAATGTTGATGCTGTTGTTGTTGGTGTAGATGATAAGAGAGACACATTGGTAAATTTTAAAACACCTGTTACTTATTCAAAAACTGGTTACTTATTCGGCACTTTTCAAGAAAATAAGTCTTTGCTATCACACATATCATTCGAATTGCATATGTTGATGTTGCCAACCACACTTGTGATATTGTTGTTTTTGTAGATGCTGATTTAGTTCATTTTAAATCACCTGTTACTTATTCAAAAAACATATTACTTATGCGGCGGTTATCAAAATGTTAGCGTTTGATATCCAGAAAATCCATTCTAACTGAATACGTTGATGTTGCCAACAACAAATGTGATGTTGTTGTTGTTGTAGATGTTGACGGAGATCTATAAGTACCTATTAAATGACTTGTTATTTATTGATACTTATTATTACAGTACTACTTGTCCTTTTATCCTGAACCAGCAATTACGTCATAATGCTAACCTATCGGTCGTTTTCACGAAAACTTACCTTTGCTATATAAAACATCATTCAAACTGCATATGTTGATGTTGCAAATCACAATGTTGATACTGTTCTTGTTGTAGACGATGACAGAGACACATTGGTATATTTTAAATCACCTGTTACATTTCAAAAACCTGTTATTTATTCGACCATGTTCATGAAAAAAAGCATTTGCTTTCCCAAACATCGTTCAGATTGTATATGTTAATGTTGCCAACAGCATATGAGATACTGTTGTTGTTGCAGATACTGACAGCGGCCTATTGGAACATATTATTAGAGAACCTGTTAATTATTCAAAAACCTGCTACTTATTCAAAAACCTGCTACTAATTTGGCCATTTTCAAGAATAAAAAGCCATTGCTGTCCTAAATATCATTCACAATGCATATTTATATGTTGCCAACAACAATCTCCAGGTTGATGTAAGTGTAAATGATGAAAGTTAGCTATTGGTAAATATTAAATCACCTGTTACTTATTCCCTGTTCCTTATTCCTTATTCAAATGTAAAGTTGGTCAAGAATAAAAAGCCATTGCTGTCCTAAATATCAATCACAATGCATATTTATATGTTGCCAACAACAATCTCCAGGTTGATGTTAGTGTAAATGATGAAAGTTAGGTATTGGTAAATATTAAATCACCTGTTACTTATTCGGCCGTTCCCTGTTCTTTGTTCCTTATTCCTTACGCAAATGTAAAGTTAGTTACTTGTTCCGAATTCCTTATTCAAATGTAAAGTTGGTTATACATGTATATTCCATGTTCCTTATTCGTTACTTATTCACATTTGATCTAAGGTACTGCATATGTTGATGTTGCCAACATCAATGTTGATGATGGTGTTGTTGTTGTATTTGTTGCGGTTGTTGTTGAAGATGATGAGAGAGACCCATTAGTACATTTTAAATCACCGTGTTACTTATTCAAACAAGATGTGTTTGTGAAACACTGATGCCCCCAATGGCAACATCTAGGTCAAAGGTCAAGGACGCAAGGTCAACAATGTTGGTACTGACAGAAAGGTCATGTCACAAGGAATACACATGTGAACTATGGTAGCCGTACCTGTTATGGTTCAAAAGTAGTGGTCAAGGTTAAAGGTTTTTTCGACAGACAGACAAAGAGACAGACAGACAGACAGACAGACAGGCCAAAAACTAGATGCCCACCGAATCGGTGATTCCGGGGGCATAACAATGGTTACTTATTCGGCATTTTTCAAGAAAAAAAGCATTTGCTATCACAAATATCATTCGAATTGCATACGTTGATGTTGCCAACCACAATTGTGATATTGTTGTTGTAGATTCTGACGGAGACCCATTAGTACATTTTAAATCACCTGTTACTTATTCAAAAAAAACTTTTATTTATTCGGTATTTATTCGGCGGTTATCAAGATGTTAGCGTTTGATATCAAGAAAATCTGTAACAGTAATAAGTAGCAGGTGATTTAATATGTATCAATAGCTCACTGTCATCATTCACAACAATGAAAAACTCGGAATTGTTGTTGGCAACATGAACATTTGCCTTTTGAATGATAATTAGGACAGCAATGGCCGAATAAGTAACAGGTTTTTGAATAAGTAACAGGTGATCACTAGTTCTTTCTTTCCGTTGCCATTAAAACCAGAATTTTAAACGGATCCAAATAAATTGAAGGAATTTAGGAGAAGACATTTAGAGGATTCTTTCTATGAAGTTTCATCCCAATTGGCCAAGTGGTTAGGGAAGAGAAGTCGTTTGAAGCGAAAAGTTGACGCACGCACGCACGCACGCACGGACGACGCACGGACGACGCACAATTCGACATGACATAAGCTCGACTGGCTTTCAGCCAGTGGAGCTAAAAATGAAGGAACAAAAACATAATCCATCCTAGACCATTACTTGATTGATTGATTGGACTTTTTGTTTGTATGGTGTTTAACGCCTCTTTCAACATTTTTCAACAATATAACACTGTCTCCAGGGTGAGTTTACAGTACTACTGGTCCATTTATCCTGAACCAGCAATTACGTCATAATGCTAACCTATCAACCCTGAACGCATAGGAGCCAAATTCATTACTTCCATTTGTTTCAGTCTTTGGTAGTGATTTGAGTTATGCTCGTTGTAAAGTTTTCAACTATAAAATGGCGGCCAGTTCAACTAGGCATGTGTTTCCCTGCTTTCTCCTATTTTTACTCTCACATGAAAACTAGAATTGTTTCTTAAACTAATGCCTAATATATTATTCGTGATTTTTTTGTTTGCCCTTTCCCATATACAACAAATCTGCAGCAGACAACCTTCAAAATATCTGGGCAAAACTATTGAGAATCTGTATAAATGAAAGTAGAACTATTGTAGCAAAAGAATGAATTACTCATCATGAATATTGTTTCCTTTGTAAAAGTTATCTGTTGCTAATGCGGCAAAAAGTTATGCGGGAAAGAGATAATTGCAGCAGACAACTTTCAACACAGGTCTACGTCAGTCTATATATATGAAGCAAACATTTTGAAACTTTGTGACAAAAGGATAATTTGAGCAATTTCTTCTTTTGCCATAATATTTAAACAAGAGGGCCATGATGACCCTGGAGTTATACCAACCACAGAGTCAATCACAATAACTCATTTTGGGGTCAGGTAAGCTATTACTAGTAACTCAGCTTTAGACCGGACAAGATCCATGTTCAAACCTAGCCTAGATATCATTAAAACTCATATTCTGACAAAGTTTTAACATGCTCGAATTAAAACGGCGGCAAACAGAGTTAACAATATATTTCCTTAGATTTTATCTAGCGACCTAGTTTTTACCCGACATGACCCATATTCAAATTTGGCCTATATATCCTCATAATAAACATTCTGACAAAGTTTTAAGCTGCTGAAGCAAAAAATGTGTTCTCTAAAGTGTTAACAAGATTTTCCTTCAATTTGGCCTAGTGATCTAGTTTATGACTAGGATATGACCTATATTTGAACTTAGCCTAGAAAGCATCAAGCCAATTATTCTGACAAAATCTTAACAGCCCGTAACAGAACCAACTGAGCTTTCGGGGTTCTGCTCAATAAATAAAAATATGAGGGGTGATGCGAAAGTAATAGAATTTTCTATATTTACTTGAGGGGTGATGCGAAAGTAATAGAATTTTCTATATTTACTTAACTAATAATTGATACTCTTTGATGAAATTTTCCCTATGTGTTGGTGACATAATATTTTGAATATATTGATATAAGTGTTCCTATAAATCATTGTCATAGAAACAATATGAGGCATTCATAACACATGTAGGTGGCAAACACCATCATTTTACAAAAATGTACCACATTAAACTGGATATCTCAAATATATGGAGAATGGAAATATACATGATATTATTTGATGTTAGATAGTTCTAATTACAAAATGTTAATGTTATTATTCCATGATTACCATCATAATCATTTACAATTCAATGTCAAATGAAATACAACAAGACGGCCAAGGTGACCTGTAGCGCTTACCTGAGAACCATGGCTTTATATGATTATTTGCCCATGCATAATACTTTAAGAAGTGTTTTGATAAATAAGTCAAACACAAGACTTTTGGAGTGTCCATATACTTTTTGAATCAACATGACCCACATTTAAACTTGGCATAGATATCACCAAGACAAACAATCTGACAAAGCTTCACCCCATTCTGCCACTAGTGTATTACTTATATTTTGTTTAATCTTTGCCTAGTGACCTAGATTTCGAGCTAGCATGACCCCTATTTGAACTTGGCCAAGTTATCATCAAGACAAACATTCTTGACAAAGCTTCAATATGCTCAAGTTAAATATTAAGTCTCTACAGTATTAACAAGATTTTCTCAAATTTGGTCTAGTGACTTAGTTTTTGACCAACAAGACCAATAATCAAACGTATCCTAATTGTCATGAAAACTATCATTCTGACAAACTTTACATACTAAAATCAAAAATGTGGTCTCCAGAGTGTCACCAAGAAGGTTCTCAGAATATAACCGAAACATGCCCCATATTTGAACTAAGCTTAGAAATCATCAAGAAAAACATTCTGATAAAGTTTCAACATGCTCAAGTAAAACATGCAGCTTCTAGAGTGTTAATAAGATTTTCCTTCAATTTGGTCTAGTGACGTAGTATTTGACAGGACAAGACCAATATTCTAACTCAGCCTGCATATCAGCAAAGTAAACAAACTGAATAAAGTTTATGAAGAGTGTTAACAAGCAAAGTGTTGACGACAGACAAACAACAGACCATATTGTGACCTTAAGTAGGTCACAATAACTCACCTTGACCACTTCTTGCTCGGGTAAGCTAAAGATTGCTAGATAGTAAAGTTATGTCACAGCGTAGACAAATATAATCTTTCGAAATGATAATACAATGTAGTTGGCCAGGAGTCATGCTGCCACTAACAGTGCATACATACAGTTTGACCATGGTGGAGGAGAGACATCAGTGTGAAATTAATGCCACATTGTCAGAAAGCCACTTCTGAACTTAATAGGAACAGTGTAAGTGTCATTTAACAGTTTATTAACACCATATGAATTTTCATTTGTTACACACAATATTTTACTCATTTTGATGAACAGTCTTGAAGTAATGGTCTCTGGAGAAGTTGTTGCATAACAGTTTTAAACAAATTGTGTTCCCTCGAAAACAGCGAGGACGTCATTATTGTTGCCTGCCCTCACAGATCTTACAATATTCATAATATCACATAACTGTATTTGTCAAGTATGAAAGACTAATATTGAATTCATATAGAACCCGGTTTATTTTCTAAAAGTTAGATATCTGTCGAAAGTCCTCTAATTTTGATTCAATTCCTCGTGTATCGTGTAACTAATGAAAATATTGTGGCAATAGTTGAAATTGTTCTGCTTAAGTATATAAATTACTCACCATCGTGTTTCTCCTCTTCTGTACGGAATGCCTAGAATGTTTGGAAAAGAAACAACAATTTTTAATTCCAAATTGAATATGTATGGAACCGAGCTCTCATCAATATGTAACTTCTATCTAAGTTTGGCGAAGATCAGATAGTAAATGGAGCCTCTGTTGTGTTTACAAGCTCTATAATAGCAATTTTGACAATTTCAAGGGCTATAATCCAGTCTTGCATGGGCGTATCTGGCTGGTTTGCAAAAGGAACCGAGCTCTCATGGATATCTAACTACTGTATAAGTTTAATTGAGATACAATCAAAACTAAAGACTTTATCGCGTTCACAAGCAATTGTTTATGGACGCACGTACGCACGCACGCACGGACGATGGACACAACGCCTCTGGCCTTTGGCCAGTAGAGCTAAAAATGTGATTTCTAGAGAGTTCACAAAGCTATCTAAAATTTGACCGAGTGACCTAGTTTTTGACCCCTCATGACCTGTTTGAGAACTTGACCTAAATTGGATGAAGGAAAATCTAGTGGTTAAATAGAGATCCTTGTTGTGATTAAATGTCATGAAGATTGAATATCAAAAGTGAATTGTAGAGCGTTCACAAGGTTATTCTAACAATTGACTTAGATTTGAACTGGACCGAGATTTGAAGGAGATAAATGTTATCCAGGTTAAGGTTTTGGCAAACTATGACCTTGACCTTGGTAATTTTGACATTGAATGATGGAAACAAATGTTTTGATAAACTTTCATGAAGATTAAATGAAAAATGTAGTCACGATTAACCAAGGTTAAGTTACCTAACCAAAGTCAAGTTCTGCCAAATTATGACCTTGACCTTAAAAATGTTGATGTTAAATGATGTCCCAACAACACATCTGACAAAGTTTCAGAAAATTTCTAGCAGGAGTTACTGAGATATAACAAAGGTTAAGTTTTGAGGTTAAGTTACTTAACCAAAGTCAAGTTCTGCCAAAATATGACCTTGACCTTGACAATTCTGACGGTGAATGATGTCCCATGACAAAACAATACATCTGACAGTTTCAGAAAAATTCTAGCAGGGGTTGCCGAGATATAGTTATTTTGTAAAAGTGGCCGCCGGCGCCGGAAAAGTGTCTGCCATGTATCACTCCACTATCGTGGGCGAGACAAAAAGACTTGTCTAGCTTTGCATTAGGAAAAAATAATAGCCAATTCTAGGAATATCAAAATAGACTAGTTTAGCAGCCAACAGTATAAAAGCAGCCTGGTCTGATGGCACAGATGTGCCTGTCAACCTGGATTTATTATGGTGGCAAAGGTTTCACAAAATAAATTCAAGCAATCAAAGGATTAACCCTTTCCCACATACAGATGTTTTCTGACGCCTCTGCAGCAGACAATTCTTGAAAACATTGTGGCAAATGGAGCAATTGCAAGTTCACCATTTGCCACAATGTTTTCAACTCTATTCAATTATTATACCTCCCTTTATAGAGTTTCCATATTTTTGCCTGAATGTTTTCCAAGTCATCTGCTATATATTTGTTGTATATGGGAAAGGGTCAATTAAATCAAGTTAAACTCATTTTGAAAGTAAATGAGTGTAAACAAGTGTAAACAAGAGGGCCAAGATGGACCTAAATCGATCACCTGAGTTATAGTAGCCAATACAAATTTGATAAACGGTGAGATTAAACTGCAAATGAAACAGCTTATCAGTAAAAAAAACATTTGTAATAAGGCATTCTATTTGAAAGAGGACCACAGCAGAAACTATGAGGGTTTGTTGATATCGATCCATTGGTTTAGGATAAAATGTTGTTTAACCCTTGCACACATACAACAAATATGAACCAGACGACTTTGATAGCATACCCTCAGAAATTTGAAAAACCCCTTTAAATGAAAGCACAATTATTGAATCGAGTTGAAAACATGGCGACAAAAGGAGAAATTGCTCATTTTTCCCTTTTGCCATTTTTTTAACTTTCATTTATAAAAATAATATCTCATTTTTGTCTAATTTTGTTTTCCAAATTGTCTGCTGCATAATAATTGTATGTGGGATAGGGTTAGGCCTTACCACGATGACTTTGATGAACTTGCAGGAGAAGACCTTTCACACATTTGTGAAAAAGGAAAAATTGCTCAAAACGAGCAATCTAATATCATTTCAAGAGAATATTTGAATCATTTGAAGAAGGAATTAAAAGATCTACTGACCTATTATTCTTAAGTAGGAAACATTGAAGAAAATGGATAAAATGCATAGTATGAAAATATTTTTTTCATTCCTATAATGTTTTAAAGCAATCACCTACAGTCATCAAAATTCAGTTTCATTACAAGAATGCTTACGCTCTGAAGCGAATTGATACATCATTGTTAAATTTGCATATGATAAAAAGCATTATATTTTTCAATCCATTTGCCACATATAGACGCCATTGGACACATCTGCAGCAGACAACTTTTGAAAATATTGTGGTCAAAGGTGAAGTTGATCATGATGAGCAATTCCACAATTTATTACAATATTTTCAACTGAATTGTATAATCATACTTTCTTTTATAGAGAATTGTTTTCTTATTATTACCTAGATGTTTTCAAAACTGAAGATCTTTTGTATGTGGGAAAAGGTTAATCAACTGCGTGTCTGCTATATTTTAACAGAAGTTATATTTGAAAACATCTGATGGCAGAAATACACATTATACTGTCTGAAAAATGGGAAGTATTTCATTCTTCTTTTATGTTTTTAATGTATATGAAAACGAAATTGTAATTTCTTCTTCTCTTGACATGTTTTCAAAGTTCTCCGAGGCATTACAAGTTGTCCTTATCAAGGAAAGTTTAAATAAATACCATGTTACATTCATGCATGTTCTGTGTTTGGGATTTTTCTATACAAACGGTGGGAGTATTCGTTACGTAAACAGGAAGCTGAAATTAAACATGATTAATATAAGCTGAAAGCTTTTTTCGCAATGGATGTTAACCCTTACCCACAAATAGACGTCTCTGCAGCAGACTGCTTTTTGAAAACATGGCGACAAAAGAAGAAATTGCTCAAATCGAGCAATTTCTCCTTTTGTCACCATGTTTTAAACTGTATTCAATTTTTGTACTTTCATTTAAAGGGAGTTTCCAAATGTTTTTGGGTATGTTTTCAAAGTCGTCTGCTGCATATTTGCGATATGAGCGAAAGGGTTCAACAAGTAAGGTTAGACTCAATAAATCAGGTAAAAACAATCCCAACACCTTTTTGTGCGAAGGTATCTACCTCCATCGGACCGTAATTTCAAATAACCATGTTGATCAAACATACTCACTTCAGACTTGGTTTTCTTTTATATTTATCTCTGGAAAGTGGATACCTTCATTTCCGAAACAAATTTGATTCCGTATTGTCAATAAAGTTGATGCAACTAAACTTTTCACTGATACAGATTGTTTTTGACACCACTGACAGATTATTTGATTGTGGGGAAAAATTTGAAAGCAATTCGCCTTAAAAAATCCATATGTGGTAAACGGTTAATCAAATTTTGCATCAAGAAGATAACTAACATCTATTAAAAAATAAACAAGAATGACAAATAACTACGGTATACACCCTTCAAGGGCATTTGGTTAGGAATTGAACAAGACCAATTAATTTGCCCATACATATTGTGACAAAGTTTGCCGAAGATTAGATAAGCAATACTCAATTAACCCTTTCTCACCTGCAGACGCATTTTGACACAACAGCAGCAGACGACTTTTGAAAACATTGGGCCACAATGTTTTCAACTTTATTTAACAATTAAGCCATCTTTTATGGACATTTTTCAGGTTTTTGTCACAATGTTTTCAAAGTCGTCTGCTGCAGATTTTTTGTACGAGGGAAATGGTTAAGAGAGTGTACAACTATATTCAACATTTATACTTTCATATTATGTAGAATGTTTTCAAATAATTGCCTAGACAGTTATATGATGTAGTTTTATTGTATGTGGGAAAGGGTTGAATATAACTCATAGACAGACTGACCTGCCTCTGTGAACGCCGTTTATTACTCTTAGTGCTTTGACCGCTTACGCATGTATTACTTTCTTGAATAGAGCTATCTTTGTCACCAAGAGGAGTTATGTATGTATCATCATATGGGTCGACTGCGTCTTCATCGTCTGATTTGTAAAGAATATATTAGTTTACAGAGTTAACTCCTCTTTCCACCTTACAACAAATATGCGGCAGACAACTTTGAAAATATACAGGCAAAATCATGGAAAATATAGTGACATGAATGTATGGCTATTTATTAGTGATTAAAACATTGTGACAAACGGAGAAAATGATGAGCAATTTCATCGTTTGCCACAATGTTTTCAAACGTCGTCTGCTGCAGAAAGTTGTAAGCCTTTCCCACATACAACAAACCTTGAAATTATCAAGGTCAATATATACAAAATCTCTATAAATCAAGATACGATTATTGAATAGAGTAGAAATCATTGTGGCAAAAGGAGAAGTTGCTCATTATGAGCAATTTCGCCTTTTGCCACAATTATTTCAAAAGTCGTCTGCTGCAGAGGTGTCAGAAAGCTTCTATATGTGGGAAAGGGTTAATTAAGTACCATTTAAATTGATTTATTTACCTGATATGGTAATTTCAAAACTGTCTGATTTGAAAACGTCTGATAAAAATAACTACGGCAATTATGAAAATTAAAATAATTTTTAGTTGGAAAGTGAATGGAATCGAAGCTGAACATTAGGAAGAAACATCGCGAAGTGAATGGAATTGAGAATGAATGTTAGGAAGAAACATCGTGATGCAGCTAATATAAAGCAGACAGCTGTATCATGGAACAGCCAAACGAAAAATTAAAACAATATAAAATTATGTTCACAATTTCCCATATATATATATAAACGCTTTCTGACGCCTCTGCAGCAGATGACTTTTGAAAACATTGTGACAAAATGAGAAATTGATCAAGGCAAGCAGTTTCTCATTTTGCTAGTTATTTATAGCAATTCTTCTATTTTTTGCCTAGATTATTTCAAAGTTGTCTGCTGCAGATTTGTTGTATGTGGTAAAAGGTTAACATAAATTCTCCATAACACAGATCTACAAATACTTTTTTCCCTCTTAATGTTTTCTTAGATAAAATGTACTCAGATTTGTATGTATATTTTGGAGTTTTTGACATAAGATTTGAATTGAAAACATATTGCATGACCTCAATTCTTACCCACATACAACAAATCTTCAGCAGATGACTTTGTAAACATCTCAGCAAAAAAGTGGAAAATCTCTATAATATAAATAAAGAATTAATATAAAATAGAGTTGAAAACATTGTGGCAAAAGGAGAAATTACTCATCATGAGCAATTTCTCCTCTTGCCACACTGTTTTCAACAGTTGTCTGTACTAGAGTTGTCAGAAAGTGTCTGTAAATGGGAAGGGTTTGACCAGATATCCAAAGTGTCTAAAACATACCCCTTTCTAGCTCCAAAGCAATCCGAAAAGAAGTTAAACTTGCCCAAGATCTTATCCCAATAGAGATCGTACCAAGTGTGGTGTAGATTTGATAATAAATGATCAAATTAGAGTGAACAATGTTAATTTAGCAAAATTTCACTCATTAAAGGGCCATAACTCTGGTGTGTCTAATAAGATCTCGAAATCAATGTTGGCCAAAATATTGTCGCCATAAATATTCTGACCAAGTGTTGTAAAGATTTTATCACGAATGATTCGAGTTAGAATGAAAACAGTTCATTTAGCAAAATTGCACTCATTAAAGTGCCGCAACTGTGGTTTGTCTAAGAAGATCCCTAAATCAATGTTGGCCAAAATATTGTCGACATAAATTTTGTGACCAAGTGTGGTGAAGATTTGATCACGAATGATTCGAGTTAGAATGAACAAAGTTCATATAGCAAAATTTCACTCATTAAAGGGCCATAACTCTGGTGTGTCTAGGAAGATCTCGAAATCATTGTTGGCCAAAATATTGTCGCCATAAATATTAGCAAGTGTTGTAAGGATTTGATCACGAATGATCGAGTTAAAATGAACAAAGTTAATTTAGCAAAACTTCACTCATTAAAGGGCCATAACTCTGGTGTGTCTAGGAAGATCTCAAAATCAATGTTGGCCAAAATATTGGTATAAAGTTTAGTGAAGATCAGATAAAGATTTCTGAACTTAGGTAGCGGAATGTTTCTGTGGACGCTAAATGCCCACTAAACAGAATGCTGTAGATGTTCCCAAAACGTGACCCGTCTGACGAGATTTATACCTTTTGAATGTTTAGTATAGGTCACATTTTTTAAATTGTTGTTTTTAAAATGAATCTCATGATATACATTTCTTTTTTCGTATTTCTGAAAATATAGATGGCTGCATATTTTGTTCCTGATTTGGTTGATTTGGTTGAGGAAAGGGCATCATACCATAGGCCAAGGGTTGATAAAAGTTGAGACTCCCTTGATGCAGTTGGGGCATCTGCATTCCTTGTGTCCAAGGGGTCATTTGTGGCCTGGCATTGTCTTGATATTCACTGTGTGCAGTTGGATTTATCCGGGACATCATCATGTGTTCAAACTGTGGTATCATGGGATATTGCATAAAGGGCTGCATATTTCCGTTAGGGCCACTATAGGGAGCATTTGGGTTACCATATCGTTGAAACTGGCCAGCAAATAAAGAATTATTAAGCATATTTCCGTCAGAGCTTTCATAGGGAGCACTATATGGGTTACCATATGATGGAAACCGGCTAGCAAACATAGGAACATTAGGCTGGAATTTTATCTCAGAACGAAAAGAATATCCTCGTTTTTCTTTTGGTTCATTCACTGTCTCCTTTGTATCATTTCTTTGCGGAACATTTGGCTTCTCTGGTATTGTTTCGTGTTCTAACTTTTTCCCTACTGATTCGAGGGATTTAGGCTGAGATTTGTCACTAGTTACTTCACCATTTATTGAAGCTTTTCTTTCTTTTCTTACTGTATCAGTTTTTATGTTGGCTAAAGAGTCTTTTTTATCTGCATCGGCCAGCCTATTCTCACTTTTCTGACTGGATCCATCTTTTTCCACTTCTTTTGTATACCCATGACTGGTTCCGATAATGGATAGATAGTGATCAGAATCTGCAGCAGACGACTTTAAAATCATTTTGGCATAACCATCTGTAAATGAAAACATAAATTTTGAATTATTGAACAGAGTTGAAAACATTGTGGCCAAAGAACATCATGAGCAATTTCTTCTTTTGGCACAGTTGCCTGCTGCAAAGGACTGGTGTCTAAATGCGTCTGTAATGAGGAAAGTCGAATGAAAAATAGTTTAAGGTATAAATAAGTTAAAGGAAGATAGCTTGAGTACAGAGAATTTAGTTATGATAGGTAATGAAAAATATTTATTTTTTGTGCCAAAAAATACCATATAAGGTTAACAGTTAACACTTTCCCACATACAACAAATCTGCAGCAGACGAAATAAAAAAACATCTATATAAAACTATGGAAAATCTTTATAAATGAAAGTTCAATTATTGTATAAAATTGAAAACATTGTGACATTAAGAGCAATTTCTTATTTGGAATGCTTTCAAGAGTCGTCTGCTGCAGATGCGTCATCATGCGTGGAAAATCAATTGAGATAAATAAGTTAAAGAAAGAGAGAATTTAGTTATGATAGGTAATGAAAAATATTTATTTTTTGTGCAAAAAAATACCATATAAGGTAAACAGTTTACACGTTCCCACATACAACAAATCGGCAGCAGACGAAATAAAAAAACATCTATGTAAAACTATGGAAAATCTTTATAAATGAAAGTTCAATTATTGTATAAAATTGAAAACATTGTGACATTAAGAGCAATTTCTTATTTCGAATGCTTTCAAGAGTCGTCTGCTGCAGATGGTCATCATGCGTGGGAAAGCAAATGTTTGTCCCATTTCGGAGAACTTGAATTATAATGAAATATTAAATAATATTATGCTGTAGTCTATTATATTGTATTATCAGTCTATCTTATATCAGCCTCACAAACAATTGTGTTGTCCGATTTTGGAGAAGCTATAATTATGTATCTTATAGTAATATATTTTATATCGTATTATATGTCTGTCTTATATCAGCATCACAAACAATTAGTCCGTTACATTTGGGAGCAGCTATACATTTTAATAAATAGCGACACGGGCTGTGAGTTCAAATCCGAGTTCAAATCCCAGCTCGATCAATGGGCTTATAGTCTTTGTGGAAAAGCAGCCAGTTGCTTGGAAAGTATGTTGTGTGGAGTACTGGTTCGAGAAAGCCAGGAAACACATAAGTAAGTGAACTGGCCGCCGTAATATGACTCAAACATTGTTGAAAACGGCGTTAAGCTACAATCAACCAATCAATCAATTTGTATATGTCTTAAGATGTCTCTGCAGCAGACTATTTTCATCAGAAAGATTCAAACTAGGTGATACTTGAAATATGATATCGGGTAAAAGTGTTTGTAAAGAGGCTTCTAGTACCTGCATATTTATGTGGCAACTTTGGTGGTAAACCATTCATTCGGTCTTCTACAATAGCTTTTTCTGTAGCAGGAAAAATAGGGTTTGAGGCTTGAGAAGGGCTTGGAATAAGCCTTGAACTTATAGTTAGGTCTGATAGTGTCCGATTCTGATCTGATCCGGGGGTAAGATCTGAATCTTGTTTTGTTGCTGAAATGTACGGAAAAAAATGTTAATTTTAGTTTAATTAAGATACAATATTGAAAACATTGTGGAATTTATTTCTTTCAAAGGGTTCTCATATTCTTAAATTATTTGTTTCTAGAAGATTGATAGTAATTGTATGTCATCTGATGGCATTCTCTATGGATATAAGCAAATAGGTGTATATAATAATATATTACATTTTACTATATACACACATAAGGGCCAGTAGTTTTTGAAATATATTTAAGCTCCTATGACCTAGTATTGCAGCGGATAATTTGAACCATACAAGGATCAATCCTGCTAAGTTTAGTCAAAATCCAAACTGAGCTTTAGGGGAAGCTGTCATTTAAAGAAAACATATACGACGAACGTCTGGACCATTCGACGACCGAGTGACCAGCCAGCTGGACGGACAACGGACATCAGACCATCACAATTACTCACCGTGGGCTCAGGAGAGCTCAACCATGTTTAACAATTTGGCTAGAAGAATGCAATATGAATGCAACTAAATGAACGGACTCCGTACAGCAAGTGACCACAAATACTCATACCAAGTAATATGTAAAGTAAGCTAAATAGAACTTGAGGTTTCATAATGTTAATAGGGACATTTGTTGACAATCTTGTTACCTGCATATGTTTCCATGGCTGCAGTACTCCGCGTGTAACTATTGAACCAGTTGTTGATGGAATCTAGTTGATGCTCCGCGCCTGTAAGATAAATCGCCAAGTCCTTGTCGTCTTCCGTCAAAACCCTCACAGACACAGATCTACCCAATATGTCTCTATAAACAGCTACAAGCTCTTCTACCATACTCTCTATTTCTTCAACAGGTTTAGTAGTCTTTTTGCGTTCTTTAGTTTGCTTCACACATGTCTTAACAACTTGTACTGCTTCGTGCGCATCATCACTTTTGGAAGAGCAAATCCAGGTTTTCTTTGAATGATTATTGATTGTCCAGAATAAGTCTTGAAAGTTCTTTTTCTCTAAAGTATTCATAATGATGCTTGGAATATCAATAGATTCCTCGCATGTTTGAACTTCACCAAACTCAAGTTCCAGACAACAATATGGGTTGATAAATACTTCTTCTATCCACTTTCGAACCCTGTTTAAATCTTTCTGTTGACCTCGCAATTCAACATTGAATTCATCCTTTGATTCCATGACATTGAAGAATACAAGGACGTCAGGGGATACTGTTCTTACCCTTCTTTTCATGTCGTACTTCTCAAAGACATGAGAATAGACGATAGGTAAATTGATATTTATTGAATGCCCTTTGGATAACATTTTCTTTTCAAATTCTTGTACGGCTTGGTTAATTATCTCCTTCGCTTTATCTAAGTACTTAACATCATGAACACATCGAATTACTTTACTATTTAAAGTATCTGTCATCTTCGTGTACAACTCATCAGCTATATCACTGTGTTGTACAATTTTGTTCAGAACTTGAAGAAATTCAGTACTAGGGTGTGACGCTTTCAGTGGAAACCATGAGACAGCAATCGAATCAGTATCTGACAAAAGTGTTTCCTCGATGATCTTTTCAAGGCTATCAAAATCATAAGCCTCCTTTTGTATTCTTAGGAAAACTTCCAGTATTCCATCACTTATTGTTACATTTTCTGTGATATTCGCCAATTCCGCCATCTTTTGTTGAAGTAAGCTGCGATTATTGGTGATATACTGCCACTTCAGATACTTCTCTAGTGTCAGAGGTATGTATAACGGTTTCTTAAATTCTTGTAACTTTTTTCTTAATTTATTCTTATAGTGAACAATGATATCAATCCCTCTCCCTAAAGTTGTTTCCGAGTCTGTTGAAGAATCTAAATGAAAATAAACAAATAATACAAAATCATTGGATATTATTATCACTTATCTTTTTGAAAAAGTATTCTATGAAATCTGAATTCATCATAAATATCAAAAACAAGTTTTCTCAATTGATGACTTTAGGGTTTAATGAATCATGCAAAGGAAAGACTACTATTCTAAGCATATTTTTTTCAACCTAAAATTAATTTTTTATCTCATTTTTTGTTCACTATTTATTTAAATATTTCTTCACATATAATGACATTATAATCTTTATAATAGTGTAACAAGAAAGACATATCTTGTAAATGATGCCTGCTCTTAACCTTGAAATTCAGGATCAAAGTAAAATGTACAGACCAATATTTTACTGATCAGTAATTGGTTATAACCCTGTACCTCTTTGCAATAGTGTTTATAATTGTCTCACTTATCCCATAAAAGCCACAATTAGCCTTCTTGGTACATGGTATCACATTGAAGAAAATTCCTTTAATTGATTGTTATCAATAAGAAGTCATTTATTATATACACAAACTATAATTAATGGCAGACATTAGGCCCCTCCATACATAAGATGCTTCACTGAAAACTGCATATGCAGACATAAGCCCCTTCACAGGCAAACATAAGCCCCTTTATTGGAATTGTTAAAAGCGGATAGTATCTCCTTCGTCGGCGGACATTAGCACATTAACAGGATTGCTGAAAGCAGACGTAACACAGCATTATAATTGGCCACATCGAGTGCAGTGGGACGACTGATGTATTCAGGTATCCACTCTCAATTAGAATCTACAACATTTAAACAACTTTTGAATACGACTTACCAGTTACAATTCCGTCGGATTCATTGCCATCATCTAAAGTATATTCATCTGACATGGTCACAGACATTGGGCGATTGCAACTGCAAAGTCCATCTACCTCGTCTGAAAAAAATAGTATTATACTAATCTGAAGATTTTAACGGACCAGGATTCCCATGTGACAATAGACGGGTTCTAACAGAGAACCCCCATTGTACCATGTTGCTACAAAAGCCAGCCAAGTAGAAAGGTGGTACAAATCCCACATAAAAATGCCTAGTTATTGTAGATCTAAATGTAATTATATACATTATATTGTCATGTAAAAAGACCGTGTACTATATTACTTGTTACATCGTTTATTCTGCATGGCGAGGGTAAACTATAAACAATAAGCCTACCTTGTTATATATTCAGATTTACGAAGAGAATACCCACTTGTCTATCTATGTATGTAAATGTAGTTTGATGAGAATATACCCTTTTTCAACCATACTGCAGTCATATCACGACGACAAATCACTTATTGAATGTCATGATCCCTGACGGACAAACTAGTACTAAGATCCAAAGGAAATGTGTCTTGCCTAATGACACTCCACCGTGACCACCGAGAGTAAGGATCGACCCTTGGATGCCCAATTTGATGAATTGTGGCAAAAGGTGAAATTACTCATTTGGAGTCAAAGAACTGCATTAGCAAACATCGACTTAAAAACAAAGTCTTTGATATTGTCTAGGCAGAAATATGGAAAAGCTCTATCAATGAAAGAGAAAGTTTGAGTATATTTTAAAACGTTTTTAAAACAGTGTTAATAAAGTAGAAATTGCTTCTTATCAGCAGTTTCTTCCTTTGTCAGGATGTTTTCAAAAGTCGTCTGGTAAAACTGCGTCAAAATGGAGGAGTAAAATGCGCCTCATTGAAAAGATTAATCTCTGTGACTGTGAGTGCCGGTTTTTTTTTAACTGACCTGTGGTTTCTTTACATGTAGCCATTGTTCACGACCATATGCCAACGTCAACGCTGAAAGATAAAGTAAATCAGTAAATACTTCACGGACACCATTAACCTTATCCTAACGACAGGGACATGTGACACATTAACCTTATCCTGACGACAGGGACATACGAAACATTAATCTTATCCTAACGATAGGGACATCTGACACATTAACCTTATTCTAACGACAGGGACATACAACACATTAATCTTATCCTAACGACAGGAACATACAACACATTAACCTTATCCTAACGACAGGGACATACAACACATTAATCTTATCCTAACGACAGGGGTATACAAAACATTAACCTTATCCTAACGACAGGGACATACAACACATTAATCTTATCCTAACGACAGGGACATGTGACACATTAACCTTATCCTAACGACAGGGGCATACAACACATTAATCTTATCCTAACGACAGGGGTATGTGACACATTAATCTTATCATAACGACAGGGACATACAACACATTAACCTTATCCTAACGACAGGGACATACAACACATTAATCTTATCCTAACGACAGGGACATACAACAGATTAATCTTACCCTAACGACAGGGACATGTGACACATTAATCTTATCCTAACGACAGGGACATACAACACATTAATCTTATCCTAACGACAGGGACATACAACACATTAATCTTATCCTAACGACAGGGACATACAACACATTAATCTTATTCTAACGACAGGGGCATACAACACATTAATCTTATCATAACGATAGGTACATGTGACACATTAATCTTATCATAACGACAGGGGCATACAACACATTAATATTATCCTAACGACAGGGACATACAACACATTAATCTTATCCTAACGACAGGGACATATGACACATTAACCTTATTCTAACGACAGGGACATACAACACATTAATCTTATCCTAACGACAGGAACATACAACACATTAACCTTACCCTAACGACAGGGACATACAACACATTAATCTTATCCTAACGACAGGGACATGCGACACATTAATCTTATCCTAACGACAGGGGCATACAACACATTAACCTTATCCTAAAGACAGGGACATACAACACATTAATCTTATCCTAACGACAGGGACATACAACACATTAACCTTATTCTAACGACAGGGACATACAACACATTAATCTTATCCTAACGACAGGGACATACAACACATTAACCTTATCATAACGACAGGGACATACAACACATTAATCTTATCATAACGACAGGGACATACAACACATTAATCTTATCCTAACGACAGGGGCATACAACACATTAATCTTATCCTAACGACAGGGACATACAACACATTAATCTTATCCTAACGACAGGGACATACAACACATTAATCTTATCCTAACGACAGGGACATACAACACATTAACCTTATCCTAAAGACAGGGACATACAACACATTAATCTTATCCTAACGACAGGAACATACAACACATTAACCTTATCCTAACGACAGGGACATACAACACATTAATCTTATCCTAACGACAGGGACATACAACACATTAATCTTATCCTAACGACAGGGACATACAACACATTAATCTTATCCTAACGACAGGGACATACAACACATTAATATTATCCTAACGACAGGGACATACAACACATTAACCTTATCATAACGACAGGGACATACAACACATTAATCTTATCCTAACGACAGGGGTATACAAAACATTAACCTTATCCTAACGACAGGGACATACAACACATTAATCTTATCCTAACGACAGGGACATGTGACACATTAACCTTATCCTAACGACAGGGGCATACAACACATTAATCTTATCCTAACGACAGGGGTATGTGACACATTAATCTTATCATAACGACAGGGACATACAACACATTAACCTTATCCTAACGACAGGGACATACAACACATTACTCTTATCCTAACGACAGGGACATACAACAGATTAATCTTACCCTAACGACAGGGACATGTGACACATTAATCTTATCCTAACGACAGGGGCATACAACACATTAACCTTATCCTAAAGACAGGGACATACAACACATTAATCTTATCCTAACGACAGGGACATACAACACATTAACCTTATTCTAACGACAGGGACATACAACACATTAATCTTATCCTAACGACAGGGACATACAACACATTAACCTTATCCTAACGACAGGGACATACAACACATTAATCTTATCCTAACGACAGGGACATATGACACATTAACCTTATTCTAACGACAGGAACATACAACACATTAATCTTATCCTAACGACAGGAACATACAACACATTAACCTTACCCTAACGACAGGGACATACAACACAGTAATCTTATCCTAACGACAGGGACATGTGACACATTAATCTTATCCTAACGACAGGGGCATACAACACATTAACCTTATCCTAACGACAGGGACATACAACACATTAACCTTATCCTAACGACAGGGACATACAACACATTAATCTTATCCTAACGACAGGAACATACAACACATTAACCTTATCATAACGACAGGGACATACAACACATTAATCTTATCCTAACGACAGGGACATACAACACATTAACCTTATCCTAAAGACAGGGACATACAACACATTAATTTTATCCTAACGACAGGAACATACAACACATTAACCTTATCATAACGACAGGGACATACAACACATTAATCTTATCCTAACGACAGGGACATACAACACATTAATCTTATCCTAACGACAGGGACATACAACACATTAACCTTATCCTAAAGACAGGGACATACAACACATTAATTTTATCCTAACGACAGGAACATACAACACATTAACCTTATCCTAACGACAGGGACATACAACACATTAATCTTATCCTAACGACAGGGACATACAACACATTAATCTTATCCTAACGACAGGGACATGTGACACATTAATCTTATCCTAACGACAGGGGCATACAACACATTAACCTTATCATAACGATGGGTACATGTGACACATTAATCTTATCCTAACGACAGGGGCATACATCACATTAATCTTATCATAACGACAGGGACATGTGACACATTAATCTTATCCTAACGACAGGGGCATACAACACATTAATCTTATCATAAAGACAGGGGCATACACCACATTAATCTTATCATAACGACAGGGACATGTGACACATTAATCTTATCCTAACGACAGGGACATACAACACATTAATCTTATCCTAACGACAGGAACATACAACACATTAACCTTATCCTAACGACAGGGACATACGACACATTAACAGTACTCTACGAGACTGCTGAAAACATTCTGGAACACGAGTGTTAAACTGTTGCAAAATACACCAGACAGGGAGGCAGAACTTGTATGGTAAGTTTTATGCCCATAAAAATTCACAGCACCACTGATGAAAATTGGGTAAGAAATGTCGATTTATTTATTTTTTCATGATAAACTATGTCTCCTTTTCCTCGTTGTCTACTCTATGTCTCTCTTTTTATGTGATGTATCATATCGAAATATAAAACTGTATATATACAATAAGTGGTATGTTACTTTAGTACGTGCTCATTACTAGACAATATTCACACGATCATGACGGCTCACTTTGATGAAAAAACACGTACGCCATACATGTAATACTATATATTTGCAAAAAAAAAAAAGGCATATTATTTCGTTTGAGAAATTAAAACCTTAAAATATTAACTTGATCCTGAACATGTGCCAAATCTTTATATTTGTTTGTGTAGCATTGCATGTATTTTTGTCGAATTAATTATTATTTATGAACACGTGATTAAATAATCACACAGAGTTTAAATTATTAGAAGGTACATACATACTATTTATATATGTTTGCACAAAGGGAGACGGGGTGAACATTGGCAAATAATGCTGAATAGTAATACCGTACAATGCACAAAACCGCATGCATTCAATGGGATCATCTCGGGTAAATCCGTCATACATCAGTGGTGAAGCATTCATTAACCGAGGTATTCCAATTGGAATTATCTATCAGTTTACATGATTGTCAAAGTTATTTGGATCGATAATCCTGTTTACGTCACGGTTAGTGACTATCTCGAAGGTTTACAAACGACTCTGTTCTCGTTTACAAAGTGACATTTAGCGTAGGTGTTATATATAGAGATTTATAGAAATATCTTGACCGATTTTTTTACTAGTTTTAAGATTGAAACCGGTCCGACGAGTCAAAATTCGGTGTGAACCGGCAATTGTGCGGAGGCCTGCCGTACATGTATGTACATTACGTTCCCTGTTTCTAAATAAAACAAATATAAGCAATCTTATTCTTTGATGTTTACGCCGTTTTTAATACTAGTTCATTTATCTCACGGCTTAACAGATATTATCTTGGTAAACAAACCAGTACAATATACGGAGACGTTCCTTATACAAGGAATTCCCCCATGACTGTCACAAACGGGCATCAATCCCGGGACGTCCAGTATCAAAACCCCAATGCAAACCACTCAACCACAGCGGATTTCTCAAATGAAAATAAAGAAACGTTCATGTGTTCATGTATAATGTAGTCTGAATTTGTTGTGAAGTTAAATATACATGATTTGAGAAAATGAAGGAAAAAATGATGTTATGATTGACAACATTCAGTTAACTTTGCTATCACGCCTATGATATTTATAACTGGCAACATGTAATGTTAATTATTTGGTTTGAAAGCACTTTTTTAAAAGAAGAGGGCCATGATGCTCCTGGATCGCTCACCTAAATTATGCAATATAATTGCGATGCCTACCACAATAACTTTTGTTTACCAACCAACATGCCTAGACGTAATCTTGTAGAGGGTCACCAAAGGAACATTTCAACAAAATTATTTGGAAATCGGCTAGATACTTTGGAAGAAGAGGATTTGTAAAGTTTTCAATACAACAATATAAGGCAAAACTGCTTTCCCCTCCCCCCCCCCCCCGCCCCCCCCGCCCCCCGCCCCCCCCCCCCTCCTCTGATGGCAATGTTTTTCAACCAATCAACATAGCATAATGGATTATGATGGAGGGGCACCCACGAAAATATTTCTACACAAATTATTTGGAAATCGGACAGAGACTTTGGAGAAGTTTTCACTATAGCCAATATAGCCATAATTATAAGGCAAAACAGCCCCGCCCTCTGGTGGCCATCTTGTTTCAACCAATCAACATGGCTTGAAGGAATCTGATAGAGGGTCATCCTAGGAACATTTCTACAAAGAAGAAGATTGTTAAAGTTTTCACTTAGCCATATAAGGCAAAACATCCCTGCTACTGGTGACCATGTTTCTTTTATCAATCCACATGGCTTAAGGGAATCTGATGGAGGGTCACCCAAGGAACATTTCTTCAAAATTATTTGAAAATCGGCCAACCAGTTTGTGAGATTAAGGTTTTTTTGTTTGGTGATATGGACACCAGAATTTTGCAAGGATCTTAAAAGTTAAAAAAAAATCTTGAGAATACATTGAGAGGATGGTTGCTTGGAAATTGCATTCCAATTGACCCACTGGTTACTGATGAGATGATGTTTACGGACGCACGAAGCACATATAACAATAACTGACCTTGAGTTCTTCCTGCTCAGGTGAGCTAAAAATAAAAAAAATATTCACACAATATTAATCCGTTACTTGATATGCTATTTTACACTTTTCCAAATAGAACACTGAAGGCAAAAAACAATATTCAGGGTTGAATTTTGAAAACATTTTGGGAAATTTTTTTTTTTTATAAAACGTATCTTAGTACATGTAATTGTTTTGTTTGCTTTCAGCTGTTAATTAGAAAACAACAGCATAGTTTAGATTAAAATGTGTGATCACATAAATCCTATCTACAAAAAGATAATAGGACACTACTAGTTTGGTTTCTAGTCTCAAGTCTTTGCTACAACGCGGAAACCAAACTATGAAAATGACGTCACGTCAGCGGCTAGACGTCATAACGTTAGTCACTTTGGCGCCAAAACCGGTAAATTTCATGTAGAAATATGGTAAACGTTAAAATACATTATTTACATTTATCAATATAAAGTTCTTATACTTAATTATTTTCTTATAGTTATTAATTTTCTTATGTACATCAAGTTATTGCAGGGAAAATAGTGAGTTTGCCAAAAGAACCTTTCTGAAAAAAAATAACTATCCATAAAGTCAAAGCCGAAATGTCTGTCAGCCAAAATGTCCGTCCACCGAACATGTTTCCCGGTCAAATATATTCACAATATTTCGTTCAGCTGTAGGGCTACAAATCAAAAGTTTTCCCCGCGTGTAGACTTCCGAGGAAAATTATTCTGATATGCATGGTCCCTGAATTTAATCATTGGTCACCATTCTTTGCTCAAACTGAACCACCAACTATTCATATGTATCTCCAAACAGAATTGTTCATATTTTGATCATACTTTTAATGCAAATTGTATTTGTGTTTAGCGTGTTCTTTTAAAACAAGAGGCCCATGAGGGCCTATGCTCTACTGGGATGGTTCTTTGATCATTTTCAATCCAGAGCATGTATACATGTATGGTGAAGATCGGATAGTAAATCGAGGCTCTATTGTATTCACAAGCTGTATTAAAGCAATTTTGACAATTTCAAGGGCCATAATCCAGTCATGCAATCGCACATCTGGCTAGTTTTCACAAGGAACCAAGCTCTCATCAATATTTAACTACTAACTAAGTTTGGTGAAGATCAGATAGTAAATGGAGGCTCTATTGTGTTCACAAGCTGTATTATAACAATTTTGACAATTCCAAGGGCCATAATCTAGTCTAGCATGGGCGGATCGGGCTGGTTAGCAAAAGGAACCGAGCTCTCATGGATATATGACTAATGTATAAGTTTGATGGAGATACAATCAAAACTGAAGACTTTATCGCGTTCACAAGCTGTATTATAGCAATTTTGACAACTTCAAGGGCCATAATCCAGTCATGCAATGGCACATCTGGCTGGTTTTCGAAAGGAACCACGCTCTCATCAATATTTAACTACTATCTAAGTTTGGTGAAGATCAGATAGTAAATGGAGCTTCTATTGTGTTCACAAGCTCCATTATAGCAATTTTGACAATTTCAAGGGCCATAATCCAGTCTTGCATAGGCGGATCTGGCTGGTTTGCGAAACGAACCGAGCTCTCATAGATATCTAACTACTGTATGAGTTTGGTGGAGATATAATCAAAATTGAACGCACGCACACGCACGCACGCAAGCACACCCACAGACAGACAGACAAACAAACAGACAGACAGACAGGCAAACAGACAGTCCGACCGACAGGCAAACAGACAGACAAACAGACAGAGAGACAGACATACATGCAAACACAGACAAACAGACAGAGAGACATGCAGACAGGCAGACAGGCAGGCAGGCAGACACCCACCCACCCCGTAACAGCTACTAGTCTTATATGTAATACATACTTAGAAGTTAAATTGCAATAGTGTAACTACACTGTCTGATCTACACGATTTACAATGTTCAATTACTCCATCCATGCTTAGACCAGCTTAGTTACCGAAATATAGTAATACAGAGAGACATACAATCAGATAGACATAAATTTATAGAAATTTATATGTTACCCTACATGAATACAAGAGAGACAAGAATACATACAGATAGACATATACAAAGATATACATACATATTAATAGACATACATAATGATAGAGACAAGATGATAGACATACATAGACAGATAGATATACAAATTCATAGACGGATAGACTTTTAAACGCATAGACAGATATACATACAGATTGACCGTCACGTGGATGTACATGCATACAGACAAACAGGCAGATTGACAGTTACACCAACAGATAGACGCAGAGATAGATGGACATACATATAAACATAAAAATAGAGACATAAATACAGATAGACATACACTCAAGAGAGACATAAATACAGAAAGGCATAAATTCAGAGACACATGAGTAAATGCAGATATACATACCTAGTGGTAGACATACATGATGATAGAGACACGATGAGAGACATACATGATGATAGGCATACATAGACAGATCGAAATACAAATTCATAGACGGATAGAATTTTAAACGCATAGACAGATAAACATACAGATTGACCGTCACGTGGATGTACATGCATACAGACAAACAGGCAGATTGACAGTTACACCAACACATAGACGGAGAGACAGACGGACATACATACATACATACATATATACATAAACATAGAGACATAAATACATATAGACATACACTCAGATATGCATACATTCAGAGACACATGAATAAATACAAATACACATACCTAATGATAGAGACACGATGATAGACATAAATAGACAGATAGACATACACATACACATTAAACCAATTGTCATCGTCTGATATGTTTCCTATGCACGTGTATAA
Source organism: Serripes groenlandicus (assembly GCA_031761405.1). Classification (NCBI taxonomy): domain Eukaryota; kingdom Metazoa; phylum Mollusca; class Bivalvia; order Cardiida; family Cardiidae; genus Serripes; species Serripes groenlandicus. The sequence continues at coordinate 28,456,890 of JASEVX010000009.1, read as the reverse complement.
TGTAAATCTTTTCAACAAAGCTTATATTCTGTTCTGTTCTGTTCTGACACAGTGATATGACGGAAACATTGTGGAAAGTGACACAAAACACCATTGAAAAGAAACACGCTAATCTGTAGTAGTTTGGAAAGCGGCATAAAACATATTTAAAAAAAAAAGGTATAACCTGCCAGTATATATACACATTCATTTAGGAGAAAGTACACCAGTGTGATACCCAAATGGATCGCAAATGTGCGTATTCCGTTTTCGTTCCGCCTCGCAAACGTTCAAAAGTAGCCCGATCCTAGGTTGTTTTGGCATTTGATGGTAAAAGGAACTCTCCTCTATCCAACCGTACCATTGGTTAGGCTTGGATCACTTTATTCAAGAAAAAGACCAAGGCCCATTCCAATATTTTCACATGCCGAGGCCATTCCAATATTTTCACATGCCGGTCTAACACTAGTTCTTATTAACTTTAGTGTAAATCAAATCGCCGCATTGCAAATCACACACAAACACACGCGCACACACCGCACACACGCACGCACGGACGACTGACACCACGCCACGGCATAAATCAAAGTAAAATACACTCTGGATAGTTGCATGCAAAATATTAACCAGAATTTCTTAAAGGGTGACAATTTGTATTATATGCAGGATAGAGTTATATAACTTGATTAGTTACATAGGTGTGATGGTTGAGAAGGTTTGTATAACGTTGCAATGGAATGCTCTAACCATAATTTCTAAGTAAAAGAAGGCAATAATTTGCAGCATATGCAGGATAGAGTTATCTTACTTGGTGGTGTATATAGTTGTGAAATTGGGAAGGGTTATATGCAGTTTCAATACAATGCTTCAAGTAGTTCTAAGATATGGACTCTTAATGTAGTTGCTCGCAAAACTTCAACCATAATTTCTAAGTTAAAAAGGGTCATAATTTGCATTATATGCTGAAGAGAGTTATCGTACTTACTTGCTTACATAGGTGTGATGGATGGGAGGGGCTGTATAAAGTTACAATGCAATGCATCAAATAGTTACTAAGATATGGTCTCGTAATGTAGTTGCACGCACAACTTTAACCAGAATTGCTAAGTCCATAACGTGCCATAACGTGCATAAAATGCAGAATAGAGTTATTAAACTTGATAATCTACATCGGTGAGATGGATGGGAAGGGTTGTAATTTTAATCAAGTAAATACTGAGATAATGGAGTCTTAATTTAGTTGCACGCAACATTTAAACCAGAATTTCTAAGTTAAAAAAGGGCCATAACTAGCATAAAATGCAGGATATATTTATTTAACTTGATAATCTACATAGTTGGGATGCAATAAATGTAGTATATTAGTACTTGCAGGCAAAACCTAAACCAATGTGTGACGCGGATGCCGACGCCAGGGTGAGTAGTATAGCTCTCAAATTCTTCGAATAGTTGACCTAGAAATGCCAAAATATTTCATTTAGAACTTATAGAGAATCGTGTATTTAGCAAGGTATCTATTTATGACAACTTAGTCGTTTACTTTAACCATTTCAATATTTTGCTTACAGCTATACGTATTAGAGGTGTACGTCGACGGCGATTGTGAGCACGGATTACAGAATAACAAAATATGTCTTCAATGTTGTTTAAAAAGGCGGTCCTTTTTGTAATAAATATTAACCTTTTTAAAATTGGACGGTTGATTTGTGAAACACCAATTTCAATTTTAAAAGGAAAAATATCTGAAACCTCATCTTCGACGTTCAAAGGAAAATATTCTAAAAGTGTCTTTAAATTTCAAAAATTCTACGCCTAAATTAAGTTCTCAACTAAGATCGCCACAGACATTGAACAATAAAAGAAAATGCGAGATTCCAGATTTCAGTTATAAATTACCCAAAATAGAGCCAGACCTATCCGTGATTAATAAAGCCAATGAATTACAAACCTTCGAAATCAGCAGCAGACACAACAGTTTCCAGACAGATAACCGCGAAGAAATGTGTAATGAATATTAAGGATTAACCAATGAAGACATAAAATGTATAACCGAAAATAAAAAACTAAATTCAAACCATATGGAAGCAGTTAACAAATTGTTACGTAATAATTTAAGAAAATGAAAGATCTTCAATTGACAGAAATGGTACCAGTTTTTTGTACAAATGAAAAACGAAGGAAAACAAAACTACTCATGGATCCTGTTACGTCCCGAGCGTCCAACAGACAATATTTTAACTAACGGTCCGAAAATTCAACTGTCACAGATCTACGGTCGCGGTAAATCAAACAATCAAATAAAAGTTCCAAACAAACAGCATAGACTGCGGGCGTTTTGCGATAGCATTTGTAACATCTTACTGTTTTCGTAAAAAATTGTGTTTTGATATGATTTTTGACTGTAATAAAATGAGAAGCCATTTACTCGATTGTTTTCAAAAACAAGAAATATCGGCATTCCCGCAAACTACAAAAACTTTAAGCCATAGAAAAAAAGTCAAAACACTAGAAATAGAATTTGAAAACTATTGTATTTGTAACTTCCCGGGATGTGTCGATACCGTCATGGTACAATGTGATAAATGCACAAATTGGTTTCACAAATCCTGTGTTAATGCACCTGTGGATATGTCGACAACTGATGCGGACCTTAATTGTAACTTTGGATAATTATTTGGCTATTCCAATTGTATGATGAGTGATTAAATCGGCAACATTTAGGTTTTCTACTTATAACAGCCTTCAAATACAAATTAGGTTTATACGACGGTAAAGAAAGGTTATGGGAATTAGGAAAGTAGTTAATTAAGCAAATTCTCCTTTTCCAACACTGTTTTCAATATATGTTGTTTTTTACTGTTTACTTTAGACTGTCCATACAGCATATATGTTGTTTTTTAATTTTAGACTATCCACACAGCAAGAAAAAAACTTTTAACTCATTTGTTATAGATTAGTATTATTGTGTAAGAAGAGTAATTATTTGCATTATTCAGACTTTTGACGTATATGTAGCAGACATCTGAAAACATTATGGGATATGGCTCATAATGAGCAATGTCTCTAAATGCCTATAACGATTTTTTAATACTGCATATTTATTAACTCTTTCTCATATGCAGCAGGTGTTCAAACGATTAAAAGTGTTGTATATATATACTTATTGTTTGTTTGTTATTTCATGTGTCTGCCCCTTCCAAGTACCCTAGAGAATACAATGTTGCATGGATAATTTGCCTCGTAGTATTGCGCTGTGCACATAGAATTCTGTAGAAAGTTACAAAGTAGAAAATCAAGAGGCCAAAAAATATCTCGAACGCATGACCCTTCATTCGATTTCAAGTTTATTGTAAAGGAGAGAATATAGTTGAAGCAGAACCTACGGCTTGTTAGGCTAGCAACCTATTCTATTCTTGTCATGTGAGTTATAAGCATTAATTCGAAAACATAGATATTTACATGTGTAAGACAAACACAAATATGAACATGCACTGCACAAAAAAGATATAAATCTTAAAATATGTTTGTATATACGGATTTAAATCATATATTAACTCATAATTTGACTAAGTGAGAAGCAGCATCAACATACGTCATGATGTCCATTTCGCCAATTCGCAATTGGTGCTTCAGTCTGACGGGTATTTGCTCAAGCTCACGGTATACCCACTTCATTGGTCGCTGCTTTCCACCGTTGGCGTGCTGGAACAGCTTCGCCTCGTTAGCAGCCTGCTCTTTCTGGACCAGATATATTAATGTGTAAATATTAGGATGGCAGCTAGTGTCGTAGTTGGTTGTTTATTTTATTGTGCCAACCCTCAAAATGATTGGTAGTGCGTGGACCATCATTGTCGTTATGATTCCAGGATCGGCGGTCTCCCTCTACCCACTGCTCACTCACATAGTCCTTAAACTTAGACAACGGCACCTTCCAAGTTGACATCCGCCCTTGTCTTTGTCAGGACTGGTCTAGTCTTAGACCGCTGGCTATATAAACTGGATTTGGCTTCGTAGAATGTGGGTAGATTAGCCACAACCTCTAGGGTGGGATTGTGTTGATATATAATTATGTAATTACCTAGTATAACTGTTATAATCATAATTATATAATAAATACATATTGTTAATTGTTTGTATCTTGATAGTTCACATTCCAAAATTAAAAGATTTCTGCTATTTATTATTATGAACCTTTATCTGAATTATTATTGTTAAACGTACATACTTACAATTTGAATTGTATCTATACACAATTAAAGGAACACTTTTCTCCTTATAGATATGCATATGCACTGGAAACAAAAATAACAAAAAAAAGTTTTATTCTAGAATTAGTATGTATTTTCAACAGATGGCACAAGATAAATAACATTGAAATAGTACACTATAGGGATAATACGCATTTTAAGGGCGTCCGCAGATGTTCACGCCGAGAAAATATGTATTTTCGCTATTATTGCATAAAATGCGAGCAAACATCCAACATATAGGTAACGTTCAGTTGTACCGATAACCGCCGATGAACTTGACGCGATAAGGATTGACACATGTGACGTCATAAAGTAAACAAGTTATGTTTTATATATCCACGAACCGGTCCTACATCTAGGTTGTCATCGCTGACTCGAATGGTTTTGGATTATGTTATGCTCTTTAACTGTGAGTCTATTGCATGTTACCGATTATCGAGTTAAAGAAGCTGATGTTATTGTTAACCCAACAATTGCTCCTATTCTAGGGGAGATGGAGCGTCCATGTTTTGTTTACTAACGGTGCCCGGGTAATGCATATGTAAAACATCTAACCGGTCTGAAACGGCACGTACGCGCGAGAATCGCTTTGTATATACACGTTTTCTCGCCGTTTACGCCCGGTTTTTGCAATGCTTCTGTATCCCTTAAACGGGCGTAAAACATAGATTTTATGCAATAATATAGGGATAATACACATTTTCGAGGGCGTGAACATCTGCGAACGCCCGCAACATGTGTTTATGCCCGAGTGCGAAGCACGAGGGCATAAACACATTTAAGGGCGTCCGCAGATGTTCACGCCCGAGAAAATGTGTATTTTCGCTATTATTGCATAAAATAAGAGCAAACATCCAACATACAGTCCGCTGTAACGTTCAGTTGTACGATAACCGCCGATGAACATGACCCGATAACGCATGTGACGTCATAAACACATGTGACGTCATAAAGTAAACAAGTAATGTTTTACATATCCACGAACCGGGCCTACATCAAGGTTGCCATCGCTAACTCGACACGGGTCGAATTAAATAAATGGTTTTGGATTATGTTATGCTCTTTAACTGTGAATCTAGTGCATGTTACCGATTATCGAGTTAAAGAAGCTGATGTTATTGTTAACCCAACAAATTGCTCCTATTCTAGGGGAGATGCAGCGTCCATGTTTTGTTTACTAATGGTGCCCGGGTAATGCATATGTAAAACATCTAACCGGTGTGGCGTGAAATTTGTTCTCCCGTTGTGAGAGTTCTCATGCGCATGCGCAATGAGACTGGGTCCGCATACCACGCCGGTGTGGCGTGAAATTAGTTCTCCCGTTGTGGGAGTTCTCATACGCATGCGCATACCGAAATGAGAACTCCCACAACGGGAGAACAAATTTCACACCGGTGGCGTTAAATTTGTTCTTCCGTTGTGGGAGTTCTCATTCGCATGCAACAATGGTTGATTGATTGAGGGCGCAATGAGACTGAGACCGAATGCCATGCCGGTGTGGCGTGAAATTAGTTCTCCCGTTGTGGAAGTTCTCATACGCATGCGCATACCGAAATGAGAACTCCCACAACGGGAGAACAAATTTCACACCGGTGGCGTTAAATTTGTTCTCCCGTTGTGGGAGTTCTCATTCGCATGCACAATGGTTGATTGATTGATGGCGCAATGAGACTGAGACCGCATACCACGCCGGTGTGGCGTGAAATTAGTTCTCCCGTTGTGGAAGTTCTCATACGCATGCGCATACCGAAATGAGAACTCCCACAACGGGAGAACAAATTTCACACCGGTGGCGTTAAATTTGTTCTCCCGTTGTGGGAGTTCTCATTCGCATGCACAATATTTGATTGATTGGGGACGCAATGAGCTTGAGACCGCATACCACGCCGATGTGGCGTGAAATTAGTTCTCCCGTTGTGGGAGTTCTCATGTAATCATATGCGCATACCAAAATGAGAACTCCCACAACGGGAGAACAAATTTCACGCCACACCGTTGTGGGAGTTCTCATGCGCATGCGCAATGGAAGGGAGAACTTTTACAACGTGCCGCCAGAACGGAAGCGGAAGTGCAATCATACGCATGCGCTCACTAAAATGAGAACTCTCACAACGGGAGAACAAATTTCACGCCACACCGGTCTGAAACGGCACGTACGCGCGAGAATCGCTTTGTTTATACACGTTTTCTCGCCGTTTACGCCCGGCTTTTGCAATGTTTCTGTATCCCTTAAGCGGGCGTAAAACATAGATTTTATGCAATAGTTCGTTTTTCATTTCATTTTCATTGGCACTTAATTCCTTTCACACATAAAACAACAATATTAGCTTTTTTAACTCGATAAACAAAACAATAATATTAGCCTTTTTAACTCGATAAACGGTAACATGCAATAAACTCCCAGCTATATAAAGAACATAATATAATCCAAAACCATTTATTTAATTCGACCCGTGTCGAGCTTGATGTAGGACTAGTTTGTGGATATGTAAAACATAAATTGTTTATTTTATAACGTGGAATGGGGTCATGTTCATCAGCGGTTATAGTACATTTGAACATTATAGCGGACTGTATATATTGGATGTTTGCTCTTATTTTATGCAATAAAAGTGAAAATACACATTTTTTCGGGCGTGAACATCTGCGGACGGCCTTAAAATGTAACATTTTAAGGGCGTCCGCAGATGTTCACGACCTCTAAAATGTGTACTATCCCTATAAATTGTCCGCATTTTCGTTCTATATATTGCTATATATGGCTATTTTTCGAAAACGAAAGTAGACTGTTTTATAAACATCACTTATCTACCAAATTTATTCAGTGAAGTCAGGGACACTATATAGTGTCCCTGGTGAAGTTAATAATTTGAAACATAAAATAAATACGTAAAAGCGTAAATTTTTACCTAGAGTTATTCCAAAACAAATAAGTGTTGTAGGGATAGAGCCATATTATAATCCCTTGTTTTCGACGGGCCCACTTCTCAGTGTTTGTGCTGGTTCCCAATATAAAATGGTCGTGAAAGCAGAAACCCATAGCCTCTATTCGACTGTATCGGATGCTGTAGTTATATTGAAATTAGTGCTTCAATCGATTATTTACAGAGGTCAATTGATATTAATATATTTATTATTTGCAGATCATCGCCACTGTTCTCGTTAATTTCTGTAATTCTTGTATGTAATAGATAGATATCCTTCACCCAATCAGGCACCACTGATTGCCGGAGGACTTAGTCACTAGATAGGGGGAAGTTCAGAGGTCTTCTCCATAATATCTGTCTTAATACTTAACCTAACCCTATGATGTGGGTACTATACAGAATCGTCTCACTCAGTGTCAAAAAGGGGTTAAGAACGTGAAAATTGCCTCTTATCTAGAGCTCTGTTTTCTTAAACCTAACCGACATGAGTATATATATACCGAAATGTCAGTCGAATGGTTACTACGATAGACTAACAGCACAGTCGAATCTAGAAAATAAAGGCCAATAACTCGAAGTGTTTTGCAGCGGATGCAGCCACAGAGGGAAAAAATATTCTGCTACACAGAATAAAATGTGAACGTATTGTTATTGACAACTTTCTTAACAAATCAAAGAAGAGAGTGCCAGATTTACATCGTGACAAAATTCACCTGTAAAAACTGAAGAGGTAAAACCAAAGGGGGCCAGCACGAATTTTTAGTCATATATTGTGTAAATAATAAAATATAGACTATATTTACACTTTATATGACTAAAAATTCGTGCTTGCTCCCTTTGGGTAAAACATTGTTGGATATCAGAATTATGAAATCAAAGCATTATAGATACCACGGTTCTTGGGAGTGGAGTCGTTTCGTAACTTGTCCGTGTCGTAACCGAAACAAATTGGCTGTGTTGTACGCGGAAAACGTTTGGCTAAATTAATCGGATGTTTAGAACGTACACAAAAATGAATAATAGATTTATTTTCGGGTACAGTACTAAACAGCTGATTATTTTAGGGTACAGCCTAGTCCTACAAAAAAATGACAACGCGTATGCTAATTTTTCATTTTGTTTTTATCCTGCTGCTTTCGGTTGACCAATAAATGACAGATGATAAAATGAGCATCCGAAAGTCTAAATTATTTGGACTCGAAACGGCCTAGATATTTTCGGGTAAAAAACAGACAATTTCTTTTTTTCGGGTACATAACAGCCGATCTTATCTGTCCGCCTATATGGGATACAGAAATAAATGCATTTTCTTAAAGTGCAGCCCACTCAATGTATAGCAATGTACTTTTAAATAATGCCAAAGCGGTTCATCTGTAAGGCACCAATTTCAAGATGCTGCTCATATTTTGTCTTCTTCTGTTTTATTCTTCCACTATTCAGAGTACATGAAGATAACTTCCTTGGTAATGTTCGCAACAACCTAACATCCAACATGCCCTTTTTAAAAATATCTTACTTGTGAAGATCATTTCAAGACTCAAGAGACAGGGAAGATACAACGTATGATGCCACAGCTCATTCAGAGACTTCTGAAATAGATCCCTTGTAATGAAATACCCCAACTAGGATTTGAACCTGTACCCCTGGATTAACCCTTTCCCTCATACGTCAATTCTGCAGCAGACGACTTTAAACATATTTTGTCAAAGAATAGAAAATCTCTATAATTGAATGGATAACCTATGACTAAAAGTGGAAAACATTGTGGCAAAAGGAGAAATTGCTCGTTTTGAGCAACTTCTTCTTTCATCACTATGTTTTCAAAAGGCTGTCTGCTGCAGATGCGTCAGAACGCGTCTATATGAGAGAGAAAAAGGGTTAACAGTCCAGTATATTAACCGCAGGACCATCCATGAAGTCTCGATGAAGGGTTCAGGGTGCTGTTACAGTTGCAGAAGATGATTTGAACCTGGACATGCAAAACATTTTTAAATCATGAAGATATGTACTGAAAATTACTACAACCATTTTGTAACATCCACTTCTAAACAAATTGTCACTGATTAAACTCCCATTCTTTCAAAAAGTTCAAAACAATGTGTCTGTCAACTAAATGATTTCTCCCTGAGTCATTAGAGTAGCAAAGATTCCATTGGTACTCAGTATTTCATTCAAAAGTAGGTCTAATTTAGATGTGGTTAAGATTTTTTCTTTCTTGGATGCAATGTGAAAAGTCATTGACACAACAGACAACTTGCTTGATTTTCTAGATAACCACAATTAAAAGGTTTTTTTAATATCAACGCATGGATTTGAAAACATGCCAAAATAATATTTAAATGCTAACATACTGTTGAAAATATTCTGTTAAATAGAAAACATTCTCAAAATGAGTCTTATTTTATTCTTTTCCTATAAATATTGAAAGTATTGTCTCCTGTATAGTTATCTAAATTCCGTTCTATCGTGAAAATTTCTGCTGTTAATTAAATTCATCGCACTGAAAATCTCCCCCATCAAACCCCAATCTCCCACGTTGAGATCATGAAACTCCCCTTGAGAATGAGAAAAGGTTGGTAAGCATGGCCATTTAGTTCAGCTAAACAGAGGCATGTATAAATAAAGAGATTGGCAACTTAGATTAAGCAAAGAACGATTCTTGTGGGTATTGCAAGATGTGTAAGTGACTTAGTCATGTGACTAATTTAGCCATTAGTCGTGTCTGCTTGATCTTTCAGCGGCGGATCCCAAGGAGCGACTTCGGCTGTCATTCCAGGGGTTGTGAGTTTGAATGCCAGCTCGGCCAACATTATTTCCTACATTTGACAAAAGTCACTGACAAGCGTCATTCGTTTTCACCAATAGGCTAAGAGTCTATGTGGAGAAGCAGCTGGTTGTTTGGAAATTATGTTGTGTGGAGTACTGGTGTGAGAAAGCAATGAAACACATGCGTATGTGAACTGGCCGCTGTGATATGTATCTGTTCTATTAGGTTGACTGCATCCTTTTGTGCAGAATGAAAGCTTATAATGTTTTATGAAATCAATCATTACAAAATAATAACATGATAGATAAGACTAAAGAGTATAAAGTAAAGTTGATTAACACTTTCCAACATACAACAAATCTGTAGCAGACAACTTTGCAAAACATCTTTTCAAAAATGTGAAAAATCTCCATTAATTGCAGTTTTATTATTAAATAGAGTTGAAAACATTGTGGCAAATGGTAAAATTGCTCATCATGAGCAATTTCATCTATACCACAGTGTTTTAAAAAGTTGTAATACAGTATGCTGCAGAAGCCTCTGCAAGAGTCTATATGTGGGAAAGTGTTAAATATGATGGATTAACCCCTGACCTTATACACTTGCCGAAACATTTGCAACAGACTGTTACTGACAACTTTTGAAAACACTGTTACAAATGGAGAAATTCAATTTCTCCTTTTGCCACAATGTTTTCAACTAGATTCAATAATTACACTTTCAATTATAAAGATTTTCCACATGTTTGTCTAGATTTCTTCAAAGTCACCTGAGGCATATTTGTTGCATGTGGGAAAGGATTAAATTGTCTGCTTATATAGCATCTGCGAGCACTATTGTGTAACCAGGTATGTATGCATGACCCACTAGACTATGGGAACGATTTAATGAAGTAATCCTTTTTTTACTTTGTATTTACAGTTGATTGATTGCCTGTGATCTGCTATGGGGAGCAGGAAGTACCAAATCACCCTCTGGGTAAACCTCGATGAGGAGCTGGCTATCATGCACTTGTTTCATGACAAAGGATGGCCCTACATAAAATTTCAAAGTAAGATGATTAAAGACAAAGCCCTAGTCTAGCTAGGGCCCTACATAAGTAGATTAACCTTTTTCCTCATATACATGCTTTCTGACGCCTCTTCAGCAGACAGATTGTTGAAAACATGGTGACAAAAGGAGAAATTGCTCGTTTTGTCACCATGTTTTCAACTCTATTCAAATACTTTACTTTCATTTAAAGGGAGTTTCCAAATTTGTTTGGGTATGTTTTCAGTCGTCGGCTGCAGGTTTGCTGTATGTGAGAAAGGGTTAAAGATATTTCTCACTATCTTCCTTATGACTCAATCTAACCCTATGAAATGCATATATATACAAGATTTGTCTCACTGATCTAGTTCTTGTGAGTACCCACAATATATAGGATGTTGAGGTCAAATAAGGATTTAACCCTTTCCAACATACAACAGATCTGCAACAGACGACTTTCAAAATCATTGACTGCACAAAAATATAAAAAAAAATCACTTTAACCCTTTTCCTCATACGACAATTCTGCAGCAGACAACTTTCAACATCATTAAATGACTAGGACAAATTATAAAAAAAAATCACTATAAATGAACATAATATTATATTTATTTAATAGAGTTGAATACATTGTGCCAAAATGAGAAAGCTCATCGGATCCTGATTAATTTCTTCTTTTGATATAATGTTTTCAAAATTCCTATGCTGCAGATATGTCAGAATGTTTCTACTTCAAATGTGGGAAAGGTTAACCCTTTCCCACATACAAGAAATCTGGAAAATCTCCATAAAAGATAGCTTAATTGTAAAATAAATTTGAAAACATTGTGGTCAAAGGTCAAATTGCTGATCATGAGCAATTTCACATTTGGCCACAATGTTTTCAAAAGTCGTCTGCTGCAATTGCGTCAAAATGCATTTACAGGTGGGAATATTGAATTCACCCCTTATCTAAGCTTTGCTTAGGGTTATTAATTCAGCTCCCACCCCTTTCAATTCATTCTTTTTGATAGTTGCAAAAACAATTTTGTAAATAGTGTCATAAATCTTCCACCAATGGACTAACAAAATAGTCTACTGGAATGTAGCCAGTTGCCTTGGAAAAATATTGTGTGGAGTATTGGTGTGAGAAAGCTAGGAAATGTAGTTAGGTGAACTGGTAACATGATACAACTAAATACGTTTTGAAAATGGCTTAAAATCTATTAAGTCAATGGATATGCTGTTTAAAGATTACTGGCTGCCTAGGGAATAATCAAGTCAGATCCTTTTTATCTCGACAATTCAAAGAATAAGGAGGCTATTGCACTTGCGTTGGCGTTTGCATTGGTTAAAGTTTTACAAATACTAATATCTTCTATACCATCAAACATATTTACTTCAAAATTGGCATACTTGTTTCTAATGACAATATAGACAACTGCAGTAAGTCACATAACTCTGTCAACCATATTTGAAGAGTTATGTCCCTTTTTAGCTCGACTATTCGAAGAATATGAGAGCTTTACTACTCACCCCGGCGTCTCCGTCGGCGTCCGGTTAAAGTTTTAGGGCAAGTTGGCATTTTCATTCATAAGTATTTGTGCTAGGGCTTTAATATTTGGAATATAATTACATCTTATACCTTTCTTCACATTGAATGTCAAAGGTACTGAGTGTGACCTTCTTTTTGGGGTAAAAAACATGATTTTCGGTGGTTAAAGTTTTAGGGCAAGTTGGATTATTTATTTTTTTTCTCAATAATTACTTATGCTAGGGCTTTCATATTTGGAATATAATTACATCTAATACCTGTCTTCATATTGTATGCTGACGATTCTGAGTGTGACCTTCTTTTTGGGGTAAAATACGTGATTTTGGGTGGTTAAAGTTTTAGGGCAAGTTGGCATTTTCATTTTTTTTTTTTTTTTTTCTCAATAAGTATTTGTGCTACGGCTTTAATATTTGGAATGTAGTTATATCTTATACCTTTCTTCACATTGAATGCTGAAGATGCTGAGTGTGACCTTCTTTTTGGGGTAAAAAACCTGATTTTCGGTACTTATGCTAGGGCTTTTATATTTGGAATATAATTACATCTAATACCTGTCTACATATTGTATGCTGAAGATTCTAAGTGTGACCTTCTTTTTGGGGTAAAAGACGTGATTTTGGGTGGTTAAAGTTTTAGGGCAAGTTGGCATTTTCATTTAATTTTTTAATTTTTCTCAATGAGTATTTGTGCTACGGCTTTAATATTTGGAATGTAGTTACATCTTATACCTTTCTTCACATTGAATGCTGAAGATGCTGAGTGTGACCTTCTTTTTGGGATAAAAAACATGATTTTGGGTGGTTAAAGTTTAAGGGCAAGTTGGAAAAAAAAAAAAAAAAAAAAAATTCTCAATAAGTACTTATGCTAGGGCTTTCATATTTGGAATATAATTATATTTAATACATTTTTCATATTGTATGCTGAAGATGCTGAGTATGACCTTCTTTTTGCGGCAAAAGACATGATTTTGGGTGGTTAAAGTTTTAGGGCAAGTTGGCATTTTCATTTAATTTGTTAATTTTTCTCAATAAGGTCTTGTGTTAGGGCTTCCGTATTTGGAATATAATTACATATAATACCTTTCTTCACATTGTATGTTGAAGAGGCTGAGTGTGACTTTTTGGGAATAAATAACATGATTTTTGTTTGATTTTAAGAATTTTAGATAAATTCATGATTTTTTGTTACATTCCTTTCTAATTGTGATCATTCATTTATCAAATATAATTCTTCAACATATCAAACGGGTTTTGCATGATGTCAAACATTTGGTAAACCTTTTTTTAAGGTTTTGCTATTTTTGGACTCGGTCAGTTTTAACATTTGCGTTTAGCTCAACGTTAAAGTTTCATAATTCAAATCATTTCATACTTCACACATTTGTTAAGGACCATCATACAATTAAGTTAGATAACTCCATTGTATCCTAAATAATGAGTAATGGCCCTTGAATTACTTAGAAAATTTTGCCACAATGTTTTCAAGTTTTTAGCTCTACTGGCCAAAGTCCTGGCGATTTGTCTGTGCGTCCGTCCGTAAACAATTTCTTGTTAACACGATACAGTCTTGACTTTTGATTGTATCTCAACCAAACTTATACAGTAGTTAGATATCCATGAGAGCTCGGTTCCTTTCGAAAACCAGCCAGATCCGCTCATGCATGACTGGATTATGGCCCTTGAAATGGTCAAAATTGCTATAAAAGAGCTTGTTAACACGATACAGTCTTCACTTTTGATTGTATCTCAACCAAACTTATACAGTAGTTAGATATCCATGAGAGCTCGGTTCCTTTCGAAAACTAGCAAGATCCGCTCATGCATGACTGGATTATGGCCCTTGAAATGGTCAAAATTGCTATAAAAGAGCTTGTTAACACGATACAGTCTTCACTTTTGATTGTATCTCAACCAAACGTATACAGTAGTTAGATATCCATGAGAGCTCGGTTACTTTCGAAAACCAGCCAGATCCGCCCATGCATAACTGGATTATGGCCCTTGAAATGGTCAAAATTGCTATAAAAGAGCTTGTTAACACGACACAGTCTTTACTTTTGATTGTATCTCTACCAAACTTATACAGTAGTTAGATATCCATGAGAGCTCGGTTCCTTTCGAAAACCAGCCAGATCCGCCCATGCATGACTGGATTATGGCCCTTGAAATGGTCAAAATTGCTATAAAAGAGCTTGTTTACACGACACAGTCTTTACTTTTGATTGTATCTCTACCAAACTTATACAGTAGTTTGATATCCATGAGAGCTCGGTTCCTTTCGAAAACCAGCCAGATTCGCCCATGCATGACTGGATTATGGCCCTTGAAATGGTCAAAATTGCTATAAAAGAGCTTGTTAACACAATACAGTCTTCACTTTTGATTGTATCTCAACCAAACTTATACAGTAGTTAGATATCCATGAGAGTTTGGTTCATTTCCAAAAAAACGGCCAGATCTACCCATGCATGGCTGGATTATGGCCCTTGAAATTGTCAAAATTGCTATAATACAGCTTGTGAACACAATAGAGCTTCCATTTACTATCTGATATTCACCAAACTTAGATGGTATTTAAATATTGATGACATATTGGTTCCTTTTGAAACATGCCAGATCAATGCCAGTAGAGCATAGGCCCTCATGGGCCTCTTGTTGTCATAGGTTGGTTATCCATTCAATTATGGAGATTTTCTATGTTTTGACAAAATACGTTCAAAGTTGTCTGCTGCAGAATTGCCATATGAGGGAAAGGGTTAATAGTACTTAAGTGCAATATAATGAAATAGTGCTTTATGTGAATAAGCGGCATATAGTCGAGCGCGCTGTCCTCCGACAGCTCTTGTTGTACTTAGATTTTGTCACAAAAACATAACCTTAGCTATTACTTTGCCATTTCTCAATATTTCTTCATCAAACTTTTAAAATAAATATTGTTTATGAGAACAGGGTTGTGATACAGATAAAGGTCACATTTGACAAAATTATGCCCCTTTTTGTACATTACATTTTGTCATGATAAAGTCAGCAATAATTTTGCCATTTCTTAATATTTTTTCATTAAACTTATAAATGATATTGCTTGGGACAACATGGTCATCATGTACCCCCCTACCTTTACCCCCCTCCCGAAAAAAATTCTTCCTATATATCCAATATTTTTTATCAAAATGGCATTTTACAACACTATTATAGATTTTGTCACCTTATTCTTACTCTGACACAGATACACAGTGTTTGTCAGAAAGGTTTCTAGGATCTGTTTCGGATTAACCCTTTCCCAAATACAGACGCTTTCTGAGGCCTCTTCAGCAGATGAGCAATTTCTCCTCTTGCCACAATATTTTCATTTTTTTTTTTTACAACGATTGTTCTTTCATTTATGATTTATTAATTTCATAAATTTGACTGACTGTTTTCAAAGTCTTCTGCTGCATGTTTGTTGTTTGTGGATAAGCGTTAATTGTTTAATAACGAAGAACCAGGTTGTGATGGTTGGTTTAAATGAGCTGTGCTTTGCAAAAGCCAACATTGTCAAAGGTTTTCTGACAAGTGGAGATAATGATCAATATGCTCATCCATACAAGGTGATCTTATAATGTACACTATTTGTCAGAGCTTCTTGGATACAGATAAAGACTGTCACAATCTAATAATTTTAGGGAATGTCACAGTTGTGTTTCAAAATTATAAATTTGGAACTCCAATCTTGCTGAAACTTTGCATATTGTTAACCAGTATTAAAGACAGGCAATGTTTAGGTAGGGAATCCAATATTTCTAAAATCAAGGTAGCTGTGTGGTTCATACACTAAGGCTGTTGTAAGGTTAAACATTTAGGGAAAGTTGTGTTTTAAACTTGAATCTTTGTAACTACAGCTCCATGGTTGATAAAATGTCAAATACACATACTTATAAACCATCATATTATAGAAATGTAATACATGTTGATCGATATGGGAACAAGTATTTGCAAGGACCTTGTCACTAACTTAGGATATTTGAAAAAGAATGTTTGTTGTCTTTCATTGTTATATATCTTGTTAAAAAACAATGGTAACTCAGTCGGTAGCTTTGCAGGCTGTCAATCCAGGGGTTGTGAGTTTGAATCCCAGCTTGGCCAACATTTTTTAACATTTGACAAAATTCACTGTGACAAGCATTATTCGTATTTCACCTTATGTGAAAAACCAACCAGTTCCTTGGAAAAATTGTTGAAGTACTGGTGTGAGAAAGCCAAGAAACATATGAGTTGGTGAACTGGCCACCGTGATACATGTATGACTGAATAATTGTTGAAAACAGCTTTAAACCCCAATCAATCAATCGTTTTTCACCAATGGGCTAACAGTCTATGTGGAAATGCAGTTAGTTGTTTGGAAACTATGTTTTGTGGATAACTGGTATGAGAAAGCTAAGAAACACAATAAGAAGGTGAACTGGCCGCAGTGATATGACTGAAAAATTGTTAAAAAACTGCGTTAACTCTCTTTCAATCAATCAATCAACCAGAAAACAATGATGGTTTAAGCTGCCAACAAAATAAAACCTATTCCTATCATTGATGTTGACCTTCCATCTTCATGACTGTAAACCCTATAATTTGCATTAACCCTTTCCCTCATAAAGACGCCTTTCTGACACCTCTGCAGCAGACGGCTTTTTGAAAACATAGCTAATTAATCTAGTGACTAAAGAAGAAATTGCACAGAACGTGTAATTTCTCCTTTTGCCACAACGTTTTCCACTTTTAGTCATAGGTTATCCATTCAATTATAGAGATTTTCTATTTTTAGCTCACCTGAGCTTTGCTCAAGGTGAGTTATTGTGATCGCCTTTTGTCCGGCGTCCGGCGTCCGTCAACTTCTTCTCCTCAGAACCAGTGGGTCAATTTGGATGAAACTTCACAGAAAGCATCCTCTCAATGACCTCACCAGAATTCCTTCAAATTTTTGGGATCCATGCAAAATTCTGGTTTCCATGGCAACGAAACCGAAAAAACTTCAAAATTCTTCTTCTCCCAAACTGGTTGGCAGATTTTCAAATAATTTTGTAGAAATGTTCCTTAGATGACCCTCTATCATATTCCTTCAAGCCATGTTGATTGGTCGAAAAACATGGCCGCCAGGGGGGGGCGGGGCTATTTTGCCTTATATGGCTATAGTGAAAACTTAAAAAATCTTCTCCTCCAAAAGTGTCAGGCCGATTTTCAAATAATTTTGTAGAAATGTTCCTTGGGTGACCCTCTATCAGATTCCTTCAAGCCATGTTGATTGGTCGAAAAACATGGCCGCCAGGGGTGGTGGGGCTATTTTGCCTTATATGGCTATAGTGCAAACTTAAAAAATCTTCTCCTCCAAAAGTGTCAGGCCGATTTTCAAATAATTTTGTAGAAATGTTCCTTAGGTGACCCTCTATCAGATTCCTTCAAGCCATGTTGATTGGTCGAAAAACATGGCCGCCAGGGGGCGGGGCTATTTTGCCTTATATGGCCAAAGTGAAAACTTAAAAAATCTTCTCCTCCGAAAGTGTCAGGCTGATTTTCAAATAATTTTGTAGAAATGTTCCTTGGATGACCCTCTATCAGATTCCTTCAAGCCAAGTTAATTGGTCGAAAAACATGGCCGCCAGGGGGGCGGGGCTATTTTGCCTTATATGGCTATAGTGCAAACTTAAAAAATCTTCTCCTCCAAAAGTGTCAGGCCGATTTTCAAATAATTTTGTAGAAATGATCCTTAGGTGATCCTCTATCAGATTCCTTTAAGCCATGTTGATTGGTCAAAAAACATGGCCGCCAGGGGGCGGGGCTATTTTGCCTTTTATGGCTATAGTGAAAACTTAAAAAATCTTCTCCTCCATAAGTGTCGGGCCGATTTCCAAATAATTGTGTAGAAATGTTCCTTGGGTGACCCTCTATCAGATTCCTTCAAGCCATGTTGATTGGTCGAAAAACATGGCCGCCAGGGGGCGGGGCTATTTTGCCTTATATGGCCAAAGTGAAAACTTAAAAAATCTTCTCCTCCGAAAGTGTCAGGCTGATTTTCAAATAATTTTGTAGAAATGTTCCTTGGATGACCCTCTATCAGATTCCTTCAAGCCAAGATGATTGGTCGAAAAACATGGCCGCCAGGGGGGCGGGGCTATTTTGCCTTATATGGCTATAGTGAAAACTTAAAAAATCTTCTTCTCCGAAAGTGTCAGGTCGATTTTAAAATAATTTAGTAGAAATGTTCCTTGAATGACCCATTTTCAGATTCCTTCAAGCCATGTTGATTGGTCAAAAAACATGGCCGCCAGTGGGCAGGGCTATTTTGCAATATATGGCTATAGTGAAAACTTAAAAAATCTTCTCCTCCAAAAGTGTCTGGCCGATTTTCAAATAATTTTGTAGAAATGTTCCTAGGTTGACCCTCTATCAGATTCCTTCAAGCCAAGTTGATTGGTCGGAAACTATGGCTGCCATGGGGTGGGGCTTATATAGGTAAAGTGAAAAAAAAAAATCAGGTGAGCGATTCCAGGGCCATCATGGCCCTCTTGTTTGACAAAATATGTTCAAAGTCGTCTGCTGCAGAAATACCATTCTTTTCTTAGACAGCTCTTGTTTTCCAGATGATGAAGATGTTGGCCTGTTTACATCCCCTGAAAGTACCATTGAAATTGCCTCAGCTGAGACCTCAACCCGCCCACAAGACACCTCACAGATAACAACAGCTGACACCTCAACCAGCCTACAGGACACCTCACAGATAACAACAGCTGAAACTAATAGTGCAGACAATCAGAATGATCACTCAGCCTATCACGCAAACCCTGTCAGATCAGAGTCCAACTCTAATGGTAGTTTAACACAGTATTGCATTAACCAACAAGAATCAGATGATGCTAAGTCAAGTGATTCTCTCGGTGTTGAAGAGGGTGTTAAAGTAACATATTTGGTTGAAGATGGTAACACTTACTGTGTAAGTTCACTCCAAGAAAACCAATATGGTGAAGAGAATGGTGTAGTTGTTAACGAGGAAGTAGTAATTCCATCTGAGTCTTCAGCTGAAGTTGAAGATGGGAGGTCTGTTTATGTTGATGTAATGAACAATGGATATGGTGAAGAGAATAAGGAAGTTGTAAAGGAACAAACCACCAATTTTCTAGATGGTAGACCAGTTTATATGGCTGTAAAGAAAGGCGTTGTTCCAAACACTTTAGCAGATGGTATAAGAGTGAAAGACGCCCCTCTTAAAACAAACACTCTGAGTCAGGTAGACAATGACATTACATTGGATAATGATATTGTGTATAAACTTCCTCTAGATTTGAAGTATTTTCAAAATAACAAATCAAACACAATTTTTGTCAAAGGAAAATCTCTGCTGACAGATGAGCCAACACAAACATGTGCAAATGTTATTATTCAAGGACAAGAAAAAGAACAGGATATTGTAGCTGTCGCATCCAAGATAGAAACTGATAAGATAACAAAGAAAAAATCACCGAAAAGCAGGAATCAAATGAAGGCCATAAACTGTGAAATACCTGTTGGCTTACCAACACCAGAGTCTGAAAAGATTTATAAAAAGTCACTTGAAATAACCAGTGAAGTGGACGGTGTGATCAAGAACATTTGTTGTATGTGTAATAAGGAATTCAATGACTCCATTTCATTTGAAGCTCATGCTGATATCTGTCTCAAAAATCTATTTCAAAGGGTTGGAAGCCGCCTATATAAATGTAAGAATTGTCCCGCAGGTTTTCGACAGATATCTTCATTACTGCGTCACAAGTTATCTCAGGTATGTCAGCCTGGTATGATGCAGAAAACAGGAGAATTCTTGACATGTCGACATTGTGGGAAATCTTTTAGGGGTTCCCGGCTCACTGAGTACACAATACATCTACTGAAGCACAGGAAGGAAAGAGCCCATGTTTGTGAGTTGTGTGGTAAATCGTTCCTTCGAGCAAACACGCTAAGGGATCATATGAGGCACCATTCAGGGGAAAGACCGTTTGTCTGCAGATACTGTCCTGTTGGATTTACATCAGGTATAACCCTTTCCCTCATACAACAAATCTGCAGCAGACGACTTTTAAAACATCTAGGCAAAACTCGAGTTTGAAACATTGTGCCAAGGAGAAATTGCTCGATTTAAGAAATTTCTTCTTTTTGTCACAATGTTTTCAAAGGACGGCTGCAGTAGCGGCGTCAGAAAATGTCTATGTGGTTTTTGAGCTATTTCTCCTTCTGTCATGTTTTCAAAAATTGTATATAAGTTGAAACGGGATAAATGATTAGGAGCCATGTTAAGCAACCATTTGAAAAACATGTTAATAGTTTAATATAATGAACTCCTAAAGGATAAAAACAATTGTATTTAAAGAGATTGCTCTGTATTTAACGCTTTCCAACATACAACAGTTCTGCAGCAGACGACTTTGAAAACATTTGGACAAAATATAGAAATGAAATGAAAGAAAATTCATTGCATAAAATTGAAAACATTGTGGCAAAATATTGAGAAATTTCTCCTTTTGCCACAATGTTTTAAAATGTCAGCTGCTGCAGAGGCGTCGGAATATGTCTACATGTGGGAAAGTGTTAAGTCACTTGGTGTATAAGTGCAATACAAATACATGCATCCTCTGCAGAGAAATGCTGTAATAAAGAGTTATTTTTTCTCTGAAGTGCAAGTTTAAGAGCTTGGAGCTACTGAAACAGATTTTAACATTTCCCAACAACCAAGCTGCAATACAGCCGGAGAAGCCAAGTTCCGGCTATTCAGGCTGGTTAATACAGCCGGTGTAACTGGAGTTCCGCCTCTTCTGGCTGGTTGATACAGCCGGAAATTCAGTTGTTCTGGCCGGTTAATTCAGCCAGAGAAGCCGCCGTTCTGTCTGGTTAATAATAATACAGTCTGAGTAGCCGGAGTTCCACTTGTTCCGGCTTGTTAATACAGTCTGAGTAGCCAGAGTACCGGCTGTTTAATACTGTCTGAGTAGCCAGAGTACCGGCTGTTTAATACAGTCTGAGTAGCCGGAGTTTCGTCTGTTTCGGCTAGTTAATACAGCCGGTGTAGCCAGAGTTCTGGCTGATTAAAGTGGCCATTTCACCAAGGATTGTTTTTGTCCCGATAGTACACGATCCTTTTTTTGGTTGATTGGCAGCCTTTTTTGCGCGATCGCCTCAGTCCTCCGAGGGTCAGGTACAGAAAAATCGGCTACTGTTTTTAAACATGTTGAAAAACAGTAGCTGATCAAAAAACGTAGTCCTGTAGTCGTCTTGGTCGTCCGAGGGTCCCCTGAAGGTCCTCTTGTCTCGCCTGCCCTCTGGAGCTTTCATAGCCTCTGCCGCTCTCTACTGAGGGTTGTGCGTAGTGTCGGCAAAGTGTAAGCACCCGACCCTCACCAGATCCTCAGACGACCGACCCGCATGTGCCCCGTACGTGCCCGATCACCCCCCCCCCCCCGCAAGAAGCCAACCACTGTGCTGATCAAAAAAGGGAACGATTGGAGGCGATAAAGGACGACAATCGGGCCGATCAAAAAAATTGATTATTTGGAGACAATCTGGTCCATATCGGGTCGATTGGAAAAAATAATCCTTGGTGAAATGCAGCCATAATACACCCGTAGGTTCCGGCTGGTTAATACAGCTGGTGTAACCGGAGTTCCCTCTGTGTTCCGGTTGGTTAATACAGCCAGTGTAGCCAGAGTTCCGGCTGGTTGATACAGTCAGAATTCCAGCCGTTCCGTCTACTCCGGCTAACTTCACACACACCCAAACTGGTTGTCAAATTTTAAAATAATATATAGAAACTTAACCCTTTCCCACATACAACAAAATTGCAGCAGATGAAAATTTCTGTTATTGTAGGCATTATTACTGAAAAAAATTGAAACATTGTGACAAAAGAAGAAATTGCTTGTTTTGAGTAATTTTTCATTTTGTCACAATGTTTTCAAAAGTCGTCTGCTGCAGAGGCATCAGAACGAGTCTATAAGTGGGAAAGGGGTAAGAAAGGTTCATGTGGTGATCCTCTATCTGATTCCTTTAATCCATTTCAGTGTTCAAAATCATTTCTGCCAGGTGGTTGGCTGGTTTTTACTTATATGGCTATAGGGATAACTTTAACAATCTAATTCTCTGAAACTGTTTGGCCTAATTTAAACAAAATTTGTAGAAAATTTCAAATGTTCATTGGTGGTACTTCTCCTAGATTCCTTTAAGCCATGTTGATTGGTAAAAAAAAATTGTTGTATGAAGAAATGCATAGTGCTAAATTAAAAGAATCGTGGTGTTGGATAGCTTCTTTTAGGAATTCGCTGTGGCCTAGTGGATAGCGGGCGTCCCGGGTTAGATTTCTCAGTCGCTGCGCTGTGGTCATGGTGGAGTGCCCATGGGCAAGGCACATTTCCTAGCCTAGTACTAGTTTGTTTACCCAGGGATCATGAATAAGTGAACTGTTGCCGTGATATAACTAAAATAAAGTTGAAAACAACATAAAACCCCAACCCATTTTTCAGAACAGCCTTGAAATTTAAGAACATTTCAATCAAAGTACCTTCTAGTAGAAATATTCTTTTTGAGAGCATTAATATTCTGCAGATGCATCTAGTATGATTCTTACTAGGTGATGAACAGGGACATTCCTGAGCAGTTTGTGCTTTTGCCATGATGTTGATTTAAAGTTATCTGCATACGGGAAGTGTAAACACTTTCCCATATACATCAATTCCGCAGCAGACATCTTTCAAAATGTCTGCATAAGAAATTGGAAAATCTCCACAAAGTGTAATTATTGAACACAGTTGAAAACATTGTGTAAAATGGAGAAAATCCTCATATGATGAGCAATTTCTCCATTTGCCAAAATGTTTTCAAAAGTTGTGTCTGCTGCAGATGCGTTTTCCCACATGTATACAAATTAGCAACAAATCTGAAGCAGACGACTTTGAAACATAGTGACATAAACCTGAAAAGTCTCCATGAAAGATAGCTTAATTTTTAATGTTTTCAAAAGTCGTCTGCTGCTATTGCGTCAAAATGTGTCTGCAGGTGGGAAAGGGTTAATGCATACTATTATACAGTTTATTTGTTTTTTACAGCAGCCGGACGTGTGAATCATGAAAAAACAAATCATCTACCCGTGCCGAAACGCTGCGTCTGTGATAAGTGTGGGGCATCCTTTAAATTCTCTAAAGGACTTTACAGCCATATAAAGGATGTGCATAACGCAGAATACACCTACAAATGTGAACATTGTGACACCTACTTTAAACAGAAAGGAACATTAAACCGGCATATGAAAAGACACACCAACAACAAGGACAAAGTCTGTAGCTACTGTGGTAAAGCCTTCTTTTTGCAGACTGATTTAAATTTACATGTGAAAAGACACAGGAATGAAAGATCACTGTTTTGTAAAGAATGTGGTAAAGGGTTCTACACAAAACAAACCTTAGATAATCATGTTAGAACCCATACCGGTGAGAAACCGTATGAGTGTTCAGTTTGTAGCTATAAATGTATAAATGGAGGCAACTTGAAGAAACATATCCGGAATCGCCATTCAAAGGTGGATAAGAAATAAGATGTATCTTAATAGTGTTTGCAAATTTGTTCAGCTTCATAAATATGAGTCTACGTGTAGGGACAGTCTCACCTGACCTTTCACTGTCAGCCTTTATTTTCTTTGGACCTAGATAATATGAGCCAATCCACGAGAAAACCAACATTATGGATTCTGCGTAGTGTATCGACCCAGATCGGATACATTCAGACCCAGATCAGATACGGGCCGACACATTCCGTATCAGGAGGTGAAAAGTGTCTGTCCAAGTTAGCCTCTGCGGTATGAAAAGGTAGAAAGTGTACGAGTGTTCAGTTTGCAGTTATCAATGTATAAATGGAGGCAACTTGAAGTAACATATACGGAACCGTCATTCAAAGGGGGATAACAAAAAGAAATAAGATGTATCTTTATTGTGCTTGCAAATTAGTTAAGCTTCATGAATATAAGTCTATGCGTAGGGACAGTCTCACCTGAGCTTTTCACTGTCAGCCTTTATCTTCTTTGTACCTAGATAATATGAGCCGTTCCATGAAAAAAAAAAAATATGGACTCTGCGTAATGTATCGACCAAGATCAGCCTACGGGCAGACACATTCCGTCTCAGGGGGAAACAGGTTTAGAGTAATGATTCCTGAAACAGAAAATCCAGAGAAGGCGAGAAGTATCTGTCCAGGTTAGCTTGCACGGTATGCTTAGGCTGATCCGGGTCGATACTTTACGCAGAGTCCACACTGTTGGTTTTCTCGTTTTGACAAAAATCTAGCAGTTAAGCCCTTCTACTTTTCTGTCAATAACCCTCATGTTAACCATTTTCTACATGCAGAAAAATTCTTACACATCTGCAGCAGATTCAGAGAGATGATTCTTTTGAGTACCATCAACATACTAGGTTTTAATGAGTGCTAACTGAGATATCATGGAAACAAGACCTTAAATCTGCCGTGGTCGAGTGGTTAGCGTTGGGGATTTGAAAACGGGCAAAGAGTTAAGTCTTAAATTAGCCCATTCTCAGGTGAGCAATCAAAGGCCTCATATGGCCCTCTTGTTTCTACATGCAGAAAAATTCTTACACATCTGCAGCAGACTCAGAGAGATGATTCTTTTGAGTACCATCAACATACTAGGTTTTAATGAGTGCTAACAGAGATATCTTGGAAACAAGACCTGGAATCCGCCGTGGTCAAGAGGTTAGCGTCGGGGTTTGATCCCCAGTATGACCGTCGCCGGAGTGCCCTTTTGCAAGGCACATTTCCTAGCCTAGTACTGGTTTGTTTACCCAGGGATCATGCAAAAGTGAATTGTTGCCATGATATAACTGAAATAATGTTGAAAATGACATAAAAGTTTTAAAACCCCAATAAAACAAAAGAAACAAGACTTGTTTACTATTCCTTATCTAGTTCTCTGATTGTGATAAAATGGAGAATTCATCCCTCAATGTTTTCAACTCTGTAGTATAGTTATTGTTCCATAATGTTACAGTTCCTGTCTGAGATATTTTCAATGCAGACAGCAGTCAAAAATACAAAATGTAACGGGTAACTCTTATGGAACTTGGATCATGGCAACAACTTCATAAATTACAAACAAACAAACCAATCACCTAATTTGAAATGTTATTGGTGTCTATTCATATTTAGCTCAACTGGCTGAAAGACAGTCCAGCTTATGTCAGGGCGAATTGTCCGCCGTGCGTGTGCACGTTAACTTTATTCTTCAAACGACTTCTCCTCCCTAACCATTTGGCCAATTAGGATGAAACTTCATAGAAAGCATCCTCTCAATGTCCGCTCCAAAATTCCTTCAAATTTCTTCGATACATGCACAAATTCTGGTTTCCATGGCAAATAGATTTTCAATTAATTTTGTAGAAATGTTCGTCGAATGACCCTCTATTAGATTCCTTCAAGCAATGTTGATTTGTCAAAAAACATGGTCGCCAGGGGGCGGGGCTATTTTGCCTTATATGGCTATAGTGAAAAAGGTCTTCTCCTCCAAAAGTGTGAGGCCAATTTTCAAATAATTTTGCAGAAATGTTCCTTGGGTGACCCTCTTAGCTCTATCAGATTCATTCAAGCCATGTTGATTGGTCGAAAAACATGGCTGCCAGGGGGCGGGGCTATTTTGCCATATATGGCTATCGTGAAAACTTAAAAAATCTTCTTCTCCAAAAGTGTTTGGTTAATTTTCAAATAATTTTGTAGAAATGTTCCTTGGGATACCCTCTAACATATTTCTTCAAGCCATGTTGATTGGTCAAAAAACATGGCTGCCAGGGGGCGGGGCTATCTTGCCTTATATGGCTATAGTGAAAACTTAAAAAATATTCTCCTCCAAAAGTGTTTGGCCAATTTTCAAATAATTTTGTAGAAATGTTCCTTGGGATACCCTCTAACAGATTCCTTTAAACCATGTTGATTGGTCGAAAAACATGGCCACTAGGGGGCGGGGCTGTTTGGAGATTTAAATTTTGCCTAATGGCAGTGGAGTGATACTGGCCCTCTTGGGCCTCTTGTTTATGAAAGCATGTTCTAAAAGAAAGTGGTATCTCTTGGGCCTTTTGTTGCCTAATGGCAGTGGAGCAATACTGGCCCTCTTGGGCCTCTTGTTTATGAAAGCATGTTGTAAAAGAAAGTGGTATCTCTGTTAATGGCTGCCCTCCTTGGCGCTGAGGGTTTCAGGGTTAGCATTACGACTGACTGGCTGATGTCTGTATAAATGGACAAGTAGTACTGGTAACTTAACCCGGAAACATTGTGATATAACTGAAAAATGTTGAGACTTGCTTAAAACACCAATCAATCAATCTTTCTGATGATTGACAAAATTCATTGTGACTAGCATTATTCTTGTTCAACCAATGGGCTATATAGTGAAAAAGTAGCCAAGTGCTTAGGAAGAACTTGGTATGGGGTACTGGTGTGATGAATCTAGGAAACAGAAGTAAGCAAATTGACTGAAATATCATTGAAATGTTGAGTTTTCAATGTCTTACAATTTTATAATCAGATGATTTCTAATAAATGTAAAAGGAAATTAAAAAATCATAAGAAGTTAACGAGACAGTTAAATGTTTGAGAAGTTCCTAACTTATTTCTCTATTCACTGTACTCAAACTGTGAACTCATGTACTTAATTGGTAAGAAACAATTAACCAGAGTCAAAAGACTTATTTTGAGGACTGAGAACGTTGTCAGTGTTATATAGTTAAGGCACAGGTTCATGAACAACTCAAAATTACTGCATCTTTGGAGTCGCATAGGTTCATGAAATAACTAAAAATTACTACATCTTTGAAGTCGCACAGATTCATGAAATAACTCAAAATTACTGTATCTTTGGAGTCGCGCAGGTTCATGAAATAACTCAAAATAAGTGTATCAATGGAGACATGCAGGCTCATGAAATAACTCAAAATTACTGCATCTTTGGAGTTGTATAGGTTCATGAAATAACTCAAAAGTAACTGCACTATTGGAGTCACACAGGTTCATGGAATAACTCAAAATTACTGCATATTTAGAGTCATGCAGGCTCATGAAATAACTCCAAATAACATTATCAATGGAGTCATGCAGGTTCATGAAATAACTCAAATTACTGCATCATTGGAGTTGTATAAGTTCATGAAATAACTCAAAATTACTGTATCAATGGAGTCATACAGGTTCATGAAGTAACTCAAAATTACTGCATCTTTGAAGTTGTATAGGTTCATGAAATAACTAAAAATTACTGCATCTTTGAAGTTGCACATGTTCTAAAAATAACTCAATATTACTGTATCTTTGGAGTCGCATAGGTTCATGAAATAACTCAAAATTACTACATCTTTGAAGTTGTGCAGGTTCATGAAATAACTCAAAATAAGTGTATCAATGGAGACATGCAGGCTCATGAAATAACTCAAAATTACTGCATCTTTGGAGTTGTATAGGTTCATGAAATAACTCAAAGTTACTGCACCATTGGAGTCACACGGGTTCATGGAATAACTCAAAATTACAACATATTTAGAGTCATGCAGGCTCATGAAATAACTCAAATTACTGCATCATTGGAGTTGTATAGGTTCATGAAATAACTCAAAATTACTTTATCAATGGAGTCATACAGGTTCATGAAATAACTCAAAATTACTGCATCTTTGAAGTTGTATAGGTTCATGAAATAACTCAAAATTACTGCATCTTTGAAGTTGCACATGTTCTAAAAATAACTCAATATTACTGTATCTTTGGAGTCGCGCAGGTTCATGGAATAACTCGAAATTACTGCATCTTTGAAAATGCACAGGTTCTAAAAATAACTTGATGTTACTTTATCTTTGGAGTCGCACATGTTCATGGAATAACTCAAAATTACTGCATCATTGGAGTCACGCAGGTTCATGAAATAACTCAAAATAAGTGTATCAATGGAGTCATGCAGGCTCATGAAATAACTCAAAATTACTGCATCTTTGGGGTTGCACAGGTTCATGGAATAACTCAAAATTACTGCATCTTTGAAGTCGCACAGGTTCATGAAATAACTCCAAATAACATTATCAATGGAGTCGTTCAGGTTCATAAAATAACTCAAAATTACTGCATCTTTGAAGTTGCACAGGTTCTAAAAATAACTCAATATTACTGTATCTTTGGAGTCGTACAGGTTCATGAAATAACTCAAAATCACTGCATCTTTGAAGTTGCACAGGTTCTAAAAATAACTCAATATTACTGTATCTTTGGAGTCGCACAAGTTCAGGGAATAACTCAATTTTACTGTATCTTTGGAGTCGTGCAGGTCCATGGAATAACTCAAAATTACTGCATCTTTGGAGTCACGCAGGTTCATGAAATAACTCAAAATTACTGCATCAATGGAGTCGCACAGGTTCATGGAATAACTCGAAATGACTGCATCATTGGAGTCGTACAGGTTCATGAAAAAAATCAAAATTACTGCATCTTCGAAGTCGCACAGGTTCATGAAATAACACAAAATTACTGCATCATTGAAGTCGCACAGGTTCTAAAAATAACTCAATACTACTGTATCTTTGGACTCGCGCAGGTTCATGGAATAACTCACAAAGTTACTGCATCATTGGAGTCGCACATGTTCATGAAATAATTCCAAATTACTTTATCAATGGAGTCATACAGGTTCATGAAATAACTCAAAACTACTGCATCATTGGAGTCGCACAGTTCAAAAAAAGCTTGCCTGATTATGTTTAAGTCATCTGAGGAATTTATTGTAACATCTTAAAAATTATGAAATTGGGCTGAAAACATTGTGGCAAAAGAAGAAATTGCTCATCATGATCAATTTCTCTTTTTGCCATTATGTTTATAAAAGTCACCTGCATAGTGGCATCAGAAGGCGTCTGTATGTGGGAAAGGGTTAAGATTTAAAGATAACAACAATAATGAAGAAGCAATGTTTTTTATTTTAGTTTAATTTTTTAATTTTTGTTCAAGAATTAAAGAAAACAGTTTTAATGTTGTGGAATTTGAATGTCCAAGAGATTGTAAAATAGCAAATATAATAACATCCAATTGTTAAAATGGTTTATTGGGTGTAAATTTTGCTTTCGTGAACAAAATGATTGTTGATAACTTTTCTTCTAGCATTAAAGCGACTGAACTCCAGATATCCAACTGTCGAAAAAAAAAAATCAAATTTTAAGAAAATAAGTGTTATTTTTGTATTTGGGGCATTAAAATATGATAACTGACATATTACATACCGCTATAATCGGTGAGATTTTCTTGTTTTCGATACTTTTTCCATCGCAAATTCTACCCTGTCAGTAACGGGGTAAGTATTTTTAAATAGGAAACCCCTTCATCGGGACAATTGAAAACGACTCAAGTTCACTTTATTGATAAAAAACGATACATTTTCTACCCTGGTTTTTACTTGAATAACAGAAAGAATAACATTTAGGGCGAATTCGAATTTTTTTTTTTTTTTTTTTTTTTTTTTTTTTTTTGCGTGCCATCTGGATTTCAGTCGCTGTAAGCTGGAACTTTTAAATATTCACTGGCAATTTAGGTAAAACATTTTGTTCGACGTTTTTTTTTTTGTATACAATTATGAACTGAGGAAGTAAGGTCTGTTGCAAAACAATGAAGATATGTATGTGTATCATGTAGACCTGATAAACAGAACCTGGTACAAGTACTGCCATGTCAGATTTTGGTACATTAGAGATTCAGATCTACCTGGCCCTCTGCCCTGTCATATCAGGATCTTCACTTATACATATTATACAACGATTCTTTATTATCATGAATGTCATAATCTTTAAAAACCTCTGTGTGTTAAGGGAACCAAAATCAAAGGACCAGTCTACCCCACGATAACTGCATCCTGCGCCACATATCGTTTTAGAAAGGAAAGTTTGTTGATGGTACATTCGCACGAGACGCGGATTCTCTTCGGTACGAGCTCCCAGTTATCCAGAACGAGGCTCTCACCATTGTGCATCATCACCATGCAATGGCTCTTGGATTTTCTGAGCATGTTTAATGTAAAGTAACGCTGTTTGCATCGTCCATGGACTGAAATATAGGTACATGTATGTAGATAGTTTGGGCTTTATACCATATAGGGTACCTGTCCTAATATTATTTTTGCATTGCCTTTCTTGGCAGAGACCAATAGGGATGGATCAATTTGCTATGCTTTCTCTTACTGACATATTGCCAGGCAACACTTGTGTTACTCCGAAACCATCTTGGTTTGATTTTGAGCATGTTTATAAGCCAGTTGTTACATAGGGATCATTTTACGGTGATATTGCTGTCCAATGACTGGCTATAAGGTCAAGGTCAAACATCAGGTCAACGGTTAAAAATGAGAAATAGAATATTCCAGACTTCACCTTGTAAAAGCATAACTTTATTTTTAAATTAATAGCCATGATTAGATGCTAATAGGTCAAATTTGCTAGCAGAACATGTTATCCTCGTACAATCTACTGTGTTATCAAAAGAAATATGTTACAGAGATGACAAATGAGCCGTCCCGCGAGCAAAAACAACAATATAACCTCCGCGTAATGTATCGACCAAGATCAGCCAGCGCAGTCCGCGCAGACTGATCCGGGCAGACACATTCCGTCTCAGGGAGATAGAGGTATAGAATAATGATTCCTGAAACAGAAAAAACACAGGAAGCGAACAGTGTCTGTCCGGGTTCGCCTGCGCGGCATGCTGTTGGTTATCTCGCGGGACGGCTCAAATGTTATCTGTATCAGGAAAAGGGTTAATGTCCGTGCATGTTCACTTTAAATGATTAAATAAAATGGAGGAGTTATATACTGACCTGTGTCTCCTATTTTAAAACAATCGGTATCCCCGGTTTTACACACCACTTCATTAATATAGCGGGGGAAGAAATCTTCCATCAGTTGAGTCGTTGCGGCACAGCTGGAGCATATGTGTACATACTGTTTGTCATCTGTCGGTGATCCCTTCAGCTGGCAGTAATTCTCCTGAGTTGATGAACCTGAAGTGAAAGGAACAATCGGTGTCACACCCAAGTACCATTCATAAAATATAAACCATTTCTTAAATCCAACAATAATGCAGTAGACGACTTTGAGAACATGTTGGCAAAAACGTGAAAATTCTCCATAAAGAAGTGTTTAATTATCCAAGAGATTTGAAAAAATTGCAGCAAAAGGAGAAATTGCTCATCATGAGCAATTTCTCCGTTTGCAACAATGTTTTCAAAAGTCGTCTGCTCCAGAGGCGTGGGAAAGGGTTGACCAAATTGAGCAAAATGTGGTCCTGTTGATGATGGGAACATTGAAGGCTCGGGGGAGCCTGTGCATGTGCCGTAGTTTCACCATGGGTCTTCACTATCTGCAGGCATTGCCTTTTTCCCACATACACACGCTTTCTAACGCCTCTGCAACAGTGTATTTTTTAAATATTGTCGCAAGCAGAGAAATTGCTTATAATGAGAGATTGTCCCTTTTGTCACATTGTTTTCAACTATATTCTAGAACTTATCTTTCATTTAAAGAGATTTTACATAATTTGCCTAGATGATTTCAATGTCGTGTGCTGCAGATTTGTTGTATTTGGAAAGAGAAAAAATGTGAAATATGTAAATTCTGAACAAAATAAATTTTTGTGTGATGCCATAATGGGGAATAAAATCAGACCCATTTTGTTTGACGCTGCTCAAATATTACAAAAAAAAAGCACAGTAGTAACATCCTACGTCCTACAGCCGAGCCTCGGTAGCTCAGTCTGTAGCGACGCGGGCTGTCGAATCCCAGCTCGGCCAACATTCTTTCTGACATTTGATAAAAGTCACTGCGACAAGCGTCACTCGTCTTCCACAGCCTCGGTAGCTCAGTCTGTAGCGACGCGGGCTGTCGAATCCCGGCTCGGCCAACATTCTTTCTGACATTTGATAAAAGTCAATGCGACAAGCGTGACTCGTCTTCCACAGCCTCGGTAGCTCAGTCTGTAACGACGCGGGCTGTCGAATCCGAGCTCGGCCAACATTCTTTCTGGCATTTGATAAAAGTCAATGCGACAAGCGTCACTCGTCTTTCACCAATGAGCAAACAGTCTATGTGGAAAAAACAGCCAGTTGCTTGGTGACATGACTGGACATTTTTTGAAACTTTGACGGCGTACAACCCAGATCAATCAAACAATCCTCCTTCATACAATGTGTATAACGCCTCGTGTTTATGTTACACTGATTAGGGATCATTTGTCCGTCGCCTGTCTGTCTGTCACACTTTGAATTGTAAGGTCATAACTTTATTTGTAATCACTTAATCCTTTTCCTCATACGGCAATTCTGCAGCAGACGACTTTGAACATATTTTGTCAAAAAATGGAATATCTCTATAATTGATAATCTATGACTAAAAGTGGAAAACATTGTGTCAAAAGGAGAAATTGCTCGTTTTGAGCAATTTCTTCTTTTGTCACTATGTTTTCAAAAAGCTGTCTGCTGCAGAGGCGTCAGAAAGCGTCTATATGAGGGAAAGGGTTAAAACCCCGCAGCACTGATACCTAGATATTATGAGAATATGGACTAATACAATGACGATAACTCTAGCATGCATGTAATTGGTCATAACTTTGTTTCTGTTTGGTGCATTTACCTCAAACATGCAAAATGGATACATAGTCATCCGGAGAATGGAACAGCTCAAGGAATATAAAATGTTGATGGTCTATCATGGAGCTTGTGACATGCAGATGTGCAGTGCAAATAAACACAATAGTTTTAGCTTGCATCAATTTCGAGTTATCCCACCGCTGGGCTAACAGTCTATGTGGAAAAGCAGCCAGTTGCTTTGAAAGTATGTTGTATGTAGTACTGGTGTGGGAAAACCAAGAAACATGAGTAGGTGAACTGGCCGCCGTGATATGAATGAAGAATTGTTGAAAACGGCGTTAAACCCCATTCTATCAATCAATCGAGTTATCCCCCTTTGTCAATTGATTGTCCCGCCATATTATCAAACTTTTGAAGCAGACATATTTGTCCCTTTGAACAATTGCATTTAAAACGTATATGTTCTATATTTGGTAACATAATTTTGAAAGAAAATTCAAATACCTTTGTTCAATCCTTTTCCTACGGTGGCATAGACATGACATTTTTTTTTTTTTTTTTTACCCTTTTATCTTGTGGGAACGAGAAACTATCTTGTGGGAACGAGAAACTTTCTTGTGGGAACGAGAAAACTTCTTGTGGGAACGAGAACTTATCTTGTGGGAACGAGAAACTATCTTGTGGGAACGAGAACTTATCTTGTGGGAACGAGAAACTTTCTTGTGGGAACGAGAAAACTTCTTGTGGGAACGAGAACTTATCTTGTGGGAACGAGAAACTATCTTGTGGGAACGAGAACTTATCTTGTGGGAACAAGAAACTATCTTGTGGGAACGAGAACTTATCTTGTGGGAACGAGAACTTATCTTGTGGGAACGAGAAACTATCTTGTGGGAACGAGAAACTTTCTTGTGGGAACGAGAAACTTTCTTGTGGGAACGAGAAACTATCTTGTGGGAACGAGAAACTATCTTGTGGGAACGAGAAACTATCTTGTGGGAACGAGAAACTATCTTGTGGGAACGAGAAAGATGACCAATCATAATCGTTTATTATTGCCACATATATTCGCGACAAGAACGTGACGATGTAAAATGTAATTTCCAATTATTTCTATGACTGTTGTTAATGTCATGTCTATGCCACCCTACGGTGGCATAGACATGACATTTTTTTTTTTTTTTTTTACCCTTTTATCTTGTGGGAACGAGAAACTATCTTGTGGGAACGAGAAACTTTCTTGTGGGAACGAGAAAACTTCTTGTTGGAACGAGAACTTATATTGTGGGAACGAGAAACTATCTTGTGGGAACGAGAACTTATCTTGTGGGAACGAGAAACTATCTTGTGGGAACGAGAAACTATCTTGTGGGAACGAGAAACTTTCTTGTGGGAACGAGAAAACTTCTTGTGGGAACGAGAACTTATCTTGTGGGAACGAGAAACTATCTTGTGGGAACGAGAACTTATCTTGTGGGAACGAGAAACTATCTTGTGGGAACGAGAAACTATCTTGTGGGAACGAGAAAACTTCTTGTGGGAACGAGAACTTATCTTGTGGGAACGAGAAACTATCTTGTGGGAACGAGAAACTTTCTTGAGGGAACGAGAACTTATCTTGTGGGAACGAGAAACTATCTTGTGGGAACGAGAAACTATCTTGTGGGAACGAGAAACTTTCTTGTGGGAACGAGAAAACTTCTTGTGGGAACGAGAACTTATCTTGTGGGAACGAGAAACTATCTTGTGGGAACGAGAACTTATCTTGTGGGAACGAGAAACTATCTTGTGGGAACGAGAACTTATCTTGTGGGAACGAGAACTTATCTTGTGGGAACGAGAAACTATCTTGTGGGAACGAGAAACTATCTTGTGGGAACGAGAAACTATCTTGTGGGAACGAGAAACTATCTTGTGGGAACGAGAAACTATCTTGTGGGAACGAGAAAGATGACCAATCATAATCGTTTATTATTGCCACATATATTCGCGACAAGAACGTGACGATGTAAAATGTAATTTCCAATTATTTCTATGACTGCTGTTAATGTCATGTCTATGCCACCCTACGGTGGCATAGACATGACATTTTTTTTTTTTTTTTTTACCCTTTTATCTTGTGGGAACGAGAAACTATCTTGCGGGAACGAGAAACTTTCTTGTGGGAACGAGAAAACTTCTTGTGGGAACGAGAACTTATCTTGTGGGAACGAAAAACTATCTTGTGGGAACGAGAACTTATCTTGTGGGAACGAGAAACTATCTTGTGGGAACGAGAACTTATCTTGTGGGAACGAGAACTTATCTTGTGGGAACGAGAAACTATCTTGTGGGAACGAGAAACTATCTTGTGGGAACGAGAAACTTTCTTGTGGGAACGAGAAACTATCTTGTGGGAACGAGAAACTTTCTTGTGGGAACGAGAACTTATCTTGTGGGAACGAGAAACTATCTTGTGGGAACGAGAACTTATCTTGTGGGAACGAGAAACTATCTTGTGGGAACGAGAAACTATCTTGTGGGAACGAGAAACTTTCTTGTGGGAACGAGAAAACTTCTTGTGGGAACGAGAACTTATCTTGTGGGAACGAGAAACTATCTTGTGGGAACGAGAACTTATCTTGTGGGAACGAGAAACTATCTTGTGGGAACGAGAACTTATCTTGTGGGAACGAGAACTTATCTTGTGGGAACGAGAAACTATCTTGTGGGAACGAGAAACTATCTTGTGGGAACGAGAAACTTTCTTGTGGGAACGAGAAAACTTCTTGTGGGAACGAGAACTTATCTTGTGGGAACGAGAAACTATCTTGTGGGAACGAGAACTTATCTTGTGGGAACGAGAAACTATCTTGTGGGAACGAGAACTTATCTTGTGGGAACGAGAACTTATCTTGTGGGAACGAGAAACTATCTCTTGTGGGAACGAGAAACTATCTTGTGGGAACGAGAAACTTTCTTGTGGGAACGAGAAAACTTCTTGTGGGAACGAGAACTTATCTTGTGGGAATGAGAAACTATCTTGTGGGAACGAGAAACTATCTTGTGGGAACGAGAAACTTTCTTGTGGGAACGAGAAAACTTCTTGTGGGAACGAGAACTTATCTTGTGGGAATGAGAAACTATCTTGTGGGAACGAGAACTTATCTTGTGGGAACGAGAAACTATCTTGTGGGAACGAGAACTTATCTTGTGGGAACGAGAAACTATCTTGTGGGAACGAGATAAGTTCTCGTTCCCACAAGAAGTTTTCTCGTTCCCACAAGAAAGTTTCTCGTTCCCACAAGATAGTTTCTCGTTCCCACAAGATAAAAGGGTAAAAAAAAAAAAAAAAAATGTCATGTCTATGCCACCGTATGAATTGGATTTTTTTTTTTTTTTTTTTTTTTTTTTTTTTTTTTTTTTTTAAATGATGATATTTGTTCTATTTTTTAATATTTATTGAGTAGTTAATGCTTTGAATTAATAAAAGCACAATACCTTGATGTTTAGGCTTGTCCTTGTGGTTACAGTTTATTTATAGTCGGCTATAACCGAATAAGATACTCATTTAACACTTTCCCACATACAACAAATCTGCAGCAGATGACATTGAAATCATCTAGGCAAAACTATGAAAAATCTCTGTAAAGGAAAGTATAATTTTAAATACAGTTGAAAACATTGTGACAAATGGAGAAATTGCTCACTATGAGCAATTTCTCCTTTTGTCACAATGTTTTTAAATGTCGTCTGCAGCAGAGGCGTCTGAAAGCGTTTGTATCCGGAAAAGCGTTAATAAGAAAAACAGTTTAAATTACCATCTGTATTCCGCTTTCTTCTACTGACTTTGTTTGCCAAACGAACCAAGCGATCTGGTTCTACAGTCGTTTGAACCTCTCTTAGTGCAGAGCTCCAGTCAGATTGGGAAAATCCATCAAGTCCCTGAAATAAATGTTGTTTAACCGCTGTCATGGGAATTTACATTCGTAAAATATTGTTGCTTCATATAGGTATTATTTAGGGTGTCGAGTAGGGCTATGTTTAGCAATGTGAGAGAGATTTGTTTTAGTAACAGTAACAGTATTTACAGTATTTTACAGTATAAATTTACAGTATTTACCAGTATAAATTTACAGTGTTTACAGAATTTTACAGTATAAATTTACAATATTTTACAGTATTTTACAGTATTTAACAGTACTTTTCAGACTTCAAAGCTACGCTGTTCCACATATAGACGCGTTCTGACGCCTCTGCAGCAGACGACTTTTAAAAACATTGGGAAGAAAGGAGAAATTCTCCTTTTGCCACAATGTTTCCAACTCTATTCTAGACTAATACTTTCGTTTGCAAAGATGTTCGTCATTTCGTCTATATGTTTTCAAAATCGTCTGCTGCAGATTTGTTTTATACGGAAAAGGGTTAAATCCCCCCTCGGACACCAGACTACGTTTGGCACATTTACAAATTTACAAAAAGACAACCTTTGAAAACATTGCGGAAAAAGGATAAATTGCTCATCATGAGAACCTGCTAAATATGAACTACTCATTTCCCCTCAATTTTCTCAGTACCCTCCATGCCAAAGGTATTCTTCCGTTTTCCCAAGTATTTGCACTTTTGATACATTTGATTTCAAAGCAGATGAAAATTTAAATAAATCCGATAATAACTTATGATGTTAAAAGATGTTTCCAATTTTTAAAAAAAATCCATGTATAGAACCAAACTTTTCTAATGTTAACTTAATTTGTTGGCTAACTTTGCCAACGATGTAGACGCTATCGACATTAGCTCTACAGGACTTCGGTCCTGTGATTATTTGTTTCGTTGTAAGTTCATGTTATAGTTTCACTGAGAGCTTTTCACTTACTCCATAATTAAACTGACTGGTTGAGCGCAAATTTATAACCTGAACATTTCACTACTTCAAAAACAGAGTTTAACGGGATATGATCCAACACTGTCCCCTTAACCCTTTACCAGATCTATACGCTTTCTGACGCCTCTGCATCAGACGACTTTTTAAAACATTGTTTCCTAATCTATTTAATAATATAACTTTCATTTACTGAGTCTTTTCATGTTTTTTTCAAAAAGAATTGAAAGTCGTATATGCAAGTGTGAAAGTGTTAATGCTTTCCCACATGCGGAGGCTTTGTGACGCCTCTGCCATAGACGACATTTGAAAACATTGTTGCAAAGGTGAAATTGATCATGATGCACAATTTCACAATTTCACACAATGTTTCAAATGTACCAAATAAATGAACTTGTCATAAATGGAGATTGATCATATTTTTGCTCAGATGTTTTCAAAGTCGTCTGCTGCAGATTTGTTGTACGGGTCAAAGGGGTCAAACTTATTTACACTTAGATATTTGTTCAGCTCCGCAAGGCTTTTCAGAACATCAGGGTCTACAGTAGATGAAAGCGAGATGAGTGGATCAGATGTCGCTGTTGTATTCCTGCTGTGTGCTCCTGGTGTAGCGGAAGCATCGTTAGGGGTCGTATGTGACATAACCTCGCTACCCGAACTGCTTGAAGTTGGTACTATTGAGGTGTCTGTGCCTTTAACTGTGGGATAAACGTCTGTTTTTCAGAGACGAAATCGAGGGCTTGGTGTGAAAAGGTTGTAACTAAAATTGGTATTTTTTTACTAAGGTTTATCACCTCGCCATAAAGTCTTTATACGCGCTAACTCATTTTTCTTGGTAAACAATGGAAATTGAGGTGCCATTGCTCGTTCTGAGCAATGGCATCTAAATTTGCATTGTTTACAAAGGGGTCAAAATTGCCCCTAAACAAGGGTTTTCAAAATAGGTTTTTAGTTACAACCGTTTCACGCCAAGCTCTCGAAATACGCATTACAATGGTTATCAAGCTACTCGATATCGATCTTGTATAGTAGGTATATATATAAAAAGGATTTTGGTGAAACAACTTGGTTTAAAATTATTTACTATTTAGTTTAAAATTATTTATTTAACATCTGTTGTGAAATAATGGTTCAGTTTATATTTATCACAATCGAAGTGACATCTTACCAGTTCTTACGCCGTTTGTGTGAAAACAAAATCGGTAAAAGAACATATTTAAATTAACTAGTACATGTAGTTTAAGCCAGCATGAATATCGCTATTAGATTCATGTTCGTTTTACATATTTACGATGCCAGACACAATTATGATATGATGAAAGGATACACAGACTTATTACAAAAATAGTGTTTATACACAACACATTCCTTGTTCTGTTAACAAAAAAGGAAGACGTTTTCAATTAAAACAAACTTACTTTTATGTGACTCGACAAAGCACTAGCAAAACATTATCTTTTTCTTTTTTTTCCCCTCAAAACCCTGACACCTACCTTTATCTGTTGGAGAATAGTGTATCGAATTGCCCGGTGTTGTGGCTGCATATGTGGTGTGCTTATTTCCGTGTGTGCTTGATGAGTTTCTTGTAGTTGTTTTAGTCGGAGGGTATAGCACTGGTGTGTTATAAGTTTTACCAGTCGTGGTTCCAGTTGATGTTACTTGACCGCTGTTAGCTTTACGTGTGGTGGCTGGAGTCAGCCTTTGTGACACAGTGGCATCTCGTGTGGTGTTGTCGTCTGATGTAGGTATATTGTCCACATGTATCGGATGATGTGGTGGTTGAGTACTTGTTTCTAATCTATCTGTGTCATTGACTGTTTCTTTAACATTGTCCACAGGATTGACAATGTACATTCCCATGTTTGGTTTTCCATTTTCATTTGTAGTGTTCAGTATATAAAACTTCAGTTTCTCTAGGTCTTCCATCAAAAGACTTTTTGCAATGAAGTTATCGTACACAGACATTGGTACCCCACTAAATAGGCCCTACAAATGTACGAAAGATAATAATCGTTTAGGGCAAATGAGCTGTGTCCATGACAACCAGCCTGAACTTATTTAGGAAAAAACGATCTGCCTTTTCATCCATTCTATTTGATCCAAATGATAAACTTATATATTTAAGTTAGATTCTGAAAACAGATTTCAGCTAATATTAATCCCACTTGATGTCTCTGCTTGATGGAGACATCTAACCCTTCTCAAGACAATTATTGTAGAAAAATCGCCGGGAATATATATTAAATTATGCTAGTAGTTCGTAATATGAGCCAGAAACACAACATTGTGGACTCTGCGTAAAGTATCGACCAGGATCAGCATAAGCATGCCGTACAAGCTAACCCGAACAGACACTTTTCGCCTCCTGCTGATTGTCTGTTTCAGGAATCATTACTCTATACCTCCATCCCCCTGAGACGGAATGTGTCGGCCCGGATTAGCCTGCGCGGACTGCGCAGGCTGATCCGGGTCGATACATTACGCAGAGTCCATAATGTTGGTTTCCTCGTGGAACGGCTCATATATTGAATCAATTGTCAAAGTATCTTTGTTTTTAATATTTACGATGTCAGACATATTACAAACATTCGTTAATGATGTGAGAAAGGATAAACACACGGACTAATAACAGATTAAGTGTCCATATTGTCATCCAATCTCAGCTTATTTATGACATGCCTTGACATCCACTCCAGTTGATCCGAATCAAAAAGTATTGAAGAGACTGAACGCCATGTGAATGTGTAGGTTGGTATTTATCTATTTCGATCGCAAACGAACTTTAATAGTTTTTCATACGGCAAGGCCATAAAGAAATGAAATAACAATATGCAGCAGACAATTTTAAAAGCATGTATTGGCAAACATATGAAAACTCTCTATAATCGAAAATTAAATAATTGCGTAGAACTTGGCCCATTGTGACAAAAGAAGAAATTGCCAATTCTCCATTTATCACAATGTTTTCAAAACTCGCCTGCTACAGAAGCATCTGCATGTGGAAATGGGTTAACTCATAGGCCTTCGGTGGTATGTACGGCTACCCGACTTGCTTGAACGTTTTCTAACGGCGGAGATCACGGAATGTAATCGTACATACCACCGAGTGCCTACCGACCGGTAAATCCTAGTTTCAACATGTCGACGTTATATATTGCGAACAGTCGAAATATGAAGTCGCATTCGAATACATAAACCTTGACTAGGGTTAACCCTTGTCTCCGCTGAATTACCGTAACTGCAATCATCACTGCTAATTATTGACAAGTTAGTATATGCTTATGCGCTAGTCTCTGCAAAATACATGTTATGATAAATGAGAAGCGAATAAACAATGTCGATGTAGATTAGACTGCCCGAGCGTGAAGTCTGATTTTGATTTGCATTGTAATTTAAACGGCGTGCATAACATGATTACGAAACGTTTGGTTAAAGTCAGAGGTACAGAGAATTTCGACATAATTATGGATATCCAACAAACAGAGATTTGGTTAGTGTTTGTACGTACCAGTGAAGGATCTGTCACCAGCAACATGTTCGGGAAATTTTCTAGAGCCTCTTCTTGTGTTGCAGCCATGTAATCGAACAGATAATTAGCTCCCTTGTTTTCCATCAGTTCTCGCATCTGGCTATCAGTAAGGTGCACCGTTCTGTTGCGAAAGTTACATGTAGAAAGTGCCATTAAAATAACTTCTGTCACACAATATCAATTTACCCAGAGCTCCAGTGAAGGGGCATGGTTCAAGTTATTAATTCCTTATTTGAATTACAAGCGCTAAGTTTTTGGGTACTCAAAGGTATCACCTCTTTAAGACGATTCCTTTCAGCACCACAAAATAATAAAATCGAATGATAACAGGGATATAAAGTTTATGTAGTGCTCTGTTATATGAAATATGGTAATCTGAACAGCGTATTAAATATATCATCGAGCAACACCGTACCACAACTTACCTTAAGTGTTTTTTCAAATATATTTGTTTGCCTGTTTGTTTCTATGATAATTTTCACAGTCGTAAACATTTTTTCAGTTATACCACGGCGTTGTCTTGGTAAGTTACTACTACTAGTAGTACATATAAACAACCGTCAATCCGGAGAGCCAATTAGAGAAATCCATAACTACCACTTTTAAAACCTTTGGTATGATCTTTTCAAACGGATGTCGATTATATTTTACATGAGGAATTTCCAACAGTTTTTGGAAATAGCCGTGCGATATAGAGTAAAATGTCGTCTGCATCGGGCAATTCTAGTGATGCCATCAACGCTTGGCTACACCAAAGGCAAACCTAGGGCAATTATAGTGATGCCACCAACGTTTTGCCAAACCAGAATCAAACATGGGGCAATTCTAGTCATGCTATCGACACTTGGTCACACTGGATGCAAACCTAGGGCA
Source organism: Serripes groenlandicus (assembly GCA_031761405.1). Classification (NCBI taxonomy): domain Eukaryota; kingdom Metazoa; phylum Mollusca; class Bivalvia; order Cardiida; family Cardiidae; genus Serripes; species Serripes groenlandicus. The sequence goes on along the minus strand of JASEVX010000009.1, from coordinate 28,414,492 downwards.
ATTCTAGTGATGCCATCAGCTCTTGGCCACACCAGAGGCAAACCTTGGACAATTCTAGTGATGCTATCAACGCTTGGTCACATCAGAGGCAAACCTATGTCAATTCTAGTGATGCCATCAACGGTTTACAACACCAGAGGCAGGTCTAGTGCAAGTCTAGTGATGCTATCAATGCTTGGCCACGCCAGAGGCAAACCAAGGGCAATTCTAGTGATGCTATCAACGCTTGGCCACTCCAGAGTCAAGCCTAGCTAGGGCAATTCTAGTGATGCCATCAGAAGTTTACCACACAAGAGGCAAACCTAGGGCAATTCTAGTGATGATATAAACGCTCGGCAACACCAGAGTCAAACCTAAGTAGGGGAAATTTAGTGATGCCATCAACACTTGGCCATACCAGAATCAAACCTATGGTTATTCTAGTGATGCCACCAACGATTGGTCACACCAGAGTCAATTCTAGTGGTGCTTTCAAAGCTTGGCCATACCAGAGGCAAACCTAGGGCAATTATATTGATGCCATCAACGCCTGGCCATACCAGAGGCAAACCTAACTTCAATATCGGGGCCCGTATTCCATAACAATTCTAAGCATTAACCTTTTTCATATTCTTAAATCATGAAGTAAACTGATGTACGATAGGTTATCAGAAATTATTTCACTTTTACCTTAAGATAGTCTACAACCTGGGAATAAAACAATAACTGTTAATAACCCTTATTCCACTGAAGGCCTGCGACCTGAATAACCTGATTTACGACACATTCTTACATGGTTTTGAGCTAGTCTTTACTTCATATTAATACATAAGTAGCGAATAATGTAAACCAAGATCAGACTGTACGAACGTTCAGGCCGATCTTGGTCTATAAACTCTGCAAATGCCGTTTAACCCTTTTCCTCATATAGACGCTTTCTGACGCCTCTGCAGCAGACGGCTTTTTGAAAACATAGTGACAAAAGAAGAAATTGCACAAAACGTGCAATTTCTCCTTTTGCCACAATGATTTCTACTTTGTGTCATAGGTTATCCATTCAATTATGGATAGTTTTCTATGTTTTGACAAAATACGTTCAAAATCGTCTGCTGCAGAATTGTCGTATGAGGGAAAGGGTTAAAGTCGAGCAAACCATATTTAACAAATAGTATTTAAAGTCGCGTATAGCGGGATAAGGATGAGGAATAATTGCTGAATGCGGGTACGGGAATCATTCGACTATGTTAGGAAGAAAGAAGATCAATCTAAACTGATTTACGGGTTGGGTCGAAGAGTACCAATTGCCGTTCTAACGGACTTTGCGTCTAGCACTTTGAATTGAGGGATACAACGTGGTTTGTGATATTACCTCATGGCTGGTAAAACAAGAGCCTGACTACATGCCATGATGCTGGCATTTTGTTTCAGTGAAAGCATAGGTACGTCGACCGGGAGGCTCGCACTTTGGACTACATTCCTGTTGTCATGTGTCGGAATACTATATGCTGAAACGATATACAGAAAACCATGAGGTGATTAACGGTTGACAAAATAGTCCACGACTATCCATCAAGTATTGTTATGTCAGCAAGGTTATGATTGCAATATTATTTCTCAGCGCGATACGACACATGACTAATTAAATTATACTTAAGAAATAATCAACTTACCATTATATACTACAAGACAGATGTATAACCAGATCCGACACGCCATTTTATTTGGTTCACGAAACATCTTTAAAATGTCACTCAATCCAGTATCCTTTACTCCCACGTTATAATGCTATATGTTTAGTGGTATTCCAAGTTAGACAACTATCTAAACGATATAAAATCATCCAGAAACAGTTACCATCCAATTAAAACTAACAGCTGAAAATCCGTATGAAATAGACTACCCTTTCCTTATTAAAACGTCTTTATTGAAACCATACACCAAATGCTTCTTTTTGTTGTATATCGTCTTATCTGGACTATAAGACACTGTTTGTGAATATATTTTAAAACGTCTTCATTCTGGTTTGAAAGATCTTCATTAAATAAGTTGTTTAAATACAAAATGTGGACAGATTCATGTATACTTCTAACACGTACTAACAGGTATGTATGGACAACGACTGTATGTATGAAGAAACAGCATTAATCCAGATGTTTATAGGTATACTAGGCGGGTTTCGCCGTATATGGATAGTAATAAAGTATGTTATCATTTGAGAAACTTTAACAATCATCGTTCTGCTTTGAAAACGTCCGATGAACAATCCTGCATCATCCTGAAATTTGTAATAAATGATGTACACATTTGTTAAACTGTGAGTGGAAAATGAGCAATCAACAAAGACTTAAAATGGTAGTGATGGCTGTCCTCCTTGGCGCTCAGGGGTTGCGGATTTAGCATTACGACTTACTGGCTGGTGTCGGGATAAATAAATGAAAATGTGTTGCAAGCGGGGTAAAACACCAAACAATAAATCAATCCTTTTAGCACAGCATTACTTATTAACAATGAGTCTGCTATAGATTGGTTTTACATTGTCACTGATGGCACACAATTCTACAAAGTTACATTTCATTTACCTTTTAACCCAACAACACGTGATTTTCACCCTTTAAACATATGATAATTGTAGACACTTTGCGATAAATTGAAATCAAAAGGGACCAAGCACGTTGTTCAAGTCATCGACTTTTTCGAGGGAACGCTAGATTTACAATACTTTAATGTGTGAATACCCTGCTTAATCGTTGATTTATGAAAAGCATATCAGTTATAAAACCATATTAAGAAAAATGACTATGTAGCAATTCTGATAAATCGTACATATTATGCATATTATAGTATATGTCTACATTGGTCATCTTACGAGTAAAGCAGGAATTGAGCCTTCACAAACATGTTCTCCTATGAGTTAAGCGTTGAGTTTTGATATGATAATGGTGTAGCCACTACTCCGTAAGTCGAATTATATTAAAATATTACAAAGAAGGCGATAAGGGCTAGTCATGTCGGTGATGGACTAGATGGTTGATGTGCTAATCCGGGGATAATCCCTTCTAAAGGTGTAGCCTATGTAGGAGATTAACCCTTTCCCTGAGGCAATGACTAAAATTCAGAGTGTGACAATTTAACACTTAAAAGGGGAAAAGGAGAAATTGCGCAAAATAAGAACATTATTTCTCTCTTTCCCCGGAATGTTTTTTAACTATGTTACACAATTATTCTCGCAGATGTTTCCAAAGCAAGTCTCACTCAAAAATGTGATATAACCCAACCAGGGTTATATCAACTAATATATAATTTTAATAAAAGATGATTAATAAACAACACGTGCAATGATTGATTAGAGTTTTCAACAGTTTTCCCGCGATATTTGAGTTATATCACGGCGGCCAGTTCACCTACCATTAGTTTTCTGGCATTCTCGCATTCTCGCACCTGTTTTACATACAACATTCTCCAAATACAACTTGATATCTTCTGACCGCCTTGGTGGTTGAGGTTTAGTGGTAAGACCGTCTGCCTCGGTAGCGGGAGACATTGGTTCGATTCCGGGTAGGTCATACCAAATACTTAAACATTTGTTCATTTGGTATTTTGGCTTTCCGTATATCAGGATATAAGGGATGACATTTCGACTCGGTGATGTCTAGATAAACTTACCAGCAGTACTATCTCGTTCACCGCAAAAACCCATGACGACCTTCAACTCTACACCCTTTGGCCATACACAATTTAACATGTCGACTCATCCAAATATCTTGGAAGCACAACCAGCAACCATCAAAATCTAGACTAGAGGCAGCATGTCTCCAACATTACAATAAAAAAGCAAACGTTAGCAGCATTATCAACATCAATAAAAACATAATAAAGGCGGTCGATAACAATTGAAAGTGGTATAGAAAAGAGCTTCCCGATTCGTTAAAGAGCATGAACCACCATAGATGCAGCGTCAGCTAAATGACCAATAAGTATACATGTAATGGAAACCATTTCTTCAAATTCCGTCAACCAATATGTAATCAGTATTCCAACACATCATATCCGGCTAGCACCTAGGCAATCCTACAACTCTCAACAACATACATGCAGTAACATAGATATCTAACGCATATCCCTTTCCCACATACAGCAAATCTGAAGCAGACGACTTTGAAAACATCTATGAACAATTGTGGAAAATTTATGTTAGGAAAGTTTAATTATTGAAAAGAGTTGAAAACATTGTGGCAAAAAGGATAAATTAATCATTTTGAGCAATTTATTCTTTTCTCACAATGTTTTCAAAAGTTGTCTGTCGCAGAGGCGTCAGAAAGCGTCTATATGTGGGAAAGTGACAAGTACTGCTGTACTTTGATTAAAAGCATGGGCTCTTCAGATAAGAAACCAAAAAAGGGTAGTGAAAACTTTACCTTCTCTTTCTACGGGAAAAAAAGGAACAACTGCCTCCAATTTATGGTCAACATTAAGAATGTAATGGCAACTAGAGAAAATGACCAATCAACAGAATAATATTCAGATGCTGAGATCGATCGATTAAGGTAAATTCACATAAATTGGAGGAATCCTTAATTCCTGAAGCTGTTGAGCCGAGTGTTCCCTCTAACTTTCTATCCCAAAGTTAGAACCCGCTCATCACGGGATTCGAACCTAAGGCCTCTTGTACCAAAGGTCCCGGTTTCGAGTCCATTGATGACCCTAGATATTGCAAGATAGTTTCCAAGAAACTTACAGAAGTGTTCAATGTTTATTTATGTATGATGGGTGCAGGACGAAGCGTACCACTGTCTTACTGTACCACTGCCTTTACGTACCATTTCAGGACGAAGCGTACCACATATAGATTATATAGTAGTAAATACCTGGTGGGGTGCTCGATAATAGGTGTGAATAACAAGTATCATAACAAGTGTCATTTACCTGGTGGGGTGATCGATAATAACTCCTTTAACCCAATTAAGATCCTCAAACAGTACCAGGGCCTTTTTACCTTATATAAGTGACGCCGTTAAACGGTGTCTTCCCAATTGGAAAAACGTTGTTTTTTTCCCAATTGGAAAAAAATATTTCCCAAAATCTAAAAAAAAAAAAAGTGAAATGAAGTGGAATACACTATTAACAGATATATTTGTCTTGTTTAAGGTAATATGATTGTTTAATTGCATTATATAAACCAAAAGTCTTAAGTTATTGTAAAAAAGACTATTTATATAGCCACATGTTATATGTCTAATTTTTCCCAATTTGGAAAAAAACCGCGCTAAAATTTCCCAATTTCTGGAAAAAAGGCCCTGAGTACAAACTTGTTATTACACATCTTGAATAAAATAATTTAAATACTTAATTAGTACATTATTTTGTAACACTGAAATTTAAATAACAACAACATGTAGTTAAATCATAGACGTATTTTAATTCATAAATATAATGTATTGGTTAAATGCATAAATATTATTTACATATGGCATTTATAGGTGCCTAGAAATAAAAAGTAAATAACATAATACACTTTTTAACAGTTTAACAAACAATACATTAATATTATTAAAATTTCACTATATAATCTATATGTAGTACGCTTCGTCCTAGAAAGTGGTACGCTTCGTCCTGGTACGGTAAGGCAGTGGTACGCTTGGTCCGACATTCTGTATGATAACCTCCCTTTATCGTACAGGTCCCTGTTCTCGAACCGTACCTATACTCAAACCTTTAGTTCAAGGACTGTTTATCAGATCTGCTGTTTATATATTTCCAAAAACATATTTACGTAATAAATTTTATGTGAACCTGTGCTTTGTTTACTTACAAATAAATTGTTGAATTTATTCATCAGTATTGTTGGTTTTTGACATGTATTTATAAGTATTCCCATGAGCCCTGATAAATGTTAAGAGGTTCGAGAACAGGTGTTTCTATGCTAATAACTAACTAAAGATACTTTTGGACCAAAAGACTGGATCCTATCTAACAATGTGAATAAAGCTGGTTTGTATTGTAATTCTCTTTTAAGTTTGCACTATTATGGACAGATACTAAAAATTCGAAAGGAAACGGTAGAAAGGCAAAGTAATGTCCGTTCATTTACAAAGACCCCCCCATCTGTGCTTGAATCTAGCACTCTACTCTAAATTGTATGTGATTAATTATGTTTATTTGTGAATCAAACACATTTTACTGTGAATTGGAACATTGAGTTTAAGTCTGGAGTTACCTTGCCCCTACCATTGGCATTACTTTATAGATTGCATTCGTCATTAACCCCCCCTGAGTCAACATGCTCCGACAGATGCTCGTCACAATTTTCTGGCAGGATCCTATTGACCCGTTTACAATCCTAGCATCTAGTATCTTTTTACGCTGATTATCCCATATATATCGGTTCGGATGCCACTTGACGTCATCACAGTCATGCACTTGCAGGACAAGTCCCATTACTCTAGATCAGAATTTTAACTGAACTATGCCCCTTTTGGGACTTACAAGATTTGGATTAATATGGACTGTGAAAATTATGTTCGTTTTTTATGCAAAAAAAATTAGCACAAACTACAGAATAATGATGCTATGCATGGATGTTTGTTGACATTTCCTGTCCAAACAAAACTATCACCTAGAGGCTAGAACAGCCATATTTTCCATTAATTCACTGAAGACTTATCCAACTTGTTTTTATATGAAGTAACATACTACTAAGCCTATGCTTGCATAATCCAGTATAAAGTGCATTAAGTCATAAACTGATGAAGCAAAATGAATTGGAATATACCTTGTTCATAAGATTTCATAATACCTCAATTATACATAACATATAATTTTGCATCACAGTTTTGCGATTTCGTATGTCATTGTTTTCACAATTTAGCAATTTTTCACAATTTAGCAATTTTTCACAATTTAGCAATTTTTCACAATTTAGCAATTTTTCACAATTTAGCAATTTTTCACATTGAATTTCACAAAAGCAATAGCCTAGGGAGTCTTCTCAAAATTGGATGGAAAGTGACTGGAAGGCCAATTTGGCCTAACTGAATTTTATACTTTAAATGGTATTGAAAACCTCTTTCTATGAAAGACTTTCTTTGAATTATAATCCCTTTCATCACCCAACGAAATGCCAGTGAGATGATTATTTTTTTAATACCATTACAAGTCATATGGTTTGAAGTTTAAATGAATTTTAAAACATAAATTTTAAAAATATGTACCATATGTATACGTTGGTCTGGAAATGTTTGATTTGTTAACAAAATATCCAAGTACAACAAATCTTCAGCAGCAGACTTTCAATGAAAACTTCTCTAGGCAAAAATAATCTCAACAAATGAAACAATTTTAATTTTACCAGTTGAAAACATTTTGACCAAAGGAGTAATAATTGCTCAATTTTTGCAACAATATTTTTAAATGACCTCAGCTGCCGATGCGTCAAAATGCGTCTGCAGGTGGGAAAGAGGGTTAAATGGTAACAAATATCCAGATCAAATATCAGTTAACTGTTTCCCTCATATAGACGCTTTCTGACGCCTCTGCAGCAGACGGCTGTTTGAAAACAAAGTGACAAAAGAAGAAATTGCTCGAAACAAGCAATTTTTCCTTTTGACACAATGTTTACCACTTTTAGTCATATGTTATCCATTCAATTATAGAGATTTTCTATTTTTTGACAAAATATGTTCAAATTTGTCTGCTGCAGAATTGTTGAAGAGGGAAAGGGTTAAATTATGAAATAGTACATTGTAGAGATAGTTATTGTATGCTTACATTGCAGCTTTATAAAAATCAACTTAAAATTGAATGTGCAATATGTATACAACTATACATTGTAACTGGAAAAATATTTCACTGTTTGTCCATATATATTAGAGAAGAAATTCAAAGACATGACTGAAATCATTCCTGCAATATATTTGTGTCCCATAACTTCAATAATATTGGCATTAAATAGATTTTCCTGTGGAAGTCATTAAATAAATAAGCAGTGTAATGTTCTAACCAACAGAGCATTTACTTTCTATGTTCTTGGACTTGTATATTAACCCTTTCCACATACAACAAATTTGCTGCAGACAGCTTTGAAAACAAACGCTCAAAAATATGGAAAACCTCTTAAAGTGAATTTAAATTATTATTATTTAATAGAGTTGAAAACATTATGGCAAATGGAAAAATTGCTCATTATGAGTAATTTCTCAATTTGCCTTATTGTTTTCAAAAGTAGTCTGCTGCAGAGGCATTAGAAAGCATCTTTATGTGGGCAACTTTCAACACAGAATTTATATTTCTGAGTTAAGTCTTTTTTTAAGTAAATGTTGAAAACTGGAACTGTTCTTTTTTGTTGGACAGATGAAAATAAACAAGAAAAGCACTTTCTATTTTTCAAAGAATATATATAAAATTGACTTCCACAGAGGCATTAAAAATCATGAATGTGTATTATGCCTTTCCCACTTATAGACACGTTTAGACACATTTGCAGCGGACAACTTTTGAAAACATTGTGACAAAAGTAGAAATTGCTCAAAACAAGCAATTTCTTCTTTTGCCAAAATGTTTTCAACTCTTCAGTAATTATACTTATATTTATAGAGCTTTTCCGTGTTTTAGGCTAAGACGTTTTCCAAGAAGTTGTCTGCTGCGGATTTGTTGTATGTGGAAAAGGGTAAAGCCTTTCCCACATGCAGATGCATTTTGATTCCTCTGCAACAGACAACACAATTTTTTATAAAACTTCAAGATAAAGCAATCACTATAATATTTCTCCTTTTGCAACTATATGAGCAGTCCCGCCAGATAACCAACATTATGGACTCTGCGTAAAGTAACGACCCGGATCAGTTAAAGCATGTAGCACAGGCTAACCTGTATCAACATTTTTGGCCTCCTGTGGTTTTTCTGTTTCAGAAATAATTACTTTATACCTCTATTCCCCCGAGACGGAATGTGTTGGCCCAGATTAGGCTGTGCGGAATGCGCAGGCTGGTCTTGGTCGATACATTACGCAAGAGACCATAATGTTGGTTTTCTTGCCGGACGGCTCATTATGTGCTCAAATTATGTTCAGTAAATATACATTCATTTATAAAGGTTGTCCATCATTTTGCCTAGATGTTTTCAAAGTCTGCAGATTTGTTTTTTAAGTTGGAAAGAGTTAATCATTTACCTAATATGATATTTTTAACCCTTTACCTCATATAGACGCTTTCTGATTCCTCTGCAGCAGACGTTTTTTAAAAACATTGTGGCAAAATTTGAAATTGCTCATAATGAGCAATTTCTCCTTTTGCCACATTTTTCAACTTTATATAATGATTGTTCTTTCATACACAGAGTGTTTCCATATTTTTCGACTAAATGATTTGAAAGTCGTCTGCTGCAGATTTTTTGTATGTGGGAAAAGGTTAAGGTCATCTTATTCAAGTATCTTGGGAGAAAGGTAAGTTGTTTGTGCTTAGTATTTTCTCCTTTTCCCAATCTGTTTCCAATAAATAGTCTGCTACATAGTTGTCATAAAAACTAATTGTCTGTATCAGAGAAAGGGTTTTTAAAGATTATCGTGTATTGTATAAACAAGAGAGAGAAAAAAGCTGAAGAATTTAACAATAGCTGGGTCACAACATACACAGTCATGTCAATTAGGTTTAAAGGCTTGAGTTAGTTTTGCAGGGTAAGAGAAGGAAAGCTGATTGAATGGGTGAGGTTAATCACATGACCCATGTATAATCATATATATGTAAACTGTAGAGCATTGTAGACTTGACATTTAACATTTATCTACACACCCAATCATCTGGGAAATCACTTTTCTCTCATCAAAGATGTTCATTTTACAGTGAGATTTTAAACCAATACAGCTATATTGTTAGGTTGTTTGTTTGTTCCAACTTTTTGCCAATCTCTGGCATATTGTGGTATTTTAGTAACCAAGAGTAGGTATCTTTAAATCTATATTCATTTTAATTCCATTTTCCCGTTTTCATGATTATCTTGATATTAACTTTTGGGTCTAATAAAAATGTTATGTCATACATTAAAATTAATATTGTAAGAAAAGGTTTAGTGACAAATTTGTCCCATGAGTGTTATAGTTTAGCAATATTTACTTTAACTTCAGGATCCTATTGCAGCACATACAACAAATCTGAAGCAGACCACTTTGGAAACATTTGGACAAAACAATGGATAAGCCTTATAAATGAGGGTATATTTACTGAGAAAAGTTGAAAAAATTGTGGCAGAAGGAGAAATTGCTTGTTTTTAGCAATTTCTTCTTTTGTAACAATTTTTTCAAAAGTCGTCTGCTGCAGAGGCATCTCTATTTGGGAAAGGGTTAAGAATTGGGAGATGTTTGCAATTAATATGGACTTTAATGTGCAGCAGTACTCTTTTCTTTAACTCGCTTTCCTAACTACTGGAGCCAGCCTTTAACCTTTTCCCTCATACGACAATTCTGCCAGCAGACGACTTTGAACATAATTTGTCAAAAAATAGAAAATCTCTATAATTGAATTGATAACCTATGACTAAAAGTGGAAAACATTGTGGCAAAATGAGAAATTGCTCGTTTTGAGCCATTTTATTGTTTTGTTACTATGTTTTCAAAAGGCTGTCTGCTGCAGAGGCATCAGAAAGCATCTTTATGAGGGAAAGGGTTGACAAATTACTTGTCAAATCATTGATGGAAAAAAAAAAATTATTTAAGAAAAATGCTCCAAAAATTCATTTGAACATGTACTATGCAGTAGAACACTTTGAAGAAAATTAGACAAAACATTGAGACAACTTTTGATAACAGTTTGGTAAAAGGAGAAATTGCTTATAATGAGCAATTTCTATATTTTCCACAATGTTTTCATCACTATTCAATATTTCATTTAACCCTTTCCCACATACAACAAATCTCCATAGACGACTTTGAAATCATCTGAACAAAAATATGGAAAATCTCCCTAAAAGAAGACATACTAATTGAATCAAGTTGAAAACATTGTGTCAAAAGGAGAAATTGTTACTTTTGAGCAATTTCTTCTTCTGTCACAAAATTTCAAATGTCGTCTGCTGCAGAAGCGTCAGAAAGTGTCTACATGAGGAAAAGGGTTAACGAAACTTTCAATATTTTTGCCAAGATAATTAAAGGGTTTTCTGCTATAGATAATCTTGTTGTGTGTAAGAAAGGGTAATTGTGAAGGTAATAATCTTTAACCCTTCCCCTCCTAAAGATGCATTCTGACGCCTCTGCAGCAGACGACATTTTGAAAACATAGTGACAAAAGAAGAAATTGCTCAAACAAGCAATTTCTCCTTTTGCCACAATGCTTTCCACTTTAAGTCATTGGTGATCCATTCAATTAAAGAGATTTTAAATATTTTGACAAAATATGTTCAAAGTCGTCTGCTGCAGGATTGTTGTTGAGGGAAAGGGTTAAGAGTTGAAAATATTGTGGTAAAAGAGGAGTTTTTGGTTATTTCAAGCAATTTCTTTGTGGCCAAGGTTTCGAAAATTATGTGTTGCAGATGCTTCGAAATGCATCTGCAAGTGGGAAGAACTTATGCCGTGGTGTGGTGTCCGTCCATAAACAATTGCTTGTGAACGCGATACAGTCTTCAGTTTTGATTGTATCTCAATCAAACTTATACAGTAGTTAGATATCCATGAGAGCTCTGTTCCTTTTGCAAACCAGCCAGATCCGCCTATGCAAGACTGGATTATGGCCCTTGTAATTGTCAAAACTGCTATAATAGAGCATGTGAACACAATAGAGGCTCCATTTACTATCTGATCTTCACCAAACTTACACAGTACATGTAGTTAGGTATCCATGAGAGCTTGGTTCCTTTTGCAAACCAGCCAGTAGTTTAATATTGATGAGAGCTCGGTTCCTTTCGCAAACAAGCCAGATCCGCCAATGCAATACTGGATAATGGCCCATTAAATTGTCAAAATTGCTATAATACAGCTTGTGAACACAAAAGAGCCTCCATTTACTATCCGATCTTCATCATACATACATGCTCTGGATAGAAAATGACCAAAGAACCATACCAGTAGAGCATAGGCCCTCATGGGCCTCTTGTTTTTAGTAATAATACCCGCATTTATTGAGATTTTCCATACTTTTGCATAAAAGTTTTTAAAGTCGTCTGCTGCAGATTTATTGTATGTCAGAAAGGGATAATTATAGATTAACCCTTTCCCTCATATAGACGCTTTCTGACGCCTCTGCAGCAGACAGCTTTTTGAAAACATTATATATAGTGACAAAAGAAGAAATTGCACAAAACATGCAATTTCTCCTTTTGCCATAATGTTTTCAACTTTTTGTCATAGGTTATCCATTCAATTATGGAGATTTTCTATTTTTTGACAAAATACGTTCAAAGTTGTCTGCTGCAGAATTGCCGTATGAGGGAAAAGGGTTAATTTACAGAAATTGTCCATATATTATACAAGTGGAAAAGTGTACTGGTAACTATATGCATGCATGTACATGTATAAACAAGAACATAGAAAATTCAACATGAAATTTGACACAATTAGGTGTTTATACTTCTAAGCAACATTGATTGGTGAACACATTTTTGGCATGTGTATTTATTTCTCCATGCACTCTTGTCGGACTACATACTTTTATGGATAGTATTAAAATACGAAAATATTTTTAGAATTTTCTAACAGGATCTTTATTTGAAATTTTCATTTGTTGTGATGATGTTTGGATCTAAAATATCCTGAAAACGTATTCAATTAAGATGGGTATGGTAGGCTATGCCTAGACTTAGTGAATGTGAGAGCAAGCAGGCCATAGGAATGATTCTAGACATGCATCCTAACACTGCACATGTCTTATGGAATTGTCCATTGTGTGATGTCATTACGTTAATCTTGGACCTATACATCCAGGTTGTGCACCTATGAAAGCACTTTCGAACTGTAGGTTTTGATACGGAAATATTTCTCGATTGCGGAAAATCAATCCAAGAGTTGTGAGAAATTGCCTGCTTAAATGTCAAAGTAGCCATCCTGTTCTGAAATGATGTCATCTTGTTGCTTGTCTTTCTTGACGAAGGAGGTAGGACTGGGCGCACATTTTAATCTTGGAAGAGTCAGGGTTTAAATTACACAGTAGTGACAGTGAATGCTAGAACAGCTCTCCCGCCTCGGTGGTGTAGTGATAGAGTGTCCGCCTCGGATGGGGGAGGTTGCACTCACTCACTGGTTGGCTGCCCTCCTTGCCGCTCAGGGTTTGCGGGGTTTGAGTTATGACTGACAGGCTGGTTTCAGGATAAATGAACTAGTAGTACTGGTAACTTACCCAGGATTTTTTTTGAAAATGGCGTTAAACACTCAATCAATTAATAGAACAGCTGTAGTGGTCATTAGTTAAAATTTAACCCTTTCCCTCATATAGACGCTTTCTGACGCCTCTGCAGCAGACGGCTTTTTCGAAAACATAGGGACAAAAGAAGAAATTGAACAAAACGTGCAATTTCTCCTTTTGCCACAATGTTTTCCACTTTTTGTCATAGGTTATCCATTCAATTATGGAGATTTTCTATTTTTCGATAACATGCGTTCAAAGTCGTCTGCTGCAGAATTGTCGTATAAGGGAAAGGGTTAACGGGTGAATTCTACCTCTAAGTCCATGTCATCCTGTCATGCATGAATATTATGTCATGTTTCAGCATGATGACATTACACCACAATCATGTACTGATTTACTGATTTCTTGAAGAAGCAGATTACCCAGAATTAGTGCCATGATCGAACTGAAATATTGTTGGAAACGGCATAAGGGACCATTCCAATAAATAAAATAAACTTAATTTGAATTATTTATAATCCTACAGGAGCTTGGATTCATATAAGTGATCATGGCAATCGAGCAGGAATGGTGGAAGAACAAACTAGCTGAGGACATCTATGAAACCTTAAAGGTAGGTGTTTATGTTGGTTCTTATAGTCAATACAATTTAATGTATGAAATGGCTCTTTACAAACTTAAGCTATTTTGATAGATTAATATTTTGTTTGAAACGGTGTTAAAAATATCTACAAAGCTTTAACCTCTTTGCCACATACAACATTTTTGCAGCAGACCACTGATAACGTCTTGACAAAAATGAGAAAAACTGTGTAAATGAAATCATTATTACTAAGTAAAGTTGAAAACATTGTGGCAAAAGGAGAAATTGCTCGTTTTTGAAAACATTGGCAAAAGGTGAAATTTCTTGTTTTGAGCAATTTCACCTTTTGTCACAATGTTTTCAAAAATGAGCAATTTCTTCTTTTGTCACATTGTTTTCAATAGTCGTCTGCTGAAGAGGTATCTATATATGTGGGAAAGGGTTAAGGCTACACAGTCTTTTAAGGATTTCAATATAAATGATATAGCCTGAACCAAATTTACAACTTAATTGGTACAGATAATCCGCTGTGGTTGAGTGGTTAGCGTCGGGGATTTCGAAACCGGGTGTCCCTATGGTCATGGTGGAGTGCCCTTGGGCAAGGCACATTTTCTAGCCTAGTACTGGTTTGTTTACCCAGGGATCATGAATAAGTGAACTGTCGCCGTGATATAACTGAAATATTGTACAAAGCGGCGTAAAACCCCAATAAATAAATAAATATGGTACAGATGATATTCAATTCAATTCAATTTCTTTATTCAAATATTTACAAATAATATAATAAGAAACACACAATTGGAATAAGTTAAATTACAGAAACCGTTTCGTTGAGAGATATTCTTAAATATTGAAATAGTGTACATGTATGATTATGAAGATACAACTTAGCTGTATACAGTGTTTGAAGATATTATTCCAGCAAAAGATGGGGTTTTTAAATGTTCGATACTCGCAGATCAAATTATTATGTCAACTCAACCATTCATTAAGGTAAAAATATTTACAAGATAAATTTAAATGTAAATGGCATAACCTATTAATATTTACAAGACATCTTTAACCCTTTCCTTCATCTAGACGCTTTTTGATGCCTCTGCAGCAGACGGCTTTTTGAAAACATAGTGACAAAAGAAGAAATTGCACAAAATAGGTTATAAAAATAAGTCATAGGTTATCCATTCAATTATATGAGGGAAAGGGTTAATCAAAAGACTTTCTGTTAGCATTCACCTCTGTTGAGCAGCCAGGTGAAGGTTTTCTTATATATTTCACTTGTAAGCATCTTCCTGTTTCTTTCACAGCCAAAAATACTTTGCATCCTCTCCCTGGATAGCCACCTATTAAGACAAGTTTGACTTGAATGAATAAAATCAGTCCAATATCAATTTATTAGCTTGTCATTTAGCATTGGGCTATTGTGATACCCTCGTCTGCATCGCCACAAAACTTAAACCTTACTAACTTAAAAACTGTTCAACATTTTCAAATGAATCTTGGTACACATGCTCCTAGGAACAATATGCATGTCTATACCAAGTCACATAACTCTCACTTTAACAACAGTTACCGTTACTGTTCAAAAATGCCCCTTTTTTAGCTCACCAGAACACGTAGTGCTCAAGGTGAGTTATTGTGATCGCCTTTTGTCCGTCGTCCATCGTTCATCGTCCGTCGTCAACATTTGCTTGTTAATTCACTAGAGGCAACATTTTGCATCCAATCTTTATAAAAGTTTATCAGAACATATATCTCGATCAACTCTAGGCCAAGTTCGAAACTGGGTCATGTGGGGTCAAAATCTAGGTCACTAGGTTAAATTTAAGGAAAATCTTGTTAACACTCCTGAAGCCGCATTTTTGGCTTGAGCATGTTGAAACTTTGTCAGAATGTTTGCCTTAGTGATATCTAGGCCAAGTTTGAAAATAGGTCATGTCGGGTCAAAAGCTAGGTCACTAGGTCAAATTTAAGGAAAATCTTGTTAACACTCCTGAAGCCGCATTTTTGGCTTGAGCATGTTGAAACTTTGTCATAATGTTTGTCATAGTGATATCTAGGCCAAGTTCGAATATAGGTCATGTCGGGTCAAAAACTAGGTCACTAGGCCAAATTGAAGGAAAATCTTGTTAACACTCTGGAAGCCACATTTTAAACTTGACCATGTTGAAACTTTGTCGGAAAGTTTGTCTTGATGATATCTAGGCCAAGTTCGAATATGGGTCATGTCCGGTCAAAAAGTAAGTCACTAGGCCAAATTGAAGGAAAATCTTGTTAACACTCTGGAAGCCACATTTTAAACTTGAGCATGTTGAAACTTTATTAGAAAGTTTGTCTTTTGATATCTAGGCCAAGTTCGAAAATGGGTCATGTCCGGTCAAAAACTAGGTCACTAGGCCAAATTTAAGGAAAATATTGATTACACTCGGGAAGCCACATTTCTGGCTTGAGCATGTTGAAACTTTGTCAGAATATTTGTCTAAGTAATAGCTAGGCCAAGTTCGAATATGAGTCATGTCGGGTCAAAAACTAGGTCACTAGGCCAAATTTAAGGAAAATCTCGTTAACACTCTTGAAGCTGCATTTTAAACTTGAGCATGTTGAAACTTTATCAGAAAGTTTGTCCTGATGATATCTAGGCCAAGTTCGAATATGGGTCATGTCATGTCAAAAACTAGGTCACTAGACCAAATTTAAGGGAAATCTTGTTAACACTCTGGAAGCCACATGTTTGGCTTGAGCATGAGAGAGTTATGTCTTAAATAGCCCATTCTCAGGTGAGCGATTCCAGGGCCTCATGGCCCTCTTGTTTAAATAAAAATATTTTTTGTTTGTTTGTCAAAAACATGTATGGCTTCATTTAAAGGAGAAAGAACAGTCCATTCCTGTGTATCACGGCCACTCACCGCAGATAGCCATGCGGCGCCATCTTGTGGACTGGATCTCCGTTATAAGAGGGGAACTGGAGATCTGTACCATGGCCCAACATCTGGCTGTATATCTACTGGATAATTTCATGGATAAGCTGGAGGTGGAGCAGAAATACCTACACCTTGTCGCCCTTGTTTGCCTGCTTATAGCAAGTATGTTACAGTTTCATTGTTAACCTAAGCCTTGATAAAGAGGAGTGTGGTCTTTGTCATGCAGTATCTCCCTCATTACTTTACGCTTTCCCACACACAACAAATCTGCAGTAAACAACTTTTATTTTATCAAAAATGAGAAAAATCTTCAAAAATTGTGAGTGATTATCAAATAGCGTTGAAAACATTGTGGCAAAAGGGGAAATGGATCATTTAAAGCCATTTTTAGCTCAACTTTTGAAAAAAACGAGAGCTATTGTCATGACCCTAGCGTCGGCGGCGGCAGCGTGGTCGTCCGGTTAAGGTTTTTTGTTTAGCTCATTTTTTTTTTTCTGTTTTCTGGGGCCCTATCAGTCGAGCGTCTGTGCCGTACGCGGTGCTCTTGTTTCTTTTGCCATAATTCTTTTCAAAAGTCCACTGCTGCAGAGGCGTCATGCATCGTCTGTGTGTGAGAAAGGGTTAAGTGAACCCTATGTTGTGGTTCTCAAAGAAGCATATCTTTGAGTACCCTTTACATGGGTTTGGAGGTAAAATAAAAAAGCCTGACATCATTTAGCTCACCAGAGAAGGAAATGCTCAGGCTGAGCTGTTGTGAGAAATCACTATCCGCCATTGCTGGTATGAGTATACTTTCACCAATTTCTTCAAAAATCTTCTCAGAAACAATTGGTTCACTTTGAAAAGTCAATGCGACATGCGTCATTTGTCTTCCACCGATGAGCTAAGTCTATGTGGAAAAGCAGCCAGTTGCTTGGGAAGATCTCACAGTTGTACTCCTCACAACTTTTTACCCAGGTACTGGCTATCTTTTGACATTGAATATTAACCCTTTCCCACATACGACAAATCTGCAGCAAACAACTTTGAACACATATTGGCCAAATCATGGGAAATCTCTACAAATAAAGGTACAATTAATGAAAAAAGTCGAAAACATTGTGGAAAAAGGAGAAATTGCTTGTTTTTAGCAATTTTTCCTTTTGTCACAGTGTTTTTAATATTCATCTGCAGCAGAGGCGTCAAAAAGCGTCGAGAAATGGGAAAGGGTTAAGCCCATTTGTTGAAAACAAATGCAGCTAGTCTCAATGATTTTAACCCTTTCCCTCGTACAACGATTCTTCAGCAGACGACTTTGAATATATTTTGTCAGAAATAGAATATCTCTATAATTGAATGGATTACCTATGACTAAAAGTGGAAAACATTGTGTCAAAAGGAGAAATTGCACGTTTTGTGCAATTTCTTCTTTTGTCACTATGTTTTCAAAAGGCCGTCTGCTGCAGAGGCGTCAGAAAGCGTCTATATGAGGGAAAGGGTTAAATGATTATCGGAAAGAATGAATTGTCTAGCCAGTGTTCAAACTCACAATTAACACCTTGATTGATAGCCCTTACCTTTATCGTCTGAGGCCTCAAATGCCATAGATCTGTGTCAGGTTGAGGATTTATATTTGACAGCCAAGTTTGAAGATCACTGTGAAAAGATCCCACACTACACCAAACTGAACAAATACATACCCCAGAACAACCTTCAACAGTTTTATACAGCAAGACAATTCCTCGACATGGAACTTAACATCTTGAAATTCTCCTCCTGGGAACTTTGTATACCTACGGTTAGCCATTTCTTACCCTATTTCTTACAGGTAAGCTCAGCTATTTATTCCTACAATTAACCCTTTTCTGCATACAAACTAATCAACAACCAAAATAATCAACAACCAAAAAATGGAAATTCCGTATAAAAGGATTGTTTGGTGTTTTTTGTCGCTTTTAACAAGGTTTTCAGTTCTATCATGGCGTGTCCTAGGTAAGTGACCAGTGAACTACTGGTTCATTTATCCTGTCAGTTTTTATGCCAACCTTACAACCCTGAGCGCCAATCAGGGCAGCCATAACTACCATTTTAAAAGTCTTAAGGTATGAAGAGACCTGTGATCAAACCCGTCCCCTCCTGCATCCATGGAAGTACAGTCATTAAATAAGAGTTGAAAATATTGTGACAAAAGTTGAAATTGCACATTGGTTCCTTCTGCTAAGATGTGGAAAAGGTAAGACAACGTTTGACTCATTTTCAGCAGTTGTGTTTGAAATTGACAAATGATTGGTCATAAGAGATCATTTCTATTCTTGAATTTATTCTTATCGACTTCTAAGATTTTACTTTATATTCTGCTGTGTGAGACTTTCTCTGCTGCAAATTTGTTCTTTGTAGGAAAGGGTTGGTGTAATTATATAAACAATGTATGAGTTTTTTATACGCCCGTTTTGAAAATACGGATTGTATTATAGTTTTACCTGCGGTGTACGGGCGGGCGGGCGGGCGGGCGGCGTCCAGTATGTTGTCAGCTCAATAACTTTAGAAGCCTTTTTTCAATCATCTCCAAATTTGGTCAGAATGTGTATTGGGATAATATCTCTGACAAGTTCGATAACTAGCCATATCGCTTTAGTCAATCAAGAGTTATTGCCCTTTAATTATAGAAATTAGCCAAAATTGGTCTTGTCAGCACAATAACTTTAGAAGCCTTTGTCCAATCATCACTTAATTTAGTCAGAATGTTTATTGGCATAATATCTCGGACAAGTTCGATAACTAGCCATATCGCTTTAGTCAATCAAGAGTTATCGCCCTTTGATTATGGAAATTACCTAAAATTGGTCTTGTGAGCTCAATAACTTGAGAAGTCTTTGTCCAATCATCACCATATTTGGTCAGAATGTGTATTGGGATAATATCTCAGAAAGTTTGATAACTAGCCATATCGCTTTAGTCAATCAAGAGTTATTGCCCTTTAATTATAGAAATTGCCCAAAATTGGTCTTGTCAGCACAATAACTTTAGAAGCCTTTGTCCAATCATCACTAAATTTAGTCAGAATGTGTATTGGCATAATATCTTGGACAAGTTCGATAACTAGCCATATCACTTTAGTCAATCAAGAGTTATTGCCCTTTAATTATAGAAATTACCTAAAATTAGTCTTGTCAGCTCAATAACTTTAGAAGCCTTTATCCAATCATCTGTAAAACTGTACAGACAGTGTCCGCTCTCTAAGTTTGGCTGATGTACAACAAATTATCACTATACTTGGTCTCAAAATAACAGGACGGGCGTATTTTGTGACATTTGGCGCTCTTGTTGTTCATAAAAAATAAAGTACTGTTGAGATGAGAAGTTGCTACACAGGGAGTTGGTGAATCTGATATATGTTTAAAGTTTAATCCTTTCCTAAATACATCAAAACTGCAGCAGACGACTTTCAAAACATCTAGGCAAGACTTGTGGAAATTATCATTAAATGACGGTATAATGACTGGAAAAAGTTAAAAACATTGTAGCAAAAGGAGAAATTGCTCGTTTTTGAGCAATTTCTCTTTTTGTTACAAGTTTTTCAAAAGTCATCTGCTCTAGAGGCATCAGAAAGTGTCTATATGTGGGAAAGGTTTAATGAACCTTCTCTGTTATCCAAACTCTGTAGCTGATATGTCTCCCGAAAACTTATTGGGAAAAGATGAAATTGCTGATGTGAGATTCTGAGTAGTAGGTGTAGAAAATTGAATGATTCAAGGACGAATTTCCATATGGAGGGGGAAGGGGAGTATGTAGTATAGTGGTCAGTCCCATAGATAGACAATAATTCTGTAGCTATGTGTTTGTTTAAGGGGATACTTATACTGCCTTGCTATAGAGCTGGCTTTTATAGCGACACGGTAGAGTGTTTGCCTACGGGACAAGAGGTCCCGAGTTCGAGCCCTGTTCGGGTCGGGACTCTTTCAGTCGGGTTACAGTTTCATTGCAGAATCTTTTATGTTTTCAAGGTTGCTGTAGATGTGGATGACTTGAGAGACGGATTTCCTATGCAGAACAAAGATTTGGTGGAAAAATACTTGGACAAACATGCCTCTTACTTCCAAGAAATTAGTTTACAAGGTAAAGCTAAATTATTACAACAAATTTGATGTTGTGGATTTCAGAATATATTTTGGCCTTTTCCTACTTAAAATAAATCTGCAGATGACAATTGTGAAAATATATTGGTAAAAGTATGGAAAATCCATAGAAAATCCATAGAAATTGAAGTATATATTATATATGCTTCAAAATGTATCTGTATGTTGTAAAGGGTCATTCAGCACATTTGTGCAGTTGAATCAATTTATTTACCTTGTTAGAATGTAACACACCTTCTAGTATATTGAGTATCAGTTGAAAGCTGTAAGAAAACCAAATAAGGGCATTTAACCCTTTCCCACAAACAGACGCTTTCTGAAACCTCTGTAGCAGACGGCTTTTGAAAATATGTTTAACAAAAGGAGAAATTGCTCATGATTGCAAGCGTGCGTGCCTGCATGCGTTAACTCTTTCCTTTAAACAACTTCTTCTCCCTAACCACTTGGCCAATTTGGTTGAAACTTCATAGGAAGCATCCTCTCAATGTCCTCTCTTAAATTCCTTCAATTTTTCTTTATCTATCCAAAATTCTGGTTTCCATGGCAACCAAAAGAAAAAAATAGTGAAAACTTAAAAAATCTTCTTCTCCGAAAGTGTCAGGCCGATTTTCAAATTATTTTGTAGAAATGTTCCTTGGGTGACCCTTTATTAGATTCTTTCAAGAAATGTTGATTGGTTTGAAAAACATGGCCACCAGGGGGCCAGGCTATTTTGCCTTATATAGCTATAGTGAAAACTTAAAAAATCTTCTTCTCCGAATGTGTTCAGCCAATTTTCAAATAATTTTGTAGAAATGTTCATTGGGTGACCCTCTATCAGATTCCTTCAAGCCGTGTTGATTGGTAAAAAAAACATGGCTGCCAAAGGGCGGGGCTATTTTGCATTATATGGCTAAAGAGAAAACTTAGAAATGTTTCTAGGCTGACCAGACATGTGATATTTTCCTGAGGCCAAATAGGGATTTGGTATTTTTGGTAAGGAGATTGGTGTCCCAAAGAGGGAGCTTTTTTCGCGGCAAGATTTTCTGCGACCAGTCACAATACTTTTCATTTGATGCTAAAATAGGGTCAAATCAAGCAGGGTATAACTTGCATTATAGGAAGTAATAATTTGTTAATGGAAAAGAAAATTTCATAATCATTTATTACTATAATTTTATTAATGAAAACATTTCAGTATAATATCACAAATATGTTTATCAGAACATATATCTTGATCAAATCTAGGCCAAGTTCGAAAACTTCACAAATTGAAGGAAAATCTTGTTAACACTCTGGAAGCAACATTTTAAACTTGAGCATGTTGAAACTTTGTCAGAAAGTTTGTCCTGATGATATCTAGGCCAAGTTTGAAACTGGGTCATGTCGGGTCAAAAACTAGGTCACTAGGCCAAATTTAATGAAAATCTTGTTTTTGGCTTGAGCATGTTGAAACTTTGTCAGAATGTTTGTGCTAGTGATATCTAGGCCAAGTTCTAGGTCAGGTCAGGTCAAAAACTAGGTCACTAGACCAAAATGAAGGAAAATCTTGTTAACACTCTTGAAGCCACATTTTAAACTTGAGCATGTTGAAACTTAATCAGAAAGTTTGTCCTGGTGATATCTAGGCCAAGTTCGAATATGGGTCATTTCCTGTCAAAAACTAGGTCACTAGGCCAAATTTAAGGAAATCTTGTTAACACTGTGGAAGTCGAGCTTGAACTCGGATTTTTAGCTTGAACAAGTTGAAACTTTGTCAGAATGTTTGTCTTGATGAAATCTAGGCCAAGGTCAAATAAATGTCATATCGGTTCAAAAGCTAGGTCACTAGGCCAAATTTAAGGAAAATCTTGTGAACACTCTGGAAGCCACTTTTTTGGCTTGAGCATGTTGAAACTTTATCAGTAAGTTTTTCTTGATGATTTCTATGCCAAGTTCGAATATGGGTCAGGTCTGGTCAACAACTAGGTCACTAGGCCAAATTGTAGAACAATCTAGTTAACACGACTAGATCGCATATTTGGCTTTTTGTGAGAAAGTTTGTCTTGATGATATTGCCATTGGCGCTGAAAGAGTTAAGTCTTAAATAGCTCATTCTCAGGTGAGCGATTCCAGGGCCTCATGGCCCTCTTGTTAAATACATGTTCAAAATAATTTGATACTAGTACTTTCAGTACTTTGATGCTTAGTATGCTGAACCTTCATTCTGCACATTTTACCTGATTCAGAGACATAAACATATTTACTGTCTGATTCTATGACATTTGACTTATTTGTATATTTCAATTTCGGAAATATGACAGAAATATGGTAAAACAAGTGTTAAAACTTTTTTCATTTTTTACTTCTGGCTGAATTCACGTGAATTCACAATCGTGGGGCCTAAAATATTTTTGACTCTTATGTTACCTTTCTCAGCTAAAATAATATATGACGCAATGATTTGACTTGACTTAATTATCCCGGGTAGAATAGCCATATCAAATGAAAATCCACCTTAAAAATCAATGAAAGTCAAAATCATATTTCATGATACTCCTACTGTCAGTTTATTTAAAGTCATTGTTCTTTCCTGTCAAAGATGCTTGTGTGTGACTACCGTCGATGGTGAACAGAATTACCTGATCAGATTGCAAAGGCTTATATAACTTTTGGCTGGTTGTAAAAAAAAAACTCCCAAAAAAGGTCATTTTTGTATGACGTGGTTTATTTCTTTGTGGAAAATTTGACCCTGAACTATTTGCAGACGAATTTTGAAACATTTGCAGCAAACAGCTTTTGATAGCATTGTGACAAAATGAGTAATGGATGCAACTTCTCCTTTTACTATGATGTTTTCAACGCTATTAGTTACACTTTTATTTGAAGAGGTTATCAACAGTTTGTCAGGATAAATTAATTCTGGATTTAATGGGATTTTAAAAGGTAGGGTCGTATGTTTCTTTGAGAAGTTCTTCCACTGGAAGAGGAATCTTCTTCACTGCAGCCTGGCAGACTAAGTGTGATGATCTACTAATCAGAGGTTGATCAACACACTCTTCAACTATATTTGACATTTGCCAATGGTCATAAATTGACACATTACTGTGTACAGGTAGTTTACACATGACATGACTTAAACCTTTACCCAGAAAGTCAATATCGCTTTACACCACGAGGATGATGTAAAACTTACGGAATTACGAGCATCTGTTGTAATTTTAAGGTAACTTTAATATTAGTTTTATTAATATATTTTTTTCGACAGGAGATTTCATTACCCAATCGGGAGAGTGTAAGATGAGGCTTCAAATTGGAAGCTTCCGCCGATATCAGGAGAGATCACATGTCTGAGGCTGACCCTCTATCAGATTCCTTCAAGCCATGTTGATTGGTTGAAAAATATGGCCGCCAGGGGGTGGAGCTAGTTGCATTATATGGCTATAGTGAAAACTTAAAATATTCTCTCCTCCGAAAGTGTCAGGCCGATTTTAAAATAGTTTTGCAGAAACATTCCTTGGGTGACACTCTACAAGATTCCTTTAAGCCATGGTGGTTGGTAAAAAACATGGCCACCAGGCTGTTTGGAGATTTGATTTTTGCCTTATGGCCGTGGAGCGATACTGGCCCTCTTGGACCTCTTGTTATCCTAAGCATGGATGGGATGGCAGGTCTTTATCCACATGTGTGATAATTACGTTAAGGTTGGTTTTACTGGAGCACTGCTCAATGATGTATGAGGATCAGATTATATTTTAAAACATGCAGACACTGGTATTTTTAAACCATAAATATACTCAGGTTGATTTTTCTCTGGCACAACTTAAATATTGATGTATTTCCTCCCTGCAGATCATCAGTTTAGGAACTACTGTTCGTCCCTGGTTGCCGCATCATGCGTAGCTGCATCAAGAATTTGTCTGCGACTCACGCCATCCTGGCCAAAACAGTTGGAACTCATGACAGATTATTATTTGGAAGAACTGTTACCTTGTCTTCAAAGTATGCTCAGGTAAGACATGTTTATTTCTTGATTTTGAGCTGGTCTGTTTTTCAAAGAAAAAAAGTCAGGCTATTGTGGTCCTAATGGCGTCGTCGTCAATTTGTTTTAACCTTATCTCATAACTTAAAAACAGTAACACATATTCAAATGAAACTTGGTATACATGTTCCTAGAAACAATTCATATGTATATACCAAGTCACATAACTCTGTCTTTAATAATTATTCAGTTATGCCCAGTTTTTCGACTTAGAAATTTATGAAAAAATGAGCATTTTTCTCCATTTGCCACAATGTTTTCAAATCTATTTAATAATTTAACTCTCATAGAGGGATACTTTTGTGGTATTCTTGCCAATATGCTTTCAAAGTCGTCTGCTTCAGTTTTGATGTATGTGGCAAAGGGTTAAGAATATATGGAATTACAGGCATTGAGATTCTGTATGATAACAATATAAATTGCCTTTTTATTTATTTTTATTTGTAATGATTCTAGCTGTTCTTGTATCATACTTACTTCTTTAACACTTTCCAAAATACAACAAATCTTTTAAAGCAGTTGACTTCGAAATCATTTAGGCAAAACAATCAAAACTCTCTTGAGGTGAAAGTATAATCGATCATTGTATAAAGTTAAAAACATTGTGGCAAAACTTACCCTATTGCTACATTGTTTTCGAAAGTCAACAGCTGCATATGCATTAAATTGGGTCTGCATGTGAAATTTGGTCTAGCTAATTTAAAGCACTTAATTATACATGTAAATAAAGACCTCTTTAACAAATAAATGTATGCCCATATGAATCATGTTAGACAAAGAGTTATGTTGATCAATGCACATGGTGACAGGGTCAGCATGTCTTTACTGTCTGCGTAAATTGTAATATATTCAAATGTATTATTTCAGGCAAAAACTATGAACAGACAAGATTAAACAAGATTTTATATTCCTTCATCCTTGGTTGACTCATATTATAAACTTGCATGTGCTTTAATATGTATTTGTTTTAATAAGGGGAAAGTGATACACTTTAATTTTTTTTTAGAAAATGCATTTTACACTTTCCAACATACAACAAATTTGAAGTAAACAATTCTGAAATCTTGTAGGCGAAAATGTTGAAAATCACTATAACGAAGGTAAACGGGGTAATTACTGACAAAATATGAAAAAATTGTGGCAAATGGAGAAATTGCTACTCCATCAACTATGTTTTCAAACGCCGTCTGCTGAAGAGGCATCATGAGGGAAAGGGTTAAGTCTATATATATATTATCTATAGGCAGACAGTGAATATAGGTTAGACTGTGCATATGCACACAGACTCACCAGTCTTCTCTGTACGCAGATGCAATAAAACAAGGAAATAGCTAGAACGGGCTGAATTGTGTTTGATGTTTTTCAGTACACACGGTCAAGATATGGAGATATGTTCTCAGACCCAGCAACAATACACTGTACACAACTCGTACATCACCGCTTCACAAAAAGATTATGGGGATTATCTCCCTTTATCTGCCAAACATCAGGACAGCGTCGCCATAATTCCAAACTACAGCACAATGACCAGGAGTGCCACTCAAGTTACATACGGTTATGGATACTCGGGTGCTTACAGTCAACCTTCATTCACTGCTTTATCATCCACACAGAGTCAGGTATTACCGAGAGTCCGTGCTGGATCCTAAAGAAAGGAAACGGAAATCTTAGTGCTTCAGCGGCCTAGATAAGATGATGTTCACTGGTTGTTTTTCTGGTTGTATCTCTTCAAAACAATCGTCTCATTCAGTTCTTATTTGAATGTCAAAATTTTTGAAAAAAGAAATTCACCCTTTACTTATTTAGAGCCGGGTCCTCTCATGCAGGGGAAGTAATTAAGTAAATAAGTGTTTGCCACATTACACCTCTTTGATAACTCAATCATATCATATCAAATAGAGATTTGTGGACATTAACCCTTTACCACAAATAGACGCTTTCTGATGCCTCTGCCTTAGACGACTTTTGAAAACATTGTGACAAAAAGAGGAATTGCTCGAAACGAGCAATTTCTTCTTTTGCCACAATGTTTTCAACTTTTTACAGTAATTAGACCTTCATGTTTGGAAAGTTATCATATTTTTGCTGCAGATTTGTTGTATGTGGGAAAAGGTTAAATACTCCTTTTATCTAGTCAGCTTCAGTGCTCTATTACTGATACCAAGATAAAGGGGAATAAATATGTTTTTGCCTCTGACAGTATATCTCTTATTCCTCAATTGAACTGATGTTGTGGGTGATCAATTAGAACATCTATGTGATATGATTCTTTTTCCTTATGCCTTAATGTTTTCAACTTTTTACAGTAATTAAACCTTCATGTTTAGAGAGTTTCTGTATTTTTGCTGCAGATTTTGTTGTATGTGGGAAAATGTTAAATACTCCTTTTATCTAGTCAGCTTCGGTGCTCTATTACTGATACCAAGATTAAGGGGAATAAATATGTTTTTGCCTCTGACTGTATATCTCTTATTCCTCAATTGAACTGATGTTGTGGGGGATCAATTAGAACATCTTTGTGATATGATTCTTTCTCCTTTTGCCACAATATTTTCAACTTTTTACAGTAATTAAACCTTCATGTTTAGAGTTTCCGTATTTTTGATGCAGATTTGTTGTATGTGGGAAAAGGTTAAATACTCCTTTTATCTAGTCAGCTTTGGTGCTCTATTACTGATACCAAGATAAGGGGGAATAAATATATTGCGTCTGACAGTATATCTCTTATTCCTCAATTGAAATGATGTTGTGGGTGATCAATTAGAACATCTTTGTGATATGATTCTTTTTAGAACCCACAACAAAGAGTTTGGAAGGCTAACAATGATTTGTGGACATGAAATATTTAATGCTTTGCTCATGCTTACCAACCTTTTCTCGTCCTCAAGGGGGAGTTTCATGATCTCAAAGTGGGAGATTGGGGTTTGAAGTTGGGGAGATTTTCAGTGCAATGAATTTAACAGTAGAACTTTTCACAATAGAACGGAATTTAGATAATTATGCAGGAGACATACTTTCTAAATTTATAGAAAAAAAATAAAAAAAAGACTCATTTAAAGAAATGTTTTCTATTTAACAGAATAATTTCAATTGTTACTGTAATAATTTAACATTTAAGTATTATTATCCCCCGCTTTTTCGAAGAAAAAAAGGGGGGTTATTAATTTCGGTTTGTCCGTCCGTCCGTCCGTCCGTCCGTCTGTCTGTCTGTCCGTCCGTCTGTCCGTCTGTCCGTCCGTCACACTTCGTTTCCGTGCAATAACTGCCGCAAATGTGAATCGTTTCTTTTCAAACTTGGTAACAAGGTTAAATGCCTTAACGGCTAGGCCAAGTTCGAATATCACTTTCGGCGGACTTTATTTGGTGGAGTTATGGCCCCTTA
Source organism: Serripes groenlandicus (assembly GCA_031761405.1). Lineage (NCBI taxonomy): Eukaryota > Metazoa > Mollusca > Bivalvia > Cardiida > Cardiidae > Serripes > Serripes groenlandicus. The sequence continues at coordinate 28,386,193 of JASEVX010000009.1, read as the reverse complement.
TTTAACAAAATATGTTGTTTCTTGCCGTTTCCGTGCAATAACTGCCACAAATGTGAACCTTTTTTTTTTCAAACTTGGTAACAACGTTAAATGCCTTAAGGGCTAGGCCAAGTTCGAATATCACTTTCGGCGGACTTTATTTGGTGGAGTTATGGCCCCTTATTTAACAAAATATGTTGTTTCTTGCCGTTTCCGTGCAATAACTGCCACAAATGTGAACCTTTTTTTTTCAAACTTGGTAACAACGTTAAATGCCTTAAGGGCTAGGCCAAGTTCGAATATCACTTTCGGCGGACTTTATTTGGTGCAGTTATGGCCCCTTATTTAACAAACTATGTTGTTTCTTGCCGTTTCCGTACAATAACTGCCACAAATGTGAACCTTTTTTTTTCAAACTTGGTAACAACGTTAAATGCCTTAAGGGCTAGGCCAAGTTCGATCGTCACTTTCGGCGGACTTTATTTGGTGGAGTTATGGCCCCTTATTTAACAGAAAATGTCGTTTCTTGCTGTTTCCGTGCAATAACTGCCACAAATGTGAACCTTTTTTTTTCAAACTTGGTAACAACGTTAAATGCCTTAAGGGCTAGGCCAAGTTCGAATATCACTTTCGGCGGACTTTATTCGGTGGAGTTATGGCCCCTTATTTAACAAAAAATGTCGTTTCTTGCTGTTTCCGTGCAATAACTGCCACAAATGTGAACCTTTTTTTTTCAAACTTGGTAACAACGTTAAATGCCTTAAGGGCTAGGCCAAGTTCGAATATCACTTTCGGCGGACTTTATTCGGTGCAGTTATGGCCCCTTATTTAACAAAAAATGTCGTTTCTTGCTGTTTCCGTGCAATAACTGCCACAAATGTGAACCTTTTTTTTTCAAACTTGGTAACAAGGTTAAATGCCTTAAGGGCTAGGCCAACTTCGATCGTCACTTTCGGCAGACTTTATTTGGTGGAGTTATGGCCCCTTATTTAACAAAATATGTCGTTTCTTGCTGTTTCCGTGCAATAACTGCCACAGATGTGAACCTTTTTTTTTCAAACTTGGTAACAAGGTTAAATGCCTTAAGGGCTAGGCCAACTTCGATCGTCACTTTCGGCAGACTTTATTTGGTGGAGTTATGGCCCCTTATTTAACAAAATATGTCGTTTCTTGCTGTTTCCGTGCAATAACTGCCACAGATGTGAACCTTTTTTTTTCAAACTTGGTAACAAGGTTAAATGCCTTAAGGGCTAGGCCAACTTCGATCGTCACTTTCGGCAGACTTTATTTGGTGGAGTTATGGCCCCTTATTTAACAAAAAATGTCGTTTCTTGCCGTTTCCGTGCAATAACTGCCACAAATGTGAACCTTTTTTTATACAACCGTTTTATTATGGTATGGTCATGTCCCTTCCTCCCTCCGTCCGTCCGTTCGGGTTTTCCGCACTTTTTTCCTACAATATATCCTCCAAGCGGGGGGATAGAAATTTCATGAATTTGCTTGTTTTGGTATGTTTTCAAATCCATGCATTGCATGATATTCAAAAAACTTTTAACTGTGGTCAACTAGAAAATCAAGCAAGTTGTCTATTGTGTCAATAATTTTTTCATATTGAATCCAAGAAAATAAACAACTTAACACCATTTTTATTAGACAAACTTTTGAAAAACTGGTTTGTTAATCTAATGACACAGGGACTATAAATTACGTAATCATTTACTTGACCGACACATTGTTTTGAACTGTTGAAAGATAGGGCCTTTAATCAGTGACAATGTGTTTAGGTGGATGTTAGAAAATGGTTTTAGTCATTTTCCGAACATTTATCCTCATGATTTTAAAAAAAAAAAAAAAAAAATTTCGAAAATAATGTGAGTTTTTACCTGACATGCTATTGTGGGAGGGGTTACCCAATTCAAATTGTGAGACTCATGATTGAATCTGGAAGGTTGGTAAGCTTGTTTGCTGTTGCTAATTAAATGATGGCACTGCTCCAGAGTGCAATATAATCTTTGTTATATGTTGAATAATGTTCAGAGAAAAAGTATTGAATTCAGAATGTATTTCTTTTTATTACAAATCTATATTCCATATCCATAAAGAATGAAACTTTTTATCACTAAAAAAACAACCCTTTGTTTTAAATCCTATTCTCAGAATTTAACAACATCGTATAAAAACTGACCTTGAAGACGACACATTAACCCTTGACCACAAACAAACGCTTTCTGACGCCTCTGCAGCAGACGAATTTTTAAAACATTGCATCAAAAGAATAAAATGCTAATTATGAGCAATTTCTCCTTTTGCCACTATGTTTTCAACTCTTATTCATAAATTCTTTAATTTATAGACATTTTCTATATCTTTGTTCAAATGAGTTCAAAGTCATCTGCTGCAGATGTGTTGTATGTGGGAAAAGGATTAATGACCACCAAAGACACAGTTTAGCCTGAACCTTTTTGAACTCACATACAAATCATTCCTGTTCAGTATTAAGTTGGTCAAGCATCCTGGAGCTCTGGTAAAAGGCTGAATGATTAAAACCTGCTAAACAATTTTGCAATTCTATTATAATATATCGTTAAATGCAAAACCTCCTGATTGCTATTTTTTGTGTTTCAATGGTTTACTATGCCAAAAGCTTTATAAAGATCTTTCCTGTCACATTCATACATGATTTTTCCCAGTTGAAAATCCTACAAAATCCCTCGACCTGATCAGAGACATATAAACTGTGTTTATATGTCTCTGACCTGATAAAGATGAGTATTGATACCTTGCCAATATTGAGGTAAAAGGACAGTTAAGATTGATCAAGACCAGACTTTTCTCTTTTTAGCTCAAAAGGATTTATAAAAAAAATCATGATACAGTATTAACCCTTTCCATTTTATAGACGCTTTCTGATGCCTCTGCAGCAGACGGTTTTTTGAAAACATAGTGACAAAAGAAGAAATTGCTCAAAATGAGCAATTTCTCCTTTTGCCACAATGTTTTCCACTTTTAGTCATAGGTTATCCATTCAATTATAGAGATTTTCATTTTTTTGACAAAATATGTTCAAAGTCGTCTGCTGCAGAATTGTCGTATGAGGGAAAGGGTTAACAAGTTTGGTTAAGGTCTGTTACAGTCAAAATACAAGTGTTACATTGACTGATTTTGCACCAGTGGTGCCTCTTTGGATTCTTAGTTACTTTACTTTCATCAGATGCTGTGTGTTACCAATTTTTTCTGTGTCAATAAATATGGTTGATAAGTTTGGTTATTAGTCGCCGGGCAGAAGCCCGCGACTTCTATTTTTAATAGCTTTTCGGAAATCACATGGGAGGGCGGCTTATTATTAGAAAGAAACAAATCTAGATGATTTGAACATATTACAATTGTGGTTGTTTACGAACACTAATAAATGACACATCTAAAATGAAATAAATATTCCGATTTTTTAATGTTTGCAGTTTTTTTTATTTCACTCGCATTTAAGTTTTTTGTCTTATTTACGAAGACAAAAGTGGTCCCTTCAAGACGTGAACCAACACCCCCTAATGCAGACTCTTATGTGTCATCATTGAGGTCAATTTCGGATTCTCCTTTTAATAGCAATTTTAACTTACTAAATGTTGTTTTCATGTTCAAAGAGATGTCTTGATTTGTGTAGAATTCATTTAATAATGTTAATCCATGAATATCTAAAGTAGGAACTGTTTCTAAGCTAAATATAGACCCTATTCTGTTGTGTAGTTTCGTGACCTTTAACATCGATTTTCGCGCATGCGCATTTCGATATGAAAAAGCGAGTGATATTATTTTATTTTAGACAAGTACAAGACGAATGTTTGACGCAAAGCGTCAAAGAGAAGCCGCAATATTTCGTTGTACATGTAGAAATAAGAAAAAAAGAACATTTTTAAATCCACAAACAATAGAACAATTTAAACTGTAGACGGTAATGCTGATATATTTCTCTTTTTGAAGACTTTGGTTTTCTTCAAATTACCTCCCTTTAAAGCAATACCAGGATATTTACCTTGTGATTCGAATAAGATTGACAAACATTGAAATGATATGAATGAATACTATTATTTAAATAAGTAACAACAGCAAAATTAAATTTAAGCCAGATAAATGTGTACACATTTCGTTAATTTTTTATAGATACCCTAATGTATAGGTATGTATATACAATTTATAAGCAAATGTTTTCATTACTACGTTCATAATTTTTGAATAGACTAAGGAAAGTCAAGAATACATAAATAAATCAATGCAGTCTTTTCCGGCGACATTGATGCCTTGCATCAACTTTCTCTTGTGGTTGATCTTAATTAAGTTCTGTAAATGTTATCAAAGTATTCAAGCTTTATGATGACCAATTGACAAAATGTGCAGTGTAATTGCATCTATTCATGCTTAGCTACTATCTTGCTTCAGATGCTGAGCATCCTGTATAATAGTCTGCTTGAATGGCATTGGAAAAGAAGTTTGCTTCAGATCAAGTTTTAGTTAAGAAGTTTGTGTTAAATCTGTTTCTCAAATTGTATGTGCTTTTTTTAGCCAAATGTGCACCATATACATCTTATACATATGAATGCTGACTTGCCTTCTTGCTTGAGGTGCCAAAGTGTGATCTATAATTTCTGCTTGAATGATTTTGGCCATGTAGATTGATCAAGTCTTTTGTTTCGAAGTTTGTTGTGCATTGTACTACATTGATATAAACCTTATTAGGTAGTCCTATTTATCATTCTTGTAAAGGAGGATCCAATTTTAATGGATGGATAAAATGATCTGGCTCTTCATTCAAGCTTATGTACCTGCATCTGAATAGTCTTTTGACAAGTAAATCAAATTAAGCCTTTACAGTACCTTACCAACCGAAGCTTTGTAATTTTCGATTACGCTTATTTCCACAATGTTTTCATCTTAGTTATAATGAAAGTTCAACCTCTCCATACAACCATGGGTAACTTCTTGTCATGATTTCACTTGACTAGGCTCTGACTGGAAGTCAATGAAACTTTATTCATGTGATCTATGATGCTCACTGAGCATTGCTCAGTATCTTTTTTCAATCCTTTTCCACCTGTAGACATATTTTGACACATCTTCAGCCAACAACTTTCAAAAACATTGTGACAAAAGGTGAAATTGCTCTAAACTAAATGTTCAGTAATTATACCTACAATAATAGAGATTTTTTCATATTTTTGAGTAGACATTTTAGAGATTTTCTATATTTTTGAGTAGACATTTTTAAAGTCGTCTGCTGAAGATATTTATATATTGGTAAGGGTTAAGTGGAGTTGTGGCTTTTTTTTAATTTCTTTTTTACTTCTTTGACCCTTTGCGCCATCCTGCAAATCTGCTGCAGATGACTTTGAAAACATCTTGACAAATATATGGAAGATGTCTAGGATTGAAAGTAAAGCTATTGAACAAATTTGAAAGCAGTGTGGCGAAAGGAGACATTGCGCGTCATGAGCATTATGTCTACTTTTGCCACACCACTTTCAAATGCCGTCTGCTATGTTAGAATGATGGTTCTTGTGAGAAAGGGTTAAGCATATCTATTACAACTGGTAATGTCTTAAGATATTTTTAGCAACCACTGCATTTAATTCAACGTAACTATGCATACTTTAGATGTAGTTATAATCATTTTCCAATCAGAGGCTTGAGGAGGTCATGTGTGAGTGGCCAAGGATGAGACATTTTACCCAGCCTAGTATTGGTTGGTCATCAAGGAATCATGAATTGGTGTTTCCATCACAGTGATATAACTGAAATACTGATGTTAAATCAAATTTAAACAAACAAATACAAGTAAAGGCAATTTTTGGCCCATTTATAGAAGATGGCTGGAAAAAGAAATTGCAAAGGATGAATGAAGCATTGTTATTTTTTTATAATGTTTTTTTCCAACATTTATATTTTCAATTTCTAGTTTTGATTTTTCCTTTAACACTTCCCCACATACAACAAATCTGCAGCAGACAACTTTGAAAATGTCTGCTAAAAAATATGGAAAATCTCTTTAATTGTAGGTATAATTAAGGAAAAAAAATAATAAAAACATTGTGGCAAAAGGAGAAATTGCTCTTTTTGAGCTATTCTCCTTTTGTCACAACATTTTCAAAAGTCGCCTGCTGCAGATGTGTCCAAATGGGACTATATGTGAGAAATGGTCACTCTCAGTTTAAAAGTATTTCATGGAACGTGTTACAAATCTGTGTTACAAATCTGTGCCGCTATTTAAACTTTTTCTCGATATAGGCAACATGTTACATGACAGCTATCAATTAGCCTCTGTCCATACCATCTTTAGAAAACATGAAAAATGGACCTATGTCTACAACTATGTATCAAAATTGTTTCTTGCAATTTTGCTGAGATTGAATTCTGTTTGTTACTCGGGTGTTTTGACAACGTTATTATATAAACAGTTCCAGATGCAATATTTTGATGCATCTTCCTCAGATTAGTTTGAAAAGTAAAAGCAAAACGAAAAATTGTTCCCAATGAGCTATCTTTCATGTTGCCCTTTCATTTCTAGAGATTTTTTCTTATTTTAAGATGTTTTCAAAATTGTCATCTGCAAATTTGTTGTGTGTGGGAAAGGGTTAAATAAATACAATTACCTACATGTAACTCTTATGGTAGTAATGGCTGCCCTCCTAGGTGCTCGGGATAAACCCTTTCCCTCATTCAACAAATCTGCAGACGACGACTTTGAAATCATCCAGACAAAAACATGGAAAAGCTCTATAAATGTAGGTATAAATACTGAAAAAGAGTTGAAAACATTGTGGCAAAAGGAGAAATTGCTTGTTGTGAGCAATTTCTCCTTTTGCCATAATGTTTTATAAAGTTGTCTGCTGCATAGGTGTCAGAAAGCGTCTGTATGTGGGCAAGGGTTAACCCTTTCCCTCATAAAGACGCTTTCTGACGCCTCTGCAGCAGACGGCTTTTTGAAAACGGTGACAAAAGTAGAAATTGCTCAAAACAAGCAATTTCTCCTTTTGCCACAATGTTTTCCACTTTTAGTCATAGTAACTTATACATTCAATTAAAGAGATTTTCTATTTTTTGACAAAATATGTTCAAAGTCGTCTGCTGCAGAATTGTCATATGAGGGAAAGGGTTAAGGGGTAAGCTTAAATGCCTGTCTCTCCGTCTCAGTGTCGGGATAAATGGACCAGGAAAAGGCGTGATATAACTGAAAAAATTGTTTGAAAGTGGCGTTTAACATCAAACAATCAATAAATATGTTTGTTAACCCTTTCCCACATATCGAATGCTTCCTGATGCCTCTGCAGCAGACGACTTTTGAAAACATTTTGGCAAATGGTGAAATAGCTTGTGAGCAATTTCTCCATTTGCCACAATGTTTACAACCCTATTCAATTATTATAATTTCACATAATGAGATTTTTCATGTTTTTGCTAAAATACTTCCAAAATCGTCTGCTACAGATTTGTTGTATGTGGGAAAGGGTTAACAGTATCACAGTCAATAATAACTACTGTGATGTAAATGCATCTGTAATTTGAAAAGTGGATTTACTACCTTAACCCTTCCCCACATACAGCAAATCTGCAGCAGACTACTTTGCAAATGTCTAGTCAAAAACATGGAAAATATCTTTAAATAAAGGTTTAATTACTGAATAAAGTTGAAAACATTGTGGCAAAGGGAGAAATTGCTCGTTTTGAGCAATTTCTTCTTTTTTCACAATGTTTTCAAAAGTCATCTGCTGCAGAGGCGTCAGAAAGTGTCTGTATGTTGGAAAGGGTTAAAAGCGAAACATGAAATCTATTTGTCTCTTATTTGTATATTATGTAATGTTAGATACCTCATTTGAGATGTCAGGATTATAGAATCTAGTCCTTTTCATATTATGTGCTTTACTTGAACCCTTTCCCTCATACGACAATTCTGCAGCAGACGACATTGAACGTTTTTTGTCAAAACATAGAAAATCTCCATAATTGAATGGATAACCTATGACTAAAAGTGGAAAACATTGTGGCAAAAGGAGAAATTGCACGTTTTGTGTAATTTCTTCTTTTGTCACTATGTTTTCAAAAAGCTGTCCGCTGCAGAGGCGTCAGAAAGCGTCTATATGAGGGAAAGGGTTAACCATTTCCCACATATAGACACATTTTGGATCTTCTGCAGCAGACGACTATTCAAAACATTGTGGCAAATGGAGGAATTGCTCAACTTTCAACTCTATTCAATAATAAGACTTTTGCTTATAGAAAATTTCAATATATTTGCTATGAAATGTTTAAAGTTGTCTGCTGCAGATTTGTTGTATGTGGGAAATGGTCAATATATGTGTGTTGCTACAAAATGTCACTAATACAGTTACGTTTTGTTTAATTATGGCACCGTATTAAAATGTTTGTTACCACAAAATGTCATTAAAACAGTTAAATTAATGTTCAATTGTGACAACTTATTAAAATGTCTGTTACTCAATTCCGTACTTGTCATTTTTCATATCATGTTAATCCTTTTTCCAGATTCATCCGTAGCAGATGACTTTTGAAAACAATTTCTTGCCTTTCTGAACAGTATAGGTTAACCCTTTCCCTCATATAGACGCTTTCGGACGCCTCTGCAGCAGGCGGCTTTTTGAAAACATAGTGACAAAAGAAGAAATTGCACAAAACGTGCAATTTCTCCTTTTGCCACAATGTTTTCCACTTTTTGTCATAGGTTATCCATTCAATTATGGAGATTTTCTACTTTTTGACAAAATTCGTTTAAAGTCGTCTGCTGCAGAATTGCCGTATGAGGGAAAGGGTTAAGATCATCTTGTGCACCTTTCCAGTCTCATCAGAATATGGACCAGTGGAACTGGTAACTTACCCAGGAAACACCTTGATATAACTGGATAATTGTTGATAGTGGCGTAAAACACCAAACAATCAATCAATCAACTTATCAGAATCTACGCATGTTTACAGAATATACTAACAAATATGTAAACAGTGTAGATTTTGATCAGACTGCCAATGCACAGGCTTATCTGGATCTTTACGGTTATAAAAGGCTAACTTGTACCTTTTCTCATGCACTGGTTAAATACTCATTTTGCCTCAATGTTTAAAACTATATTACTATATTAAACATCTGTCATTATAGAGATTTCAAAAAAAAAAAAATATTTCTTTCAAGTCGTCTGTTGCAGATTTGTTGTATTTGAGATAGAATGAAAGGGGACAAGTCTTGTTAAGAAAAATGCTCTTATTTCAGCCAGAGACATATAAACACATGTCTCTTTTTCAGCCTGGTCCTTAAAAGTTATGTTAAAACCCACCACCCCCATCATCAAGCAAATCATCTCCATCAATTCCTAGTCAAGTTCAAAACTGGGTTTCTAGGTCAAATATTAGAAGAAGAAGACACCGGTTTTGAACACATTAAAGGCCACAGTTTTATCCAATCTTCATGAACAAATACTGCCAGAATACACAATCTCCATCAAATCCCAGACAGATACAAACTGGGTTATGTGGGGTCAAAAACTAGGTCCCATGAGTCAAATTGATCTCTGGTAAATGTTTCTTCTCTCCAGAATGAGTGCATTCTAATGTCGAATAAAACGTTAAATGCCATTTCAGCAGACAGCGATACAAGTTTGAGTAGATCATTCAACTGATCTATTTTCATTTTCAAAAATGTTACAGGACGCCACATGCAATATCAAGAGAATCGCTGAAAATATTGTCCGATCATTTGTAAAAGACATTAATTGTGGAATATCTAGCTGATGGGATTTTCTGATTTTTGGAATATTTTCTGTAAAATTACAACAATATTCCTTTTTACATGCTTCAGTTGGCGAAACAAGCGGAAAATTATCAAAATGTTTTCGCTATAACCTCCGGCTGAAGTCAATTTGACAGTTTACCGGGCATACGTTTCCTTGATATACATGACATTGGATGACTGTGCTGCGGTTCGCATTTGCGTGGTGATAAAACTGCAAGTTCATCGCATTTCTAGACTTTATTTGAGTTTCACGCTATTTTCAACAGTGATGACACTGCTCCTAGTTCAGTTAACCGTGTTTTTTCTGGTTCTCTCACTCCAAACAGGTTTTTTCAAGGCAACTGGCTAACTTTCCACATACATATTTGTGGAAGACAAATGACGTTTGTCACAATGACTATGTACAGTCAATTATCAGAAAGGAAACCGCCATATCCGGATGGTTATTGACGGGGATCTGGAAACGGGCGTCCTGTGTTTAATCCCAAGTCGCAGCGGTCAAGGTGGAGTGCCCTTGGGCAAGGCACATTTCCAAGCCTTATACTGGTTTGTTACCCAGGGGATTATGAATAAGTGAACAGTCGACGTGATGTTGAAAACGGTAAAACGCCAATAAAACAAACAAGCAATCATGAAAAAAGAATGTGATCGGGAATTTTATTTGGCAACTATAATATTAACTTTTGTTAATGCTAGATGCCATTAGCCTACTATGGGTTCTCCTGTAGTTTCACCAGCTAGCTATGTCAATCTATTGATACATGTTTATAATAAACTAGAATGGAGTGCTCCCCGGAGCACGTGTGTCACCTGCCGGGGCCTTGTAAGAAAAATTTAATTTAATTTAACAGAAAAGGGGCAATAACTCTGATTGGATTATACCCCTTTTGTGAACCAATCACACATTGATATACACATATGTCAGAATTTTCAATGTAATCCTTTGAGTAGAAAAAAAGTTATTTGAAAACGCGACGAAAAAGTGTGACGGACAGACAGACAGAGAGACGGACGGACGGACAGACAGACAGACGCCGGACAAAAAAAAGTAATACCTAAACTTGTGCCTACCATGCTACGCAGGTGACACAAAAAGTGTTTTCTTCGTTTCCTAACACACCGATAAGACGGGCGTATGCTTCTTTTAACCCTTTCCCACCTATAGACGCATATGCAGCAGATTACTTTTGAAGACATCGTGACAAAAGGGGAAATTGCTTAAAACGAGCAATTTCTTCTTTTGCCACAATGTTTTCAACTTTTTTCAGTAATTATACCTACAATTATAGAGATTTTCCTTATTTTTTAGTAGACATGTTCAAAGTCGTCTGCTGCAGATTTGCTGTTTGTGGGAAAGGGTTAAAAAAAGCTATAATTTGATTGGTGGATTCGGCTGGCACTCGCCCGAGTGCTCGTTGTGTGAGTTTAACCCGTTCCCACATTCATCAAATCTGCAGCAGACGACTTTGAAAACATTTACCCAAGATCTGGAACATCTCTAGGAATTGAAGGTATACTAACCAAACAAAGTTTTGAGCAATTTCTCCTTTTGTCATTATGTTTCCAAAAGTCATCTGCTATAGATGCTTTAAAAGGTGGGAAAGGCTTAGACTTGTGTTGGTGAAGTTTTACATACTGGCAAACTACCATTTATTTAGAATATAAAATTGGTATATGACTCAGTACCCAATAGATCAAGGTCAATGTTGGTCAAACATTAAGACTTTTGTCAGGTAATGTACAGTATGACAAGTTGTGTAACATTCTCCTATAGCTTCGCATCTATAGCTAGGCTACTAATACGTACAAGAGAAAGTTGATGCAAGGCATCAATGTCGCCGGAAAAGACTGCATTGATTTATTTATGTATTCTTGACTTTCCTTAGTCTATTCAAACATTAGGAACGTTGAAATGAAAACATTTGCTTATAAATTTTATATTCATACCTATACATTAGGGTATCTATAAAAAATTAACGAAATGTGTACACATTTATCTTGGCTTAAATTTAATTTAATTCGAATCACAAGGTAAATATCCTGGTATTGCTTTAAAGGGAGGTAATTTGAAGAAAACAAAAGTCTTCAAAAGGAGAAATATATCAGCATTACCGTCTACAGTTTAAATTGTTCTATTGTTTGTGGATTTAAAAATGTTCTTTTTTTCTTATTTCTACATGTACAACGAAATATTGCGGCTTCCCTTTGACGCTTTGCGTCAAACATTCGTCTTGTACTTGTCTAAAATAAAATAATATCACTCGCTTTTTCATATCGAAATGCGCATGCGCGAAAATCGATGTTAAAGGTCACGAAACTACACAACAGAATAGGGTCTATATTTAGCTTAGAAACAGTTCCTACTTTAGATATTCATGGATTAACATTATTAAATGAATTCTACACAAATCAAGACATCTCTTTGAACATGAAAACAACATTTAGTAAGTTAAAATTGCTATTAAAAGGAGAATCCGAAATTGACCTCAATGATGACACATAAGAGTCTGCATTAGGGGGTGTTGGTTCACGTCTTGAAGGGACCACTTTTGTCTTCGTAAATAAAACAAAAAACTTAAATGCGAGTGAAATAAAAAAAATGCAAACATTAAAAAATCGGAATATTTATTTCATTTTAGATGTGTCATTTATTAGTGTTCGTAAACAACCACAATTGTAATATGTTCAAATCATCTAGATTTGTTTCTTTCTAATAATAAGCCGCCCTCCCATGTGATTTCCGAAAAGCTATTAAAAATAGAAGTCGCGGGCTTCTGCCCGGCGACTAATAAGTAGATCCTGCTGTGGTCAAGACACTATCTTAAATATTGACGTATCATTTTGATAAAATGTTGAACACATGATCGGAAAATTACGAATGATGAAGTTTTCAAAAGTAGTTTACGCATGGCGTCAAAAGACGTCTAACAAGGAGCATGATTTACGGGATTATCATTTATAATCGGTCAGGGGACAGCATCTATATCGGGATGTTGCGAATGGCGAGTCTTTTCCGTACCGTTTGTCGCAATGATAAATGATGGCATGTTAACTGTCTGCATGTCTGTCACCAGTCATGGTTACCTTTGGTATATTCACTACGGTCATGGTGGAGTGCCCTTGGGCAAGGCACATTTTCTAGCCTAGTACTGGTTTGTTTACCCAGGGATCATGAATAATTAAATTTAATTGCGCTCTAAATGACCTTAGCTGTCGATGCGCCATAAAACAATATACATTCATTTGGTATATTCATGCATTACTACAAGTATAACAAGACGAATTTTGATGCAAAGCATTAAAGACGCCGCGCATGATTTTGAAGCATGACTTAAAGGAAGCAGATGCAGTTAAAACAGACAGGATGTAAATATTTTGAATAGAAAAGCCAAACGTCCCTTTATTTTAAGCAAGAAGGCCAATATGTGCCTATAATGCTCACCTGGCTACCATAGTCTGTATTAAAAGGTTAACAATAGCAGAACGGGTAAATTTTGACGGAAGGATTAGACGTTTTATATGCTAAGATCTATGCGATATTCAGCAAGTGAAGTTTAGTCGTGAAATGACAAGTTTAGTCCTGAAACCATTTGGTTTACAGTTTGCTTAACATTGACTGCAACTATAATGTGGCATACACGCTGAAGTTTCTTTATTTTTACCAATAAACGGTTTTAGATTGCTCTAACTAGATCAATTAGATAAAAAAAAAACTTAGGTGCTGAAATATTCACAGATACTAACTTAAGGTGTAATGCCTCTAGTTCTAAGTTTAGTGTGACACAAACTTTTGAAGGAGAAGGGGGAAGTCTCTTCTCCTTCTCGATTAGCAGAGGTATGATAACAAAAACGGGAGTATATAAACAAAACATACAAAGTAATTTTAACAAGTTTGAGACATTTATTATCAAAATTGAGCATTTATGAAATTTTAAAAAAAGTTCACATGTATAGACAACATATAGCAAGAATACAATGGTCTGAATTACGAATTGTATGAGGAAGAATGTTTTCAGTTTAGAAATACAACATAATTCTATAAATAGGCAAAAACATCCCCTGAAACCTTTTTTCGGAGTTTTGATGAATCGGGTCGTCAGGGCCGTAAACTATTAAAAAAAGCGTAGCCTAGGAAGTTGGGGAAAAAGTTATTAAACAGGCATTAAATGTGTGTCTAAAGTTTTGTAATAACGGTAGAAGACATACGTATTTTGTATCTTGTTCTTTCTTAAATCAGTTTATACAATTTATTGATTCATAAAGGTTGTTTTGTTCAAACATATTACAGAGTTTTTCTTTACAATAATAATGTTGGTTGCTCCCTATTCGATTACGCATACCCGTGGTACACATTTGAAACCTTTTCAATACTGACACCGCGATTCCACGCGGCGTCAATAATTGTCATTACTCGTCCAAGTTATTTCTTCCGCTTTTTCCACTATGTTTTCATAAAGCCGTCTGCTGCAGAGGCGTCAAAAAGCATATTTATAAGGGAAAGAGTTAATACTGTATTCTTACCCTGTGTTCACCTGCTGATGCTATTTGTGTTTACCAATCCGTGTTTACAAATCCGTGTTTGCCAATCCGTGTTTACAAATCCGTGTTATACTTCTTCAACTCTTTCCTACTTGTACACACATCTTGAAGTGTCTTTAGCAAACGATAGTTGACAAAAGGAGAAAGTGTGCATGATTGGCAATTTCATATTTTGTCACGTTGTTTTCAACTCCATTCAATGGTTAAACTTTCATTTAGAGATTTGTTACATATTTTCAGAATCCTAGAAACGAAGGATTTTTTCTCCATGATATCTCCTACTTTCGAGTCAAATCCTTTGTTGTGAAGGCTCAAAGAATCGTCTCGATCCTTACTACGGATATTTGAACACACAAAATAGGGTCTGAGGGTCAATAAGGTTATAATAATTTGAGATAAGCCCATATAAATATTACCGGACCGGTAACATTGCACTGGTAATTTAAGTAGTAAATGTCGTGATATAACTGAAATACTGTTGAAACGGCGTCAAATACCATTCAAACAAACAAGTCTCCTAGAACGAGCTTTAAAATTCAACCGAAGACTGCGATAGACATAGTTCTACTTATAACAGGAGTTTTTAAAGCACTATATGTATATGTGTAGATAAGGATTGTCATGATTGTCTGACACGAAGTTCAATTGATTTTTCTTATGGTGTGTGGTAAAAATAATAAATTCAGTCTTCCGACGACATTGGTGCCTTGCATCAATTAACTTCCTCTCGTGTTACTTTTTACAATATATCTGTAAATCATTCCCAAGACACTTCAGACCCAAGTTAGAGCTGGTTAAACTTTTTTAGGCCGAAACATATATAGTCACAGTTCCAAATGCAACACATCTGCAGCAGTGTGGGAAAGTGTTAATTAATTGCCAGAAGTACTGCTAATGGAGTCAGTTAATGATTTTATTTACCCAACTTTTTGGTGAGCAGATACTAATGCTAGAGGTCATAAAACATCAAATAAATTCCATCTTTTGTTTCCATGATAATCAACCAGTTTCAACCCCCAAATGTCACACTTTCTAGAGTTACCTCTAAACTTTAAATTGATTGATTGATTGAGATTTAACGCCGTTTTTTACAATTTCTCAGTCATATCACCGCGGCTAGTTCACCTACTCATGTGAGCCGAGCCCCGGTAGCTCAGTCGGTAGCGACGCGAGCTGTCAATCCAGGGGTTGTGAGTTCGAATCCCGGCTCGGCCAACTTTCTTTCCGACGATTGACAAAAGTCAATGCGACAAGCGTCATTCATCTTCCACCAATGGGCTAAGTCTATGTGGAAAAGCAGCCAGTTGATTGGGAAGATTTTTATGTGGAGACATAGACTTAGCCCATTGGTAGAAGACGATTGTCGCATTGACTTTTGTCAAACGTTGGAAAGAAAGTCGGCCGAGCCTGGATTCGAATTCACAACCACTGGATTGACAGCCCGCGTCCCTACCGACGTAGCTATCGGGGCTCGGCTCTAGACTTTAAAACAATTAATCCAAAGAAATGAGGCTGGGTTATGCATTATGCAAAAAAAAGAACTCTTCCTCCGAAATTGGTTACCGTCATTTTGGACGAAATCATGCTTTTGTTGTTTGTTGTGATTATTTACCCCGCACTCGGCATTAATGCCATATCATGCTGGGACGAAACTGGTATTTCACATATTCTACTTTCACTTTCAAACAAGGTCAACAAACTAAAAATGATCAAGTGCAGCTTATATACACATTTACAATATACTTAAGTTCAATGTCATATATTCAATACATTGTGATGAAGGTATACACTAATGTCTGCACAATCAAAGGTTTTAAGGGACTATGGGGTAATTTGACCTAAACCTACACGGGCTTTTGTTGTAAAAAAGGGAAATAATCATAACATAATTAGAAAACCTGCTGACTATACACATTACTTCCCTTTGTTACCAATATTTCAAGGTCAAAAGCAAACAAATTCATAAGCAAAAATACGGACTGGTTCTCCGTTTGGCTGCCTATGCACACATAATAGATCTTAAATAAGGGGTGCATGGAAATACCGGAATGGACCTATTACAGGAATGGACCGGAATGGACAGTGGAAATACCGGAATGGACCTATTTGAAAAGCATGGAAATACCGGAATGGACCTGTTTTATACATTTAACATAGAGTTTATTATTTGATGTTCAATGATGTGCCTTTAAGTACATCTTGGCATGTTAATTTGTGAAATTGGCCCTAAAACATTAGACATTTAAAAAATGAATGTCTAATTAGACATCAGACACTTTTAATATCTAGAAGGCAAGTTAGAAAATTATTATATATTCAAAAATTCATGTCTTATTAGACATCAGACATTTAATTAAACACTCGCAAATTTTAATATATGTACGGCAAATTAAACATTAAAAAAAAAAAAAAAAAAAGAATGTCTCATTAGACATTAGACATTAGAATTTAACATTCGCAAAGAATATCTAGAAGATAAAATAGACATTCAAAAAACTAATTTCAAATTGCCTAGTTAGACATTAGACATTCAATAAGACATTCACATTTAGAATATGTACAACCCAAATTCGACATAGGTCATTATACATAGAAATCAAAGCGCTGAAAGCGCTGATGGTATAGGGGGCATATGTAAATTGAAAACATATGGCATAGATCATATGAACAAACATTGTTGAAACAATGAAACAATAACCTTTAAACAAACCAAACCAAAAATGTTTGAAGCAACACATATTGCCTGCCAATAACATATACCTCATTTGTCAAAGTTTTACCCTTTTCTTGTATAAACAAAATATCGAAGGACAAAAGATTGACAAAAAAACCCGAGCAGCTACCCTTAATTAAAATATTTCTAGTTCAGAAATCACTAAAGATCCACAATGTATATTGTAATCATGCTGATAAATGAAAGACGATCGAAAGCATGATAGAGTTATGTTGCTTTTGCACTGCACAATTGCAGCTCTGAGTTTCCTATACACCAAGTCTTAAATTGATATATTGGACATATATTGAGACAATAACCGAAGAAATGAAAAAATTGAGTTTACACCTAAAAAAAAGATTAGATTTGACGAAGTACAAATCTTGGGGAAGCACTCATTAACGAAAAAGGGAATTTCACGGAACGCATGTGTTGCATATAATAAGGGAGAACGTTGAAAGACAAAAATATACACACTCCAAACGCAGCATGCTTAATTTATGGTAATGGTGCACTGCAAATATGTAGGTCATAAGTTACATACAAACCAAGTTTGAAATTGATACAATGAAAGTTAATTGAGACAATCGCTGAACTAAATAAGGAAAAATGGAGATAACTGAAAAAACAGACCAGAGTTATGTACCTAGTACTTTGCCGTTCTCCTGATCACACGGGTATAATTGTGACCACTTTGAAATAAATCTGCCATACAGAAACAACGTGTTAACCAATACATGCAATCCATGACGGACGGACGAATGCACATTCAGGCAGACAGCCGGCCGGACGCCGGATTATACCTCCAAGCTTTACAGACGGAGACAACTCAAGTATTGATTACAGAAGACTGGTTCGATGCGTCAAAACACGTCAGCTTAGATTATGGTATTTGTAAAGTATTTGCAATTTAATTGTATCTCCGAAACGGAACCGGACCGTCAAGGTTAATTTTCAAAAACCTATTTAGACTACATTTCTAGTTTATTTGTCAACAGATACATCTAGGACTATATTACACGTTGATGAACGTTGAGTCTTAAATTAACGCAAATGCATATACATTATAATTTTAGTCCCAAAATCGCTAGAAGCTTCTCAATAATAAAATAAATAATGACCTTGCGGTTATAACTCGGATGTGTTGACAAATTCGGCCAAATTTCTTTCCGACGTTTGACAAAAGTCAATGCGACATGCGTCATTCGTCTTTCACCAATGGCTAAGTCTATGTGGAAACGCAGCCAGTTGCTTGGGAAGATTGTTGTGAGGAGTACTGGTTTGAGAAAACCAGGAAATACATTTGTAGATGAACTGGCCGCCGTGATATGACTGAAGAAATGTTAAAAACGGCGTTAAACCCCAATCAATCAATGTTGAAATTAACTTTAATATCTATAATTTGTAGATTTAATTTCTATTTCCTAGTAGGGTCTACATACAGCGACACATGAGAATATTCAACACAAAACGCGACCTGTTTTACCAACAATTCCCCAGTAGCTGTGAGACCGTTTGTAACATTATTTCATGGCATGTATACACAGTAGGACCTCTCTCTTTGGACGAATTATGTTGTAACAAGTTTGTTTACAGTATTCCTTAACCTTGACCACATAGACTAAATATACAGCAAACAACATTGAACTAAGGCATTACTATTGACCTGAATTAATAAAAGTATGATTTTGAATAGTGATGAAAACATTGTGGAAAAAGACAAACTTGTTGATTATCATTCATCTGTTAAGGTTAGTCAAATGTGTCTAAAAGGGGCAAAGGTTAAAATAATAACTGTAGACAAATGTTTTCGTTATCTAGGTTATAGAAACAAATTGATTCATGTTTCAAAGCATTGTTTGAAAAGGAGGAATTGCTCATTGTCAGCAATTGCTCCGTTTGCAAATATACTTTCAACATTTGTTTGTAACTAAGTAGCTATAACGGGAACGGTTCAACCCTTTCCCGCTTACAGTCGCTTTTTGACGCATGTGCAGCAGACGGCTGCAGAATTGTTTATCATGACCCATTTCCTCTTTTTCCACAAAGGTTTCAACTATATATTTTTCCCCTTGATGTAAGGCAAAATTGCTCGTAATCATTCATCTCTAGCATGTTATTCAAAATGTGTCCGGAAGGGAGAAAGAGGGAAAGAACGTCCATAGTAAAACGTTTAAATATGAAAAGAATTAATTTGAAACGTGTTTGAAAGCATTGTGTGAAAAGGAGGAATTGCTCATTGTCAGCAATAGCTCCATTTTCAACAATATTTTTTAAATATTCGAACTGTTATAGTATCACGGAAAGGGTTCCGCTTCCATGGGAAGGATGTAACCATTTTCCGCCTACAGACGCTTACAGACGCATGTGCAGCAGACGACAATCGAAAACATTGTGACAAAAGGGGAAATTGCTAATGGGGTCACAGAACGGTCGACGTTACCTCACACTACTGACATTGAGGTCAACCATAGTTCAGAGTGAGTTTCATTCATAGAAACTATTTTGTCTCATAAATTTATGCAAGCGGAGGGTTTTGTGATTCGGTCGAACCAATGAAATCGTTGAAAAGGCAGATTATAACCAATCAAAACTCGATTTTGGTGTAGGTATACACATGTGGACTGCGGTTGCAGCTTTAATCCGACTTTTTGAAAGCAGATTCGCTATGAGATAGTGGCGAAACGCCCCTATCCCAAAAACGAATGTCGTATTGCCTAGTTAGTCATTAGACATTCGATAAGTCATTACATTATCACATAAGAAAATCTAGAGTCCAAATTAGACATTGAACATTGTATGTTTCAAAAAGCGAATGTCTAGTTGGTTAGTTAGACATTAGACTTTCTATCAGACATTTGATTGGATATTAATGAGACATTTGCAAAATCTAGAAACCAAATTCGTCGAATGTCATTGTACATCCAAAAAACGAATGTCGAATTGCCTAGTTAGACATTCGCAAATTACCCAATTTCTTCGTATGTCATTGTACATGTAAAAAACGAATGTCTAATTGCCTAGTAAGCCACTATACATTCCATAAGACGTTTGCAAATTTAGGAAACAGATCTCATTTTGCGTGATATACCGGCTCTTATATCACGACTTGGAGTTCAGTTTTATAGTAATTAATCACGAAGGCCGAATGATTAATTTATACACACCTGAACAAAATTATACATGCAATAAAACATTAGTCATGCAATAAGACATTCGCAAATAAAAAGATCTAGAGCCCAAAGTAGACGTTGAACATTGAACGTTGAACGTTAAAAAAACGAATGTCTACTTGATGAGTTAGACATTAGTCATTCGATTAGAAATTCACAAATTACAAGATCTAGAACCCAAATTCGACGTAGGTCATTGTACATGGAAAACACGAATGTCTAATTGCCTAGTTAGACATTCAATTAGACATTAACAAATTAGAAGGTTAGAACATTGGCAAGGCAAGTAGCCGCGGAAATTTCTTTCACACATAAAATCCTTTTTGGCAGAGCTACTTACCCGAAATTTCCTCCGCATATACATGAGACATAGAACTCTTAATCAAGATCATATGTTAAAACAACAGTTGAATGTTCATTGTTTTAATCGGCAAATCAGACATTTGGATGTTATTGTCCTGTGCCAAACGTCTATGTTGGGCTCTAGCTATTAGATTGCTCAAATGTCTAATCGAATGTCTTACAAGACAAATAGACATACGTTTATTCCATGAACAATGACCTACGTCGAATTAAGGTTCTAATTATTATTATTTGTGAATGTCTAATGTCTAACTAGGCATTTAGATATTCGTTTTTTGTATGTAAAATGTTAAACGTCTACTTTATGTTCTAGATCTTCGAACTTGCGAATGTCTTATTCAATGTCTCAAATCTAACAAGGCAATTCGACATTCGTTTTTTACATGTACAATGACCTACGAAGAAATTGGGTTCTAGATATGGTAATTTGCGAATGTCTAATGTCTAACTAGGCAATTCGACATTCGATTTTTGGATGTATAATGACATTCGACGAATTTAGTTTCTAGATTTTGCAAATGTCTCATCAATATCAATATCCTTTTCAGATGTTAATTGGTGGCATGCATGCTGTGAAAATAGCCATGCAGACCCCTAATTGATTTCATGGTGATTTGGAGATAAGATAATAGCTCTCATCAATTATGGGGGAATTTCTGGGGCTAGGTTACAGACGAATGGAAAAGTTTCTGTCATTGCATTTATAAACATTATGTGAATGCTTGTTTTATATTTTAATGTTTAATTACATTGTTGAATTTCATGTTCAATGTATGATTGTTGAGGGCCACAGGGAAGATTAGTGTAACTAACTGTGTTACCCTCATTAAATAAAGTATTATTATTATTATTATTATTATTAATATCGAATCTAATGTCTGATAGAAACTTTAGAAAGTCTAATGTCTAACTAACCAATTAAACATTCGTTTTTTGAAACATACAATGTTCAATGTCTATTTTGGACTCTAGATCTTCTTATGTGCTAATGTCTTATCGAATGTCTAATGACTAACTAGGCAATACGACATTCGTTATTTTCAATGTATAATGACCTATGTCGAATTTGGGTTGTACATATTCTAATTTGTGAATGTCTAATGTCTAACTAAGTAATTTGAAATAATTGAATGTCTGTTTTATCTTCTAGATATTCTTTAAGAATGTGAAATCCTAATGTCTAATGTATAATTAGACATCCGTGTTTTTTGTTAATGTCTATTGTCTAACGTCTAATTTGCCGATATTAAAATTTGCGAATGTTTAATGTAATGTCTGATGTCTAATAAGACATTTGAGTTTTTGAATATATAATATTTAACTTGCCTTCTAGATATGAAAATGTGCATATATCTAATGTCTAATTAGACATTCATTTTTTAAATGTCTAATGTTTTACGGCTTATGTCAGGCCAACTTAACACATTAACATGTCCAGATGTACTTAAAGAGGTACACTATTGAAAACCAAATAATAAACTCTATGTTAAATGATTGTATAAATATACAGGTCCATTCCGGTATTTCCATGCTTTCAAATAGGTCCATTCCGGTATTTCCATTGTCCATTCCGGTCCATTTCGGTATTTCCAATGTCCATTCCGGTCCATTCCTGTATTTCTATAAGTCCATTCCGGTCCATTTCGGTATTTCCATAAGTCCATTCCGGTATTTCCATACGTCCATTCCGGTCCATTCCGGTCCATTCCTGCCCATTTTGGTCCATTCCGGTATTTCCATGCACCCTTAAATAAGGGAACCACGACGTCATTTGCGTTACTGTGGTTAGAAGACGTTGTCACTAGTTTACCATGTGTAAGGTTCACGAGAAGGTCGTATTTTATAACGTTGCTTGTCAATAAGTGTTACACCGCTTATTTAACACTTTCGTACAACAAGTGAAACCAAATACATCAACATGGCGAGTTTGAAAACATTTTGCCATCGGATTTTTCACGGATCTTGTAACAAACCGAACGACAAGTTGATGAACAAACTGAAATGCATTCATGAATCACAGGCGGGGACATTTATGCCTATTATGGAACATCCATATGTGAAATTTATGAATGAAAAATTCGAAAAGATGTTTAAGTTGATAGGGAAACAGTGTCAGGTAGTCGGGCAACACAGAGCGAGACGGACTGTTCAGATTTTGACCCTTTATAAGGATTTATACGGGGCACATCCAGGAAGGGCGCAAGAGTTGCTGCAAAAACTGAGGGACATTTTACGTTTGAAGGACGCTAAAGGTAAACGACTGTTTCTGCTGTCAGCTGTACTGTTTGACTGGCACAACGAAAGAATCACGGATGATACCTTTTCTAGGTAAGGGCATATCTATTTTTTCAGATAACTCGTCATAGGACTAAGATGTTCATTAAATAAAACTACTTCCTCATACCATTTTTGTCTCTAAACCAGTTCTCACATGATGCAGACATATTTAAGCGCATATGCATCAGTAAACTTAAGTAAACATAGTGACAGATTTTTGAGAAAGAATTTATTCATAAAAAGAAAATATTTTCTGTAAAAAGTATCATAATGTTTTCAACAGTTCTGGCTTCAAAAATAAAAGATTCATTGAATGAGATATTGAAGCTTTATTTCTACATTATACATAGAAAAGTAATAATGATCGTACCAACAGGAGCTGCAAATAGCCAGATTTCCGGCTGAACATCACAATTTTTTTTTATGGCATCGTTTATGCAATAATAAGGAAAGTGGAGTTAGAAAATAAAAATAAACATTGTGTGCTTTGTTTTTGTCTTCTTGAGACCTCCTTGGTATGTGTCCACAACCTGTGCATGAGGTCGCGGGTTTAATCCTCGTCTGGGTCATACCAAAGACTTTGCCAATGGTAGTAATGGCCTTCCATCCTTCACGCTCAGGTTTGTTGGGTCAACATTACAACTGACTAGCTGGTGTCAGGATAAATGGAACAATAGAACCAGTTTGTAATTAACCTGGAAACTCTTTAACCCTTTCCCTCATATGACAATATACTAAAAGCTTTATGACACCTCTACGTACGGGAAGTCCGAACAGCTTTCGGGCGCCCGATACGTCTAATACTGCGACCGCTGATGTAGTCTAAATAATTGAGTTGCACATTGAACATTTACACAAATACTTATATCATTGTCTTTGACATTAACTTGAATGCAATTTAAAACTGCATGGCATGCCCAGAGTTGTAGGTAGCATATAGATCATTAGATGCAATGAATTGACAAAAATGCAGTACACAGTCAAGTATAACCTCCTTGGTATACGTGAAAACAACTGTACATGTCAAGAATTTAAAGAAAGCAATTTGGTTTGTTTGGTGTTTTACGCCGCTTTCAACATTGTTTCAGTTATATTAACCCTTTCCCTCATATAGACGCTTTCTGACGCCTCTGCAGCAGACGGCTTTTTGAAAATATATTGACAAAAGATGAAATTGCTCAAAACTAGCAATTTCTCCTTTTGCCACAATGTTTTCCACTTTTAGTCATAGGTTATCCATTCAATTTTAGAGATATTCTATTTTTTGACAAAATATGTTGTCAAAGTCGTCTGTTGCAGAATTGTCGTTTCAGGGAAAGGGTTAAAACTTAAACAGATGACCATGGACCTAATGGTTCCCTTTTCTATGGAAGACAATAATGAAAGCATTGTAGGAAAAGGAAGTGTGGCTTTTTATGAGCAAACAAGTTCTGGAAAAGGAGAATAATGTCTAAGCCTCTGCAGAAGATGACTTTTGAAAATATTGTGCTCAAAGAAGAAATTGCTCATTATGAGTAATTTATCCTTTTGCCAAACTCATGTTTTCAAAAGTTGTCCGCTGCAAAGGTGTCAGAAAGCTTCTAGTATATCATATGCAGGAAAGAGTTTTTAAGTTGATAGCAACAACTGGAAAGTTGCTTAAAATTACTTAGTACTGCTTAAAATTAAGTCATTATTATTATTAGGACTGAGATCTTGCAAGTCAAGTGTCTTTTGGATTAATAATAACCAGGAACTTGGATAAGAATATATTTCCCGAGGAATCCATAACCATGTGATTTCATTAACCCTTTCCCACATACAGCAAATCAATCTGCAGCAGACGACTTTGAAAATGTCTACCAAAAATATGGAAAAAGTTGAAAACATTGTGGCAAAATGAAAATTTGCTTGTCTGCTGCAGATGCGTCAACATGTGTCTATAATTTTGATTAACCCTCTCCCTCAAAGTTTCACAACAATTCATATTGAGCAATTTCTTCTTTTGTCACTATGTTTTCGTCTACTGCAGAGGCGTCGGAAGGCGTCTATATTAGAGAAAGGGTTAAAGAGACTTGTAACCAAGTGCTGAATTTACATAAATTTTGATTCCTTTGTTGACTTCGATTATAACATAGAAAAAAAAAACGTCTTATTTCAGGACAAAGAATGATATGAAAAATTTCATTGAGATTCATGCGAAATCAACAGATAATGCAAGGCTGGAAGATTCTGATGGTGACGTGTGGGAAAAGGTGGTGGACAGTGATTCCTTTAAGCTGTGGAGATGTCCAGTACCAGGCAGCTCTTTGTACAAATATAAAGGTATACTATGCATGCTCATGATTTTTCTAACCTTTTCCCGCATACAGACATATAACGATGCATTTGCAGCAGACATCTTTTGAAAACATTGTGGTAAAAGGAGAAGTTGGTTTATATATATATAATGAGCAATTTAACCTTTTGCCACAATATTTTCAACTCTTTTCAATAGTTCTTCATTCATTCAAATAGAGATTTTCTATATTTATGTATAGATGTTTTCAAAGTGGT
The DNA here is from genome assembly GCA_031761405.1 of Serripes groenlandicus. Taxonomy (NCBI): domain Eukaryota; kingdom Metazoa; phylum Mollusca; class Bivalvia; order Cardiida; family Cardiidae; genus Serripes; species Serripes groenlandicus. The sequence continues at coordinate 28,360,830 of JASEVX010000009.1, read as the reverse complement.
CCGCTGCAGAATTGTTGTATGTGGCTTGTGCGAAAGGGCTAGTCTTTTGCTGTACTTCTTCAAATCACAAAGCTAGAGTTAGAACAGTAGAATGTTTTATTTGTTAGTCATAAATTAAAACTGATATACATAATTATATATACAGTCAAACTTTGTGTGAGCGGTCACATGCGATCAGCGGTCACCGGCGTTAAACGGTCACTTTGAAACCCTCCCAACCAATTTTACACTATAAACTGCCTTGATCAGCGGTCCCCTTTGTTCCGCGGCCACCGGCCACACTAAATGGTCGAGATTAACTGTAATCCTATTGTGTATAACGGTCAGCCAACACCAGATTTGTCAGGTGTTAAATTATAGATTTTTCATGCATACAGGTAATAAAACATACTGTGACAAACACATTATCAAACGCGAAAGCTGTTTGTAAACATGTTAGATGTTGGGTACCGAAATCAGCCGATATGTGCCGAATGATAGTTGCATGATTCATCAATCAAAAGTTGCGATTTTGGTCTTTTCTGTTTACGATGTCGGGCAAAATTGAAAAAGAGTTTTATGAGCGTTTAGGACTGAAAGACAGTACATTTATATATTAAAATGAAAGTAAATTGTCCGCTTTGAAATCCCAAATCATTTTATAGTTCCATTTGAAATCTAAAGATTATCGAGTAAAATATTTTGAAAAATGACAAAGAGACATATATTCGGACACTATATTTTTCCGGATACGTTATTCGGAGAATTTCAAAGTGAAGTAAAAATATATTTGATAGTCAAGTTAGTTGTGTACGACGGTTTTAACTAAAGAATAGATAGCAACTTGTAATAATTGATAGAATAAAACTAAAAATCTTCATAACAATGTTTAAATACAAGTTAATAAAGACAATTAACTATTTGTAATGTAAATAACTATTTTCCTAACAGTGACATGTAATATTATGTGAATTGAAAACACTTGAAGAAATTCAACCAAATCATGAAATTTGTGATAAGCAGCCACCTGTCTTAAGCAGCCAGTTTTATCATGTCCCTTGGGTGGCTGCTGATCGCAAGTTTGACTGTATTTATATATGATCTGACATTGTCATTTCATATAAAGTTTTATTAAACAAGATCAAGAAGTTTGTTATTAATCGAGCTTTCGGCCAGCTTAATAACACATTTCTTGGAGGTTTTTTGATAAAACTTTATGAAATGACAACGAATGTCAGATTCTTTTAATCACATGACGAAACACAAAAAGAAAATCAGGTTTTCGCGGTCAGACATGTAATACTTAATAAACTGTTAACTTATCACAATTTTTTTTTATTATGACCGTTAATGGTCCCTTTACCTCGTTCATCTATCGTGACTTTTGTGTTTACCCATTCTCAGCGATTTTGTTAACATTCGGGGATGAATACTGATTACAGAAATAGTGATTTGGTGATTTTATATTACACACATTACATATAAATAAATACGTAATGGCTATATTACTATTAGATCGGATACAAGCATTGCCATGTGATAAATATATATATGCAAATATTGATGACTTAACCCTTAACAACATATCACAAATCTGCAGCAGACGGATTTGGAAAGATTTTGCCTAAACCTTGAAAAATCTAAATAAATAAAAAGGTTAATGCTAGACAGAGTTGAAAATATTGTGGCAAAAGGAGAAATTGCTTGTTTTGAGCAATTTCTCCTTTTGTCACAATGTTTTCATAAGCTGTCTGCTGCAGAGGTCTCAAAAAGCGTCTATCATGAGGGTAAGGGTTAAAAACTTAAAGCTTATATAAATTTGTTTTTAAAAGGGAATAGAAAACAATTTTAGCTAAATTGAAAATATCCAGCTATGAGTATGAAAACAGCTTATTTAATATTTGCTAATGTTCAACATAGACAAAGATCAACCTATGCCTTTGGGCAGTGTTATGACTTATCTTGGAAAAACTGTCTGTCACTTTATTATTGGTTTTTAGTGAATAACATGTAAAATCAAAGATGATGATGCAAACTTGTTTTGTATAAATTATTGTGAACTTTATTATTAATGCAAATTTAGATTTGTTAAGAACTTAAGTGCAGGATAAGGGTTAATTTAATTTTTCTGTGCATATTTCAGTATTTGGTACATTCAAAGACTTGCCAGCATCAGCATTCTATAAAGTACAGGTAATACATTGTTTGTTCAACTAACACCTAAGTTAAGGTGATTTAAAAATAACATAAAAGTTTGGAAGTTGCAGGTGATATGCAATTATGAGTAAAAGTTTGTACATGTATTAACCCTTATCCTCATGTAGACGCTTTCTGACGCCTCTGCAGCAGAAGGCTTTTTGAAAACATAGTGTCAAAAGAAGAAATTGCTCAAAACTAGCAATTTCTCCTTTTGCCACAATGTTTTCCACTTTTAATCATAGGTTATCCATTCAATTACAGATATTTTCTATTTTTTGACAGAATATGTTCAAAGTCGTCTGCTGCAGAATTGTTGTATGAGGGAACGGGTTAAATGTAAATCACAAGAAAATTTAGCAACTAAGGATGAAAATACCTCTGAAAACCTAAAAACATTTAATATATATATATATATATATATATATATATATGTCATCTTTGAGACAAGGTCTTATGGAAGTTAAAACTGATTCTTTGAAATTGTTCGATTTAGGAATTTTTTAATGAAAGTTCAACTCTTAACTCTTTCCATCGTGTACACAACCCAATGAAAGGACACTTATTGAACAGAGTTGAAAATATTGTGGATAAAATAGACTGATGCAGAAGCATCAGAATGAAGGGAACCTTAACAGTTAAAACATTAATATAAATTCATTGGATTTAAACTGTTTTTCAGTATTAACTATATTACTGCAGTCCATTCACCTTAACATGTTTTTTTTCTGGCTTCCTTGCATCAGGCCTGGGCTTCATAAAACATTCTTCCCAGGCAACTGGCTACCTTCTAACATAAACTATTTTTTAGCCCATTGGTGGAAGATGAATGAAGCTAGTCTGTCACAATGATTTTTGTCGATCATTGAAAAGAAGTAGGGGCTTAGTCAGTCATGGCCAACATTATGCACTGCTTAAGATTTATGTTCTTTATATTTGAAACAGCTTGATCTGGAATACAGGAAGAAATGGGACAAGTATGTTGTAAAGCTGGAGAGAGTGGAACATGATGAACAGACTGGCAGTGAGGTGATCTACTGGGCCACACATTTTCCTGTAAGTATTGCATAAGAGTTAAACCTTTCTCACAGACATAAATCTGCAGGCAGACGACCTTGATACGATAACATACAGGTCTGCAAAAAAATGGGCTATTTCTTTAACCCATTCTCACTTGTAGACACATTTTGACGCATATACATCAAATGATTTCTGCAAACATTGTGGCAAAAGGAGAAATTGTTCATAATGAGCAATGTCTAATACAATGTGAAATACTTTCATTGACCACATTTTTAGATCACCTGAGCCAAAGGCTCGAGGTGGTCTATTCTGATCACTCTGTCCGTCAACTTCTGACGTTGTCATTAACTTTTAGCTTTAAACAACATCTCCTCCTAAACAACTGGACCAATTTACACCAAACGTAATCACTGGAATTATCATTTGGTGCTACTCTTTCAAAATTGTGGAAAGATTAAAATTTTATGAAGTAATTTGGTTGCTGCGGCATCAGAATGTGGGAAAAACTGCCAATCTTTAAAATTCTTCTTCTCTGGATCTGCTTTTCAGATTCCAATATAATATGACAGAAATGTTTCTTGGGTGACCCGCTACAAACATTGTTAAAGAGCCATACTGATTTGTTGAAAAACATGGCTGCGAGATGGAATCAGAAAAGGGGCAAAATGACAAATTTATTTAAAATTAGATTTTTATGAAAGTGCTTGCCTAATTTCAAGATAAATGTGTGTTGAAATACTCCTTTAGTGAGCCTCTTAACTCTACATAATTGTTCCAAGCAACAATCATGCTTTGTTGAAAGACATGTCATACAGGTGGCATCAGAAAAGGGATAAAGTTAACCTTGAGCTCGAATGACATCTCTGTACCCACTAGACCAATTTCAGCCAAACTTATTAGAAATGTTACTTTGGGGACCTCTTTCAAATTTGTTCAAAGATATATCGAGGGCTTGGCGTGAAACGGTTGTAACTTAAAACCTATTTTGAAAACCCTGGTTTAGGGGCAATTTTTACCCTTTTGTAAACAATGCAAATTTAGGTGCCATTGCTCAGAACGAGCAATGGCACCTAAATTTACATTGTTTACCAAGAAAAGTGATTTAACGCTTATAAAGACTTTATGGCGAGGTGATTAACCTTGGTAAAAAAATACCAATTTTAGATACAACCGTTTCACGCCAAGCCCTCGATATATTCTATTGAGAGCTTTGGTGGCTGCGGCATCAGAAAGGGAGAAAAATGCCAAAACTTTAAAGTTCTTAATCTCTTAAGTTTTCATCTGATTTCAAGATAGCTTTTAGCAGATTGACACTACATAATTTTTTAAGCCATATTGATTGGTTGAAAAAGATAGCTGCCAGGCGGCATCAGGAAGGGGGTGAAAGGAACTTTGAGCTTTAAACGACATCTTCTTTCAAACCGATGAAATAATATCAACCAAACTTCAAAGAAAGGTTCCTGTGGTGGTCCTCTTTGAAATTATTTAAAGATTTAATGCATTATTACAGATGTTCTTTACTGATAAGCTGTCTAATTTCCCACTCTTGGTCAAATTTTCACCTTTATAAGCAATAGCATTTGCTACTATACTATAACCCTGGTGATATCGATTTAGGGCAATCTTGGCCCTCTTGTTGCCTAGATGTTTTCAAAGCAGTCTGCTGCAGATTTGTTGTATGGGGGGGAAAGGGTTAAATAAAAGTATAACTATTGAATCAAAGTGAAAGCATTGTTGCTAATAAAAAAAAAATGCTCATCATGAGCAATTTCTCCATTTTCCACAACGTTTCCAAAAGTCATCAGCTTAGCTGCATTACTGAAAGGTGTATGCAAAGCGTCTGTATACACATGTGGGAAGAGGTTAAATTAACCCTTAACCCTTAACCTCATACAACAATTCTGCAGCAGACGACTTTGAACATATTTTGTCAAGTAATGGAAAATCTCTATAACTGAATGGATAACCTATGACTAAAAGTGGAAAACATTGTGACAAAAGGAGAAATTGCACGTTTTGTGCAATTTCTTCTTTTGTCACTATGTTTTCAAAACGCCGTCTGCTTTAACCCTTTCCCTCATACAACAATTCTGCAGCAGACGACTTTGAACATATTTTGTCAAATATTGGAAAATCTCTACAATTGAATGGATAACCTATGACTAAAAGTGGAAAACATTGTGACAAAAGGAGAAATTGCACGTTTTGTGCAATTTCTTCTTTTGTTACTATGTTTTCAAAGAGCCGTCTGCTGCAGAGGCGTCAGAAAGCATCTATATGAGGCAAAGGGTTAACCTAATATGATACAGGCAGCATTTGATCATGCGTCTGGCAGTAAGGGTCTTATAAATGTCAATATGACAACATTTTGTGAAAATGAGAAATTGTTTGAAGTAGTCGGTTTCTCCAGAGACGTAGACTATCTTTGTTCCTGGTTTCTCATTTTCTCAATATAGTTTCAATTTAATGATCTACAACTGTTAACTTGGAATTTTTCAAATACAGACCAGTTTCTATTTTTGTTTTAATTTAATCATGTTAGTGCAAATTTTATGTTCCTGAAATATTTCTTCTTTGTAGATTTTATACCTACAGCAAACAAATCAGGGAAAGGGATTCCTTTCATATTTTACTTTCCACAATTTTATTGTGTCACCTGCTTAGCAATGTAGGCACTTAGGGATTACTTTTTTTTTTGACCGGCGTCTGTCTGTCACACTTTTTCGTCATGTTCCGTCTGTCCATCACACTTTTTCGTCACGTTTCAAATAACTTTTTTTCTACTCAAAGGATTATATTTAAACTTCTGACAAATGTTTATATCTTTGTGTGTGATTAGTTCACAAAAGGGATAATCCAAATATTTTTATGCCCCGGCATACGAGGTATGAGGGGCATATAGTTTTCCGGTCTGTTAGTCCGTCCGTCCGTTCGTCCGTCCCGCTCAGGTTAAAGTTTTTGGTCAAGTTAGATTTTAGTGAACCTGATGTCCTATCATTATGAAACTTCACACAAATGACAATCAACATATCATTGTTTAAAAAATTGTATCAATTTGAGGTTGGACCAACTGTTCATCCGTCTGTTCGTCTGTCTGTTCGTCCATTCCATTCTCAGGTTAAAGTTTTTGGTCAAGTTAGATTTTAGTGAACCTGATGTCCTATCATTATGAAACTTCACACAAATGACAATCAACATATCATTGTTTAAAAAATTGTATCAATTTGAGGTTGGACCAACTGTTCGTCCGTCCGTTTTAAAATATAGTTAACAACCGGGGCATCCGTGTTCCATGGACACATTTTCTTGTTTTATATCAAGAGTTATTGCCCCTTTTATGTCAAAAATTAAAATTTTCTGACAAGGCCCCGGCAGGTGACACACGTGCTCTGGGGAGGACTCCATTCTAGTTTTAGGTTATTTTGCAACTTGAATTTTTCCATCTTGTAGATTATCTACTTTTTGATTTCATATATTTTCATTTCACATTTCGAGTGTAACAGGCAATTCAGGACATTAGTTTAGGGAATAGTGAAAAGTGAATCATCTATCTGTCAATTCATACGTCTTTACATTCCCTTCACTAAAATTGTACATGATACATGTATACATTATTAATACTTGGTAACTTCCTTGTATTATTGCCTGGGGTGATTAAAAGTTTTGAACTTGATCATAAATCCTTTTAACCCTTTCCAAGTAACAATATTTGTCTCAGAAAATTTTGAAAATATTTCGACAACCAAATGTAATACATGAGTCTATTAAAAAATTAAATTCCAACACTATTAAACCCTTTGTCTTACTATTAGATGTGACACTTCTATTCATAAGTTTTAAAGGAACAGGTATGATTTAAAACTGGGCGTCCCTGGTTCGATCTAAAGTAGCTGCAGTCAAGGCACATTTCCTAGTCTAGTATTGGTTTGTTTACCCAGGGATCACGAATAAGTAAACTGTTGCCATAAATATATCTGAAATAATATTGAAATGACATTAAACCCAAAATTGCAAAGAGTGAAAACTAAGTTTTAAAAAGACCTGATGTAGATCGGTCAAAATTTGTCTGTATGTGGTAATAGTTAACTTTCATGAATTTTTTGAAGTTGTTTTAAGATATTAATTATTTTTGTTTCCATTACAGCTTAACTTTATGTCCAGCCGCGACTACCTCTATGTCAGAAGATGCGAGGTGAGACTATAATTTCTTTATAAATTTCAAATCTCTTTTTCCATGAAACTTGATATTTATGTGTACGCAAACATTACATAAAATTTACTGAATTGGATAATTCACTTTTGAAAACATTGTCGCCAAAGGAGAAACTGCTCACAATGGGCAATTTTTCATTTTGCCTTAATGTTTCAGCTCAATGCTATTATTAATTTGAATTCAAAGAGGTCACATAATTCTAATTAATCTACTATATCCAGTTATAATTTGATGAATACAAAAATACAATTACTTCAATTCATGAGGTGTAATACAATAAAATTCTCTAAGGATATTCTTTGTTTTTTTGTTGCCTGCCTACGTACGTCTATGTGTCCCTCAAGCTTTCACTAACAGACACTTTGGGAGCCGACACATGAGTTTGTAAGAACAATCTTGTTGATATACAGAAAATTACTTTCAATATCATTTATTACTTTAAATGAATGTATATTGTTTTATGGCGCATCGACAGCTAAGGTCATTTAGCGCGCATTTAAATTTTATTATTCATGTTCCCTGGGTGAACAAACCAGTACTAGGCTAGAAAATGTGCCTTGCCCAAGGGCACTCCACCTAACCGAATTGCCGCGACTGGGTATTACTTTAAAATGCATTTTCCAGGTTGATGAGAAACGTAACGTTATGACAATATCAGCCAAGGCTGTCAATCACCCCAGATTTCCAATATCGGACGACTTTGTTAGAGTAAACCCCTACGATTCTAACATGTTGATAAAGCCCCACACAACGTTTGACGAGAAAGGTTTCGATTATGTCATGTATTACTATGACGATCCTCAACTCTATGTACCAAGCTGGGCCGTCAATAAGATGACATTGAGCAGTAAGTTTGTTTTTCATATTTTTTGGCCGGATTGCTTTAGCAATTCCGGTCTATAGATTGGCGATGTCCGTCAACATTTTGGTTAAAGTTTCAGGTTGAGGCAAAATCTCAGCACTGGAAAGGGTAACAAACTTTAAACTTTGCCTGAAGGTAACCAGTAACAAGTTCTATTGATTTCTATGGTTATTTTGACCTTGACCTTGGTTTGTCAATTTTCAAGGTCAAATTGCCGACAATCCGGCCTTACCGTCTTCAGTGGTTTCTTGTTCTTAAACCTTTTCATGATACAATATTTTTTAGTGACATTTTCTTTGAATACATCTGAGGTTGAAAATTTCATATCTGGAGACAAAGTAGGTAATATAACTGAAATACTGTGAAAAATGGTTGGAAAAAAAAAATACATTTAACTATTTATGGCTCTTTAACCCTTTCCCTCATACAACAATTCTGCAGCAGACGATTTTACACATATTTTGTCAAAATATAGAAAACCTCTATAATTGAATGGATAACCTATGAATAAAAGTGGAAAAACATTGTGGCAAAAGGAGAAATTGCTCGTTTTGAGCAATTTCTTCTTTTGTCACTATGTTTTCAAAAATCTGTCTGATGCTGGGGTGTCAGAAAGCGTCTATATGAGGGAAAGGATTAACGGATGACAGGTACATTGAATGCTCTGTTGCGACTGGGACATGCATATATGTTAGCTGTAGGCAGATGCAATAAGACCATGCCTGTTTACATACACATGTGGCTTGGATTTAAAAAATCAAGGGCTTGGCGTGTAACGGTTGTAACTAAAAACCTATTTTGAAAACCCTGGTTTAGGGGCAATTTTGACCCCTTTGTAAACAATGCAAATTTAGGTGCCATTGCTCAGAACGAGCAATGGCACCTAAATTTCCATTGTTTACCAAGAAATATGATTTAACGCTTTTAAAGACTTTATGGCAGGGTGATTAACCTTGGTAACAAAACACCCATTTTAGTTATAACAGTTTCATGCCAAGCCCTTGAAATGCTCTTACTGGAAAATAAGCTGTTATATAGTTTGTCCTGAAAGCTGTTGAAGAATACAGTCCCTGTTTAGCCTACTTATGATAATTAGATGATTTTGGTTTATTTCAATGTTGATGGAATTGTCTGTGAGTTATTATAAGGCCAGGGATTCATCCCTCTCTTCACAGTCAACATGAACTATGGGTGGGTATAAGTTTAAACTGATTCATTTTTCACTGATTGCGAAACAAGCTTTCAGCTGATATTAATAAAGCTCGATGTCTGCTTCCTGGAGACTTAACCCTTTCCCTCATATAGACGCTTTCTGATGCCTCTGCAGCAGACATCTTTTTGAAAACAAAGTGACAAAAGAAGAAATTGCTCAAAACAAGCAATTTCTCCTTTTGCCACAATGTTTTCTACTTTTAGTCATAGGTTATCCATTCAATTTTAATATAGAGATTTTCTATTTTTTGACAAAAAAATTTCAAAGTCGTCTGCTGCAGAATTGTCGTAATAGGGAAAGGGTTAACCAGTTCTCACGCTATTTGTGTGAAAAATTCCATAGGCAGAACCACTCTCCACAGGATTCAAACCTGGAACCTTTGGTACGAGAGGCCGACGCTCTGGGTATACATATAATTAACCCTTTCCCTCATACGGCAATTCTGCAGCAAAAATATTTTGTCAAAACATAGAAAATCTCCATAGTCGAATGGATAACCTATGACAAAAAGTGAAAAACATTATGGCAAAAGGAGAAATGCACGTTTTGTGCAATATCTTCTTTTGTCACTATGTTTTCAAAAAGCCGTCTGCTGCAGAGTCGTCAGAAAGCATCTATATGGGTGAAAGGGTTAATAGATCATACAGAAGTGTTCTATCTTCAACATGTAAAAGTTTATGAAATAATGTTAAAACTGTACTAAATGTCATTAAATCTGATGTACTTTCACAGGCTTACCATGTTTTGTGAATACCATACACGAGGCTGCGATGAAACTCCACCTTTCCAAGGTCCATGTAGTATTAACTGATGACAACTCAAACAACAACTCAAACAGCAGCTGTAACAACGACAGTAGCATGCAGACTCGAATTTTACATACAGCCTACAATTATATAGACACAGAGAAAAACCAGTCTTGATGGTAGTGCTATATTATTGTTATTGTTTTAATAGATAGACAAAACTTAAAACAATTTTAGTGGGGGAAAAAGTGAAATTTTTTGCTAGTGAAGTATCAGATTTGAACAGTTTGTATTATCTCGTTGAATTTTTTGTGATCAATCAGTGGTTTTGTAACAATAATTTGTAGACGTAATCAGGAACATAGATAATATCTACGTCCCTGACTTTATCAAAGTTTATGCAAAGTGGTTGTAACAACATCTGTTACAAGATGAAATCATTTCAACTATTTTGTGTGAAGTGGATAGTATTAATTAAGTAACACATGGTAAACATTCTGACTTTGTGATTGATTATCATTATGAATTGAATGAATTTAAAGTGCCAAACTGATATTTAACTATATATGTTGAAAAAATAGAATAAATGGTTAAACATTATTTTTGAATTATATGTATGTAGTAATAGGGGTACAGCTTTCAATTTGAAATGTTATATGTTCTGATAATTCTGAAATTTACCCTAAGTTCTTGATGGGATGGACTTTAATCACATCGATAGGCAATGATTCAGAAAACAAAATATTGTGAAAAGAGAAGACACTAATCTGTATGATTACTACTTTTTTCACGTTTTAACCCTTTCCCTCATATAGACGCTTTCTGACGCATCTGCAGCAGACAGCTTTTTGAAAACATAGTGACAAAAGAAGAAATTGCTCAAAACGAGCAATTTCTTCTTTTGCCACAATGTTTTCCACTTTTAGTAATAGGTTAAATCCATTCAATTATAGAGATTTTCTATTTTTTGACAAAATATTTTCAAAGTCGTCTGCTGCAGAATTGTCGTATGAGGGAAAGGGTTAAAGCACATTTATTTTGCTTCCGAGTGTGTAAAGTGTATGCTGTTATATTGTTAAAATCTTAATCCAAAGTTACATTACTCGTACCATAAATAATGTATTGATTGTTTAGTTGTTATGAAATAAAATACCTTTGAAAAAAGACAAAAACAATAAAATCTTAGTGAAGTCCTCAGGGTGATTTCAGAATTATAAGTTGGATAAAAAGGTTGCTCCATTGCACTGCAAGATCTACAAAATATGCAGATAAAAATGAATAATTAAGTGTTTTAAAGCATACTCATCTAAATTCCTCCTTAAAACATGATTTTGAAGAAAATAAATATTGTCAAAATATATTTTTTAAGCAAAAATAAACTGGAATGAAAATAGCAATTTGGAGAACAGTTACTGTTTCTAAGTTAATTTTACTAAACTTTCAAAAATTCGCTGCAGCTCTGTAGAGACTGTGTACTGGTTCGCCGAAGGGTTTTCCACTGTTAGTGAATGCAATAAGATCCTAATTGACCTGACATAAATGTATAACATAACAGTATGTAAGGTGAAGGTATCATCCACTAACTGGGTTTCATACATGTATCGGTTATGGTTTAACCTTTCCCACATACAACAAACTACAGCAGACGACTTTGATAACAATCATGCGATAACATGGAAAATCTCTATAAACGAAAGTGTAATTAAATTACTGAAAAAAGTTGAAAACCTTGTGGCAAAAGATGAAATTGCTCGCTTTGAGCAATTTCTCCTTTTGTCACAATGTTTTCAAAAGTCGTCTGCTGCAGATGTGTCAGAGTGCATCTACAAGTGGGAAAGGGATAAAGAATGTATATTGTATAGTTTCTGTGAAACTTGGATTTGACCACCCTACACAAAAGTTAACCTATATAGGTTTAGCACAAAGTGCGAGGTGATTTTGATCACTCACTGTCCGACGTCCGTCTATCAATTTTCTTTTTAAAACAATATCTAAAAATACCACTGGGCCAATTTTCATGAAATTTCAAATTTGTTTAAATAATTAAATTATATGTAGAACTGTTGCTTCTGTGGCATCAGAAAGAAGGAAAGTGTCCAAGACTAAACAATTCTTCTGGCTCGATTTGAAAATAATTTGGCACAAATATTCCTTGGGTGACCCAACTTCCAAGATTGTTCAAATTTCCAATCCTTTGAAAACATTACTGACATATGATGGAACAGGTCTTGTTTCTCTTTTATGTATATATATAGTAAAATCTTTAACATGTTTCTTAGGTGACCCTTATACTAAGATTGTTCAAATCATTCCGATCCGTGGAAAAACATGGTTACCTGGGCTTGTTTCCACTATAGTGAAAACTTTATAATCATCTTGATCAAAATAACTGGCCCATTTAGAAAATAAATTTAGCACAAATGCTCTTTGTGTGACTCTGCAAAGAATGTTGAAATTATTCTGATCCGTTGACAAACATGGCTTACAGTGGGCCGGGTCTCGTTTTCTTTATATGTACCGAGTAAGAACATAGAAAATTACTTCTAAATTTTTTATTGAATCAGGTTAGTGATATATAGGACCATCATTGTCCTCATGTTTAATTAAGTTTTGATCAAAAACGTTTTCTGATAAGCATTAGGGATGTCTGTTGTAATATATAGCAAACAGGGAAGACCATGATGAGTCGGTGCTAGAGGCACAGGCTAATCGTGGTCCGGTACAGAGTGTCTCATTTTGTGTGATATGACCCAATTTGTAATTATGTATTTTGGCATTTATCTATGACGGAAGAAGGTGCCATTGTATTTGGTAATGGAGCTTTTCATTACTAATACTTTGTTTTTATTGATGAAATAATATGTTAAAACTCATCATTAAAATTGTTGAACATTTATTAATCCTCTTTTATTTGTTGACATTTCATTTGTTAAAACAATCCCTCTATAGCATGTTCTGGGATAGGAATGCCCCATCTTCAGGAATCATTGCATAACTTGTTTATCCATTTGATGGATTTTGTTCGGGAATGAGTGATTAAGATCACTGCCCACCATCCATCTATTCAAATTTTCTTCTCTGCAACCATTGGGCTGATTTCAAAATAATTTCACCGGAATGTTCTCGTCTAAAGTTGTTCAAACCATTCCGGACTGCTGCATGAGCTGGCTGCTATTTTCACAAGAATGTTCCTAAGATCAAGATGGCCGCCATAGGTTAATACGTAACGAGCTTTAATTAACATCTTGAAACACTGACCGAATTTTTAGCTCACCTATGCACGAAGTGCAAGGTGAGCTTTTGTGATCACATTTTGTCCGGCGTCCGTCCGTCGTGTGTCGTCAACATTTCAGCTTGTTAACACTCTACAGGCTACATTTTGCATCCAATCTTCATGAAAGTGTATCAGAACATTCATCTCCATCAAATCTTGGACAAGTTCGAAACTGGGCCATATGAGGTCAAAAACGAGGTCACTAGGTCAAATTGAAGCGAAATCTTGTTAACACTCTGGAGGCCACATTTTTAACTTGAGCATGTTGAAACTTTATCAGAATGTTTGTCTTGATGATATGTAGGTCAAGTTCGAACATGGGTCATGTCGGATCAAAAAGTAGGTCACTAGGTCAAATTGAAGGAAAATCTTGTTAACACTCCAGAGGCCGCAATTTTTGCTTCAGCAGTTTTAAAATTTTGTCAGAATGTTTGTCTTTAAAATATCTAGGTCAAGTTCGAATATGGGTCATGCCGGGTCAAAAACTAGGTCACTAGGCCAAATTGAGGGGAAATCTTGTTAACAATGTAGAAGCTGCATTTTTTGCTTCAACAGCTTGAAATTTAGTCAGAATGTTGAGCTGAATGATATCTAGGCCAAGTTTGAATATGGGTCATGCCGGGTCAAAAACTAGGTCACTAGGCCAAATTGAAGGGTAATCTTGTTAACACTCTAGAGGCCACATTTTCAACTTGAGCATGTTGAAACTTTATCAGAATGTTTGTCTTGATGATATGTAGGTCAAGTTTAAATATGGGTCATATTGGGTTAGAAACTAGGTCACTAGGCCAAATTGAGGGAAAATCTTGTTAACTGTAGAAGCCGCATGTTTTGCTACAGCAGCTTGAAATTTGGTCAGAATGTTTAGCTGAATGATATCTAGGCCAAGTTCGAATATGGGTCATGCTTGGTCAAACACTAGATCATTAGGCCAAACTGAAGAAAAATCTTGTTAACACTTTGGATGCCGCATCTTGAAATTTGGTCAGAATGTTTGTCTAAATGATATCTAGTTCAAGTTCGAATATGGGTCATATGGGGGTCAGAAACAAGATCAATAAAGGAAAATATTGTTTAAACTCCAGAGGCCGCATTTTTACTTCGAGCAAGTTGAAAATTTGTCAGAATGTTGTTTTGATGATATCTAGTCCATGTTAGAATATGGGTCATATCAGGAAAAATAATTTAAATATCACTAGGCCAAATGAAGGAAAATCTTGTTAACACTGGAGGTTGCGTTCAGAATAATTGTCTTGATGTGTTTTGCATAACAGTACATTGTATAATTAAGGTGAGCGATCCAGGGCCATCATGGCCCTCTTGTTTTAAAAATAATTTCACATCATTGTTCCAATAGGCATCTACCAACATTATTCGAATCGTTCAACTCCATTGCACAATCTGGCTTCAAAAGCTAAAGATAACTTTAGCCATCTTTAAAGGGCAACACATAAACCACTGTCTGACCCGATTCAAAATAATTACACATGTGGTCCTTTAGTAGCTCTCTACGAAAATGGTTTAATCCTTGCAGCTTCGGTGCACAAGATGGCCCATAGCAGAAAATAGAATACTTTTAATGACATATATTCCTAAACCAATGACTCAATTTCAGAATATTTTCACAAGAATGTTCCAAAGCTTTATTACCTCTATCAATTTATTCTAGCAAATCATTATACTCTGTAATACAATATAACAACGAGAGCTAAAAGTAGAACACACTTTAAACACTTCTAAACTCCTGGCCCATTTTCGAAATAAGTTCACTCAAATAGTTATTAAGAAATCCTCTATCAAAATTGTTTAAACTGTTGTGCAAGACGGTTTTGTTGGGGGTTTTACGGCGTTTTTAACATTATTTCAGTAATGTCTCGGTGACAGTCACTTATTTAGACCAAACTAGGCTAGGAAATGTGCATTGCACAAGAATATACTCCACCATGACCACCTCGCGGCGACTTGGGACGAAACCACTGTTTGATCGATTGATTGGGGTTTAACGCGGTTTTCAACAATTGTTCAGTCATATCACGGCGACCAGTACTCAAAAGTTTCCTGGGTTGCTCACACCAGTACTCCACACAACATTCTTTCCAAGCAACTGGCTGCTTTTCCACATAGACTGTTAGCCCATTGGTGAAAGATGAATAATCCTTGTCTCAGTAGATTTTGTCAAATGTTGGCCGAGTTGGGGTTCGAACTCACAACCCCTTGATTGACAGTCCGCGTCGCTACCGACTGAGCTACCGGGGCTCGGCTGGGATCGAACCAGAGACGCCCGGTTCTAAATCCCCGACGCTTACCACTAGGTGGCTACCAGAGCTAAACATTGACAAGTCTTTGAATTATATCTCTTCCTTAACCACTAGCCCTATTCTTAAATAAGTACACACTTGTTCCTCAAGTAGCTGCAACAGATGGCCGTCAGAGTTAAACGCAGAAAGAACAATCTTTCAACGACATCTCTTCCTAAACCATTGGCTGAATTTTAAAATATTTTCACAATCGTCTTCCTAAGCTTATCATCTATCAAAAGTGTTCAAACTGTTCGGATTCACTGCATAAGACAGCGGCAAATGCTGAAAATTATAAAAATCGGTCAACATTTACTCGTTAACCACTGATCCAATTTCAAATAATGTCACACATTATGTTCGTTAAGTAGTCATCAATCAAAATTGTTCTGCTCTGCTGCATAATATTGCTTTGTATGATGCTTTACGCCGTGTTCAACTATTGTTCAGTTATATCAAGGCGTTTCCTGGGTCATGTACCAGCACTACTGGTCTATTATCCTGATACCAGCCTGTCAGTCGTAATGCCAACCCCACAATATTGAGTACCGAGGATGGCAGGCATTTATACTACCATTATTAAAATCTTTGGTATGACCCGGCCGGGGATAGAAGCCGCGACCTCCAGGACCCGAGGCGGACGCTTTACCACTTCAACACAGAGGTGTATCAGATGTGCATTCTGACTCGACTCAATTGTATTGTGCCAGGGCATTTTCAACTAGTGTAAACCCAGATAAGTAAGTACGGTTGGCTTTCGCATGTCGCCGATCAATTAGGAGCCAGACGTCGCTCACGAAAATACCCAAACCATGGGCAATGAAATTGTTCCGATTATGTATAGTAGTGTGGTTTGAAATATATAAATATAGTCTCAAAATGGCAATGGGCTGCTATCCGAAACAGCCCGCATGAATTGCATTCATTTACAGGGGCGTAGCTTGGCAATAATCAATGTGTAGGCCATCTCGTGAGAAAATCAACATTGCGTACCCGGGTATACACTTTTCGCCTACTGTGGATTTTCTGTTTCAGGAATCACTTCTCTATCTATCCCCTCTTAGACGGAATGTATCGTCCGGATCAGTCTGCGCGGACAGCGCAGGCTGATCTGGTCGATACATTACGCAGATGTGTATCGCCGCAGCTGCATTTTGGGGCATTTTTAGAAAAAATGTGCAGACACGTGCCTACAGTGCCTAAAGGGAGCTACGCCCCTGATTCAGAGTGGAATTGAATCGAAATTGCAGGAGAACTCTTTGCGAGTAACAATGGTGATTTATTCTCCCCAAATGTCAATCTTCGTAAATCGTCGAGTAGGGCCTGATTTCCATATCAACTGATAACACACATGTTTACCATGAACCGTTCATATACTAGTATACTGTTTGCGTCGTCTACGCTTTGAAAACATTCTGAAGAACAACACTTAGAAACAAATCTGAAAATCATGGGCAATTTCTCTTTTCAAAAGTCTTCTGTATCAGGTAACGGAAGAATTACCTCACGGAAGTACACTGTGTATTATAGCGTAGCAAATCAGGTACGTAGATAAATTCAAAATATAATATACGTCCCTAAGCAAATATAAGGACTTGGTTTACATCGGATGAAAAACAAGGGAGTTAACCTGTGCTAACGTGAGATATTTCCACATTGAGTTATTGAACTTAGATCATATATATTTAACGTTATTGCACTGTACATCTGGGGAGAGCTGCAAGTAATACCGCTTGATACGTAACTACGTTCTTTCATACGGGTCATTATAATTGAACAACTTCACAGTAAATCTTCAAAGAAAATGGCAATCGCTCCAAACGATGGTGTGATGCGGTTTCAAATAGGTCCTTAGTGTCAAAGGATGATATATCCAAAATATCCCACATGAATAAGATTGAATCGTACAATATTCAAAATCGGCTATCTCTTAAAAACATCCTATGACAAAACCAGGCGCTGTGACATTATTCCAAATTCAGTGATGCATTTCCGGTTCGATGACTGGAATTATTTTGGATTGTTTCGGATATTATCCAACATCAATGCTCGGTCCCTTTCAACAGCTGCATGCAACCGGAAACCAAGTATATACAACATTTTAATAAATTAATGAAAGACGTTCGAAGACATAACCGAGTGTAGGAAATAAGCCGAGGAGAAATTGCTCAATTTGTAATATTGCTTCCGATAACCGTCTGCTGCAGAAGCGTCAGAAAGCGTCTATATGACAGAAAGGGTTATACAGGAAAATGTTTCGACTAGTATCATGTATAT
Organism: Serripes groenlandicus; assembly: GCA_031761405.1. NCBI lineage: Eukaryota > Metazoa > Mollusca > Bivalvia > Cardiida > Cardiidae > Serripes > Serripes groenlandicus. Next base: position 28,342,750 of record JASEVX010000009.1, on the reverse strand, counting down.
CACAAGAAATTCATATTTGTGTCACACAGAGGAAAACCGTCCATCGGCTAAAATTGAATGGACAACCTTTGACCAAAAGTGGAAAACATTGTGGTAAAAGGAGAAATTGCACGTTTTGTGCAATTTCTTCTTTTGTCACTATTTTTTCAAAAAGCCGTCTGCTCGGGACTGGGCGTCTAAATATCAGGTCGCACTGTCTAGCGAAGATCCAGATCAGCATGTGCTTTCGCGTAAGTTTTTCAGGGAATCGGGTGATTCAAAGTCCTGTCCCCAAAGTCTGCATTTGGTGAACGATTTTGATATATAACCACCGTACATGTACGCAATAATGAGCCGTCCCGCGAGAAAACCAACATTCTGGACTCTGCGTAATGTATCGATCCAGATCAGCCTACGCAGTCCGCGCTGGCTAATCCGGGCCGACACATTCCGTCTTAGGTGGATAGAGGTATATAGAGTAATGATTCCTGGAACAGAAAATCCACAGGAGGCGAAAAGAGTATGTCCGGGTTAGCTTGCGCGGAATGCTTAGGCTGATCCGGGTCGTTTCTTTACGCAGAGTCCACACTGATGGTTTTCTCGCGGGATCGGCTCATGTGATCATAATCGCTATAAATTGTGGAGGCGCAGATCTTGGTCTTCAGTGGTAGATTTTCCAGGAAAATTACATATTTGTATCATGGTACGTTGTCCTTTTTGTGTTTGTAAAAACCCGTATACCTACCTTTAACCCTTTCCCACATACGGACGCTTTTTCTGAAACCTCTGCAGCAGAAGACTTTTGAAAACAATTTGGGAAATGGAGAAATTGCTCATAATGATCAATTCCTCCCGTTGTCTCAATGTTTTTATCTCTTTTTAATAATTAAACTTTCATTTATGAAGAGTTTTCGTAGTTTTGTCCAGATCATTTCAAAGTCGTCTGCTGCAAATTTGTTGTATGTGGGAACGGGTTAATGTAGAGCTCTAGTACTAATTACTAGAATGGGAATGTTGAAGTTCATGTGCTTAACCCTTTCCCCTCATACAGACGCTCTCTGACGCCTCTGCAGCAGACGGCTTTTTGAAAACATAGTGACAAAAGAAGAAATTGCACAAAACGTGCAACTTCTCCTTTTGCCACAATGTTTTCCACTTTTTAGTCATAGGTTATCCATTCAATTATGGAGATTTTCTATTTTTTGACAAAATATGTTCAAAGTCGTCTACTGCAGAATTGTCGTATGAGGGAAAGGATTAAAAAATACTTCCAAAAATTACAACGCATGTTTTTTTTCCTAAAATAATTGCCTAACGTCAGATATAGTACTTCGATCACCAGTCATATTGGCACCGATGTTTTTAACCCTTTCCCTCCTCATACGACAATTCTGCAGCAGACGACTTTGAACATATTTTGTCAAAAGATAGAAAATCTCTATAATTGAATGGATAACCTATGACCAAAAGTGGGAAAACATTGTGGCAAAAGGAGAAATTGCACGTTTTGTGCAATTTCTTCTATTGTCACTATGTTTTCAAAAAGCCGTCTGCTGCAGGGGCGTCAGAAAGCGTCTATATGAGGGAAAGGGTTAAACACGGAAACCGAGTTACACATTGATCTTTGATGTATTCTTGCGCGCCTTTAAAAATAGTCTCAGGTGATCGGATTGCTAGAAATAAAGTATAATGATTACTTTCTCGGTACTCTTTGTTAAACCTCTTTACAAGCAATTCATCATCCATCACATCAAAAGGCTTGGTTTTTTATTACCCAGTGTCAGGACCATAAATCACACCTTGATCGTGGCAAAGTTCATTATAAACTAATTCGTATACCTTGTAGTAGCTGCGTAACGTAAACATGAACCTCCAAACGTCTCCCACAGTTTGGCTTAATTTGAGGTATTGTGATAGCTCGAGTTTGAAAAGGACACTGACCATGGAGTGACAATTAAACTAGTCCTTTTTTTGTATTAATGCTGATATGGAAGAACAAGATGACCGTCGGAGGAATGGGCATACTTGCTTTGTACATATTCTCATCAGAAAAAATGTGGTTCAAATTTGAAGTATATGGGCGGATGACTTTATTGTGAAGGAGCTGGCTATTTCTTTCTAACGAAATTAATTAATGGTATTCAGGTTAACCCTTTCCCACATATGTCAAATCTGAGCAGACGAATTTGAAAAAAAATTGCGTATATCTGAAAACAGAGAGGCAAAGGCACGATCGCTCATTTTGAGCTATTCGTCCGTTTGCCTAAATGTTTTCACAAGTCGTTTCCAACAGTATTGCAGTTGTAACCGGGTTGAAACTTTTCACGATCTCTTAGAGACTAACCAGTTCTGGCAAAGAAATGCACCCAAGGGTACTCCACCATGTTCACCTCTAGCTGGATCCGAATCAAGGAAGTCCGGTGTTAACACTAACGCCATTCACTCTGTCATGTTCACCTCTAGCTGGATCCGAATCAAGGAAGTCCGGTCTTAACACTAACGCCATTCACTCTGTCATGTTCATCTCTAGCTGGATCCTAATCAGGGAAGCCCGGTCTTAACACCCACGCCATTCACTATGTCATGTTCATCTCTAGCTGGATCCGAATCAGGGAATCCCGGTCTTAACACCCACGCCATTCACTCCACCATGTTTAACTCTAGCTGGATCCGAGTCAGGGAAGCCCGGTCTAAACACCGGCGCCATTCACTTTGTCATGTTCACCTCTAGCTGGATCCGAATCAGGGAAGCCCGGTCTTAACACTAACGCCATTCACTCAACCATGTTCAACTCTAGCTGGATCCGAATCAGGGAAGCCCGATCTCAATACCCACGCCATTCACTCCACCATGATCATCTCTAGTTGGATCCGAATCAGGGAAGCCCGCGGTCTCAACACCCACGCAATTCACTCTGTCATGGCGGAATCATTAAACCATTGAAACTGACTTATCTTAACTCTTTCAGCACCGAATTGTTTAACGTAGACTATTCCATGTTCAGAATCGGGCATCTCAAGTTCTCATGTTATAAGAGTTTGGGCATATTTTGATGACTTAATGGCAAACAAAGCTGATTTCAAGTAAGATAGCTCTTTACGAGCTGACCAACCTGAATCTGTGTTGTTTGCATAAAGCCTCAATATTGCCATTAGCGCTGATAGAGTAAAAATATAAAGCGTGAGGACATCTGTTTACGCGACTCGGCGCCTTTCATGTTACGTTTTGAATCCGCCTGCGTGTGGTTCTTTCGAAGAAGTATTGTGGTAATTAGAATAATTCTTTTACTTCCCCGCCGAGGAAAATAATTAGAAGCACAACGCCGTGTCTATTGTGTGTAAGGTCATTATGTACGCATTGTATGAGTATTTCATAAATGAACCGGGCTACAGGTTATACGTGTTTACTGTGTGAAAGGTCATTATGTACGCAATTTATGAGCATGTCATAAATGAACCGGGCTCCAGGTTAAATAACCGAAGGATATTTGTTTTATCTGAGGATAAAAAAATATATATACACGTTCATGTACATATAATGTGCAAGAGCATTCGTGTACGTCCACGTCTGACTGCACGTTGGAGAACAGTGACAATTCAACTATTTCCCACATACATCATATGTGCAGCAGACGACTTTGAAAATACTTCGGCAAACATATGGAAATGGCTTAATATTAAAAGTATAGTAATATAATTGAATTGAACACCTTTTGGAGTAACATTCTCTTTTTGAAATAAATCTTTCAAAATGTGTCACCTGCTGATGTGTCAAAATCCGCCTGCATATCGGAAAGAGTTAGACTCACCCGAATTGTAGCTGCGGGAAAAAAGTTTTCTTAAGACGGGGCTAATATAATATAATACCTTTCTTCATTAACGAACCCTGCTTCACTAAAAAAAACCTTTCTTTCGTAATGTGTTGAAACAAGCGTGTAACATGCACATTGCACATTCATAATGTCTAATCCAGATTTATAGCTTTACACGAACAACAATGAAAGCATGCCGAATTGTCAATTTCAGATTAAGATCAGACTTTGACGATGTGCAGGTTGATCTTGATTTTGTGGTTGGTTTCCCAGCAGCGTAGTTAAAATTAACATCTTCATTTACTCTTCAAATTAATAGTGTAGACCTGTTTTTATAACGCGTATTGAATAACTCGTTTCCAAGTCATGTACAGTGATGATGTACTTACGATAGTTGATGTCTCTCAGTTGAACTAATTCAGCAATCAATCAGAAAATTGAAGAAATTGCTTACGGTTAAAATGACAGTATGACACGTGTTTTATGTCAGAGGCTAGCCAAGAAGAGTTCATTGACATATATAAAGGCTAACAAACTCATAATCCTTTTCCGGATGAAAATTTAAAAGATAAGCTCTAAAATGTTATTTTAAACATAACTTAAAACTTACCATAGAAAAAGATAGCTGTCATATTAATGATGAAAAGACGTAATTTTTACTTTGGATTTGTGAAGTTGTTGCAAACTACCTAGATGTCAGAATCCCGACACCTTTCCAACGTCAGTATAGGATCATTCACGACCAATAACCAACCATCGCAAAGCAACAATATGACCCAAATCCAACTATTTTCCAACCGAAATATAACCATTTTGTAATCGAAATAAACTTTTCATCGCAGCAAATGTTCAGCAATAAATCATTAAGCATGAATTCGTCGCAAGGGCGTAGCATTCTGAAATAATACATACTTTTTTAAATTAATTAATTAAATTAATTAAAGTTCTGCACTTCAAACATAAATATATCATGAGTGTAGAACTAGAAAATGAGCCCGTTAAATTTTCGGAGAAATAAGTTGTCAATATCAGTGTTTCTAAAGAAAAACGTAACTTGTCCTTCATGACATTTTTCCCCTTCAAAAAAAGCTCCCGTACAACCTCATTGCGAGAGCCTGGTACAATGCGCGTTTTCGAATTTTTTAAAATGTCTTATTCCTAAGTGTATATTCACGTAGAATATTTTTACCGTGGATATATCGATGCAGTTCTACGTAAAAACGTTAATATATATAGTAATTGCAATAGTAGCGTACAGTCCGTAAAAGCATGTAGCCGTGAAACAGTGTATACAATGAGTAATCTTGCTGATGCCCAACGGGAACATGGGCCAAAGAAAGACAGTATTAAGATTTTGTAGGTACCAGCATAGTCAGAAAACATGTCCATACAATTTAAGAAGTTTTTTGTTTTTCTTTATTTCCAAGCCATTATCTAACGTAAATTGTAACTTCGTAAAGTCACAGGTGTCTAGTAGTGGTCGCTGATGTCTTGTAGTGGTCGATGATGTCTAGTAGTGGTCGCTGATGTATTGCAGTGGTCGCTGATATCTTGTATTGATCGCTGATGTCTAGTAGTGGCCGCTGATGTCTTGTATTGATCGCTGATGTCTTGTATTGATCGCTGATGTCTAGTAGTGGCCGCTGATGTCTAGTAGTGGCCGCTGATGTCTTGTATTGATCGCTGATGTCTAGTAGTGGCCGCTGATGTCTTGTATTGATCGCTGATATCTTGTATTGATCGCTGATGTCTAGTAGTGGCCGCTGATGTCTAGTAGTGGCCGCTGATGTCTTGTATTGATCGCTGATGTCTAGGAGTGGCCGCTGATGTCTTGTAGTGGCCGCTGATGTCTAGTAGTGGCCGCTGATGTCTAGTAGTGGTCGCTGATGTCTTGTATTGATCGCTGATGTCTTGTATTGATCGATGATGTCTAGTAGTGGTCGCTGATGTCTTGTATTGATCGCTGATGTCTAGTAGTGGTCGCTGATGTATTGTATTGGTCGATGATGTCTAGTAGTGGTCGCTGATGTATTAGTAGGGGTCGCTGATGTCTTGTAGTGGCCGCTGATGTCTAGTAGTGGCCGCTGATGTCTAGTAGTGGCCGCTGATGTCTAGTAGTGGTCGCTGATGTCTAGTAGTGGCCGCTGATGTCTAGTAGTGGCCGCTGATGTCTTGTAGTGGCCGCTTATGTCTTGTAGTGGCCGCTAAATGTATTGTAGTGGCCGCTGATGTCTAGTATTGATCGCTGATGTCTAGTAGTGGCCGCTGATGTCTAGAAGTGGTCGCTGATGTATAGTAGTGGCCGCTGATGTCTTGTAGTGGTCGCTGGTGTCTAGTAGTGGTCGCTGATGTCTAGTAGTGGTCGCTGGTGTCTTGTATTGATCGCTGATGTCTAGTAGTGGCCGCTGATGTCTAGTAGTGGCCGCTGATGTCTAGTAGTGGTCGCTGATGTCTAGAAGTGGTCGATGATGTCTAGTAGTGGCCGCTGATGTCTTGTAGTGGTCGCTGGTGTCTAGTAGTGGTCGCTGATGTCTAGTAGTGGTCGCTGGTGTCTTGTATTGATCGCTGATGTCTAGTAGTGGCCGCTGATGTCTAGTAGTGGCCGCTGATGTCTAGTAGTGGTCGCTGGTGTCTTGTAGTGGTCGCTGATGTCTTGTAGTGGCCGCTGATGTCTAGTAGTGGCCGCTGATGTTTATTAGTGGTCGCTGATGTCTAGGAGTGGCCGCTGATGTCTTGTAGTGCCCGCTGATGTCTAGTATTGATCGCTGATGTCTAGTAGTGGCTGCTGATGTCTAGTATTGATCGCTGATGTCTTGTAGTGGTCGCTGATGTCTTGTATTGGTCGCTGATGTCTAGTAATGGTCGCTGATGTCTAGTTGTGGTTGCTGATATCTAGTAGTGGTCGCTGATGTATTGTAGTGGCCGCTGATGTCTAGTAGTGGTCGCTGATGTCTTGTAGTGGCCGCTGATGTCTTGTAGTGGCCGCTGATGTCTTGGTTTGATCGCTGATGTCTTGTAGTGGCCGCTGATGTCTAGTAGTGGTCGCTGATGTCTTGTAGTGGCCGCTGATGTTTAGTAGTGGCCGCTGATGTCTTGTATTGATCGCTGATGTCTAGGAGTGGCCGCCGATGTCTTGTATTGATCGCTGATGTCTAGGAGTGGCCGCTGATGTCTTGTAGCGGTCGCTGATGTCTTGTATTGATCGCTGATGTCTAGGAGTGGCCGCCGATGTCTTGTATTGATCGCTGATGTCTTGTAGTGGCCGCGGATGTCTTGTATTGATCGCTGATGTCTAGGAGTGGCCGCCGATGTCTTGTATTGATCGCTGATGTCTTGTAGTGGCCGATGATGTCTAGTAGTGGTCGCTGATGTCTAGGAGTGGCCGCCGATGTCTTGTATTGATCGCTGATGTCTAGGAGTGGCCGCTGATGTCTTGTAGTGGTCGCTGATGTCTTGTATTGATCGCTGATGTCTAGGAGTGGCCGCCGATGTCTTGTATTGATCGCTGATGTCTTGTAGTGGCCGCTGATGTCTAGTAGTGGTCGCTGATGTATTGTAGTGGTTGCTGATATCTTGTAGTGGTCGCTGATGTCTTGTATTGATCACTGATGTCTAGGAGTGGCCGCCGATGTCTTGTATTGATCGCTGATGTCTTGTAGTGGCCGCGGATGTCTTGTATTGATCGCTGATGTCTAGGAGTGGCCGCCGATGTCTTGTATTGATCGCTGATGTCTTGTAGTGGTCGCTGATGTCTAGGAGTGGCCGCCGATGTCTTGTATTGATCGCTGATGTCTAGGAGTGGCCGCTGATGTCTTGTAGTGGTCGCTGATGTCTTGTATTGATCGCTGATGTCTAGGAGTGGCCGCCGATGTATTGTATTGATCGCTGATGTCTTGTAGTGGCCGCTGATGTCTAGTAGTGGCCGCTGATGTCTTGTAGTGGCCGCTGATGTCTAGTAATGATCGTTGATGTCTAGTAGTGGTCGATGATGTCTTGTAGTGGCCGCTGATGTCTAGTATTGATCGTTGATGTCTAGTAGTGGTCGATGATGTCTTGTATTGGTCGCTGATGTCTAGTAATGGTCGCTGATGTCTAGTAGTGGTTGCTAATATCTAGTAGTGGTCGCTGATGTATTGTAGTGGTTGCTGATATCTAGTAGTGGTCGCTGATGTATTGTAGTAGCCGCTGATGTATTGTAGTGGTTGCTGATATCTTGTAGTGGTCGCTGATGTCTACTAGTGGCCGCTGATGTCTAGTAGTGGTCGCTGATGTCTAGTAGTGGCCGCTGATGTCTAGTAGTGGTCGCTGATTTCTAGTAGTGGCCGCTGATGCCTTGTATAGGCCGCTGATGTCTAGTAGCGGCCGCTGATGTTTAGTAGTGGTCGCTGATGTCTAGGAGTGGCCGCTGATGTCTTGTATTGATCGATGATGTCTTGTAGTGACCGCTGATGTCTAGTATTGATCGCTGATGTCTAGTAGTGGCCGCTGATGTCTAGTATTGATCGATGATGTCTAGTAGTGGCCGCTGATGTCTAGTATTGATCGCTGATGTCTTGTAGTGGCCGCTGATGTCTTGTAGTGGCCGCTGATGTCTAGTAGTGGCCGGTGATGTCTTGTAGTAGCGGCTGATGTCTAGTAGTGGTCGATGATGTCTTGTATTGATCGCTGATGTCTAGGAGTTGTCGCCGATGTCTTGTATTGATCGCTGATGTCTTGTAGTGGCCGCTGATGTCTAGTAGTGGTCGCTGATGTCTAGGAGTGGCCGCCGATGTCTTGTATTGATCGCTGATGTCTAGGAGTGGCCGCCGATGTCTTGTATTGATCGCTGATGTCTAGGAGTGGCCGCCGATGTATTGTATTGATCGCTGATGTCTTGTAGTGGTCGCTGATGTCTTGTATTGATCGCTGATGTCTAGGAGTGGCCGCCGATGTCTTGTATTGATCGCTGATGTCTTGTAGTGGCCGATGATGTCTAGTAGTGGTCGCTGATGTCTAGGAGTGGCCGCCGATGTCTTGTATTGATCGCTGATGTCTAGGAGTGGCCGCTGATGTCTTGTAGTGGTCGCTGATGTCTTGTATTGATCGCTGATGTCTAGGAGTGGCCGCCGATGTCTTGTATTGATCGCTGATGTCTTGTAGTGGCCGCTGATGTCTAGTAGTGGTCGCTGATGTATTGTAGTGGTTGCTGATATCTTGTAGTGGTCGCTGATGTCTTGTATTGATCACTGATGTCTAGGAGTGGCCGCCGATGTCTTGTATTGATCGCTGATGTCTTGTAGTGGCCGCGGATGTCTTGTATTGATCGCTGATGTCTAGGAGTGGCCGCCGATGTCTTGTATTGATCGCTGATGTCTTGTAGTGGTCGCTGATGTCTAGGAGTGGCCGCCGATGTCTTGTATTGATCGCTGATGTCTAGGAGTGGCCGCTGATGTCTTGTAGTGGTCGCTGATGTCTTGTATTGATCGCTGATGTCTAGGAGTGGCCGCCGATGTATTGTATTGATCGCTGATGTCTTGTAGTGGCCGCTGATGTCTAGTAGTGGCCGCTGATGTCTTGTAGTGGCCGCTGATGTCTAGTAATGATCGTTGATGTCTAGTAGTGGTCGATGATGTCTTGTAGTGGCCGCTGATGTCTAGTATTGATCGTTGATGTCTAGTAGTGGTCGATGATGTCTTGTATTGGTCGCTGATGTCTAGTAATGGTCGCTGATGTCTAGTAGTGGTTGCTAATATCTAGTAGTGGTCGCTGATGTATTGTAGTGGTTGCTGATATCTAGTAGTGGTCGCTGATGTATTGTAGTAGCCGCTGATGTATTGTAGTGGTTGCTGATATCTTGTAGTGGTCGCTGATGTCTACTAGTGGCCGCTGATGTCTAGTAGTGGTCGCTGATGTCTAGTAGTGGCCGCTGATGTCTAGTAGTGGTCGCTGATTTCTAGTAGTGGCCGCTGATGCCTTGTATAGGCCGCTGATGTCTAGTAGCGGCCGCTGATGTTTAGTAGTGGTCGCTGATGTCTAGGAGTGGCCGCTGATGTCTTGTATTGATCGATGATGTCTTGTAGTGACCGCTGATGTCTAGTATTGATCGCTGATGTCTAGTAGTGGCCGCTGATGTCTAGTATTGATCGATGATGTCTAGTAGTGGCCGCTGATGTCTAGTATTGATCGCTGATGTCTTGTAGTGGCCGCTGATGTCTTGTAGTGGCCGCTGATGTCTAGTAGTGGCCGGTGATGTCTTGTAGTAGCGGCTGATGTCTAGTAGTGGTCGATGATGTCTTGTATTGATCGCTGATGTCTAGGAGTTGTCGCCGATGTCTTGTATTGATCGCTGATGTCTTGTAGTGGCCGCTGATGTCTAGTAGTGGTCGCTGATGTCTAGGAGTGGCCGCCGATGTCTTGTATTGATCGCTGATGTCTAGGAGTGGCCGCCGATGTCTTGTATTGATCGCTGATGTCTAGGAGTGGCCGCCGATGTATTGTATTGATCGCTGATGTCTTGTAGTGGCTGCGGATGTCTTGTATTGATCGCTGATGTCTAGTAGTGGCCGCCGATGTCTTGTATTGATCGCTGATGTCTAGGAGTGGCCGCTGATGTCTTGTAGTGGCCGCTGATGTCTAGTAGTGGTCGCTGATGTCTTGTAGTAGCCGCTGATGTCTAGTAGTGGCCGCTGATGTCTAGTAGTGGCCGCTGATGTCTAGTAGTGGCCGTTGATGTCTAGTAGTGGCCGCTGATGTCTTGTAGTATCGGCTGATGTCTAGTAGTGGTCAATGATGTCTTGTATTGATCGCTGATGTCTAGGAGTTGCCGCCGATGTCTTGTATTGATCGCTGATGTCTTGTAGTGGCCGCTGATGTCTAGTAGTGGTCGCTGATGTATAGGAGTGGCCGCCGATGTCTTGTAGTGGCCGCTGATGTCTAGTAGTGGTCGCTGATGTATTGTAGTGGTTGCTGATATCTTGTAGTGGTCGCTGATGTCTTGTATTGATCACTGATGTCTAGGAGTGGCCGCCGATGTCTTGTATTGATCGCTGATGTCTTGTAGTGGCCGCGGATGTCTTGTATTGATCACTGATGTCTAGGAGTGGCCGCCGATGTCTTGTATTGATCGCTGATGTCTTGTAGTGGTCGCTGATGTCTAGGAGTGGCCGCCGATGTCTTGTATTGATCGCTGATGTCTAGGAGTGGCCGCTGATGTCTTGTAGTGGTCGCTGATGTCTTGTATTGATCGCTGATGTCTAGGAGTGGCCGCCGATGTATTGTATTGATCGCTGATGTCTTGTAGTGGCCGCTGATGTCTAGTAGTGGCCGCTGATGTCTTGTAGTGGCCGCTGATGTCTAGTATTGATCGTTGATGTCTAGTAGTGGTCGATGATGTCTTGTAGTGGCCGCTGATGTCTAGTATTGATCGTTGATGTCTAGTAGTGGTCGATGATGTCTTGTATTGGTCGCTGATGTCTAGTAATGGTCGCTGATGTCTAGTAGTGGTTGCTAATATCTAGTAGTGGTCGCTGATGTATTGTAGTGGTTGCTGATATCTAGTAGTGGTCGCTGATGTATTGTAGTAGCCGCTGATGTATTGTAGTGGTTGCTGATATCTTGTAGTGGTCGCTGATGTCTACTAGTGGCCGCTGATGTCTAGTAGTGGTCGCTGATGTCTAGTAGTGGCCGCTGATGTCTAGTAGTGGTCGCTGATTTCTAGTAGTGGCCGCTGATGCCTTGTATAGGCCGCTGATGTCTAGTAGCGGCCGCTGATGTTTAGTAGTGGTCGCTGATGTCTAGGAGTGGCCGCTGATGTCTTGTATTGATCGATGATGTCTTGTAGTGACCGCTGATGTCTAGTATTGATCGCTGATGTCTAGTAGTGGCCGCTGATGTCTAGTATTGATCGATGATGTCTAGTAGTGGCCGCTGATGTCTAGTATTGATCGCTGATGTCTTGTAGTGGCCGCTGATGTCTTGTAGTGGCCGCTGATGTCTAGTAGTGGCCGGTGATGTCTTGTAGTAGCGGCTGATGTCTAGTAGTGGTCGATGATGTCTTGTATTGATCGCTGATGTCTAGGAGTTGTCGCCGATGTCTTGTATTGATCGCTGATGTCTTGTAGTGGCCGCTGATGTCTAGTAGTGGTCGCTGATGTCTAGGAGTGGCCGCCGATGTCTTGTATTGATCGCTGATGTCTAGGAGTGGCCGCCGATGTCTTGTATTGATCGCTGATGTCTAGGAGTGGCCGCCGATGTATTGTATTGATCGCTGATGTCTTGTAGTGGCTGCGGATGTCTTGTATTGATCGCTGATGTCTAGTAGTGGCCGCCGATGTCTTGTATTGATCGCTGATGTCTAGGAGTGGCCGCTGATGTCTTGTAGTGGCCGCTGATGTCTAGTAGTGGTCGCTGATGTCTTGTAGTAGCCGCTGATGTCTAGTAGTGGCCGCTGATGTCTAGTAGTGGCCGCTGATGTCTAGTAGTGGCCGTTGATGTCTAGTAGTGGCCGCTGATGTCTTGTAGTATCGGCTGATGTCTAGTAGTGGTCAATGATGTCTTGTATTGATCGCTGATGTCTAGGAGTTGCCGCCGATGTCTTGTATTGATCGCTGATGTCTTGTAGTGGCCGCTGATGTCTAGTAGTGGTCGCTGATGTATAGGAGTGGCCGCCGATGTCTTGTATTGATCGCTGATGTCTAGGAGTGGCCGCTGATGTCTTGTAGTGGTCGCTGATGTCTTGTATTGATCGCTGATGTCTAGGAGTGGCCGCCGATGTCTTGTATTGATCGCTGATGTCTTGTAGTGGCCGCGGATGTCTTGTATTGATCGCTGATGTCTAGTAGTGGCCGCCGATGTCTTGTGTTGATCGCTGATGTCTTGTAGTGGCCGCTGATGTCTAGTAGTGGTCGCTGATGTCTTGTAGTGGCCGCTGATGTCTAGTAGTGGCCGCTGATGTCTAGTAGTGGCCGCTGATGTCTTGTAGTGGCCGCTGATGTCTAGTAGTGGCCGCTGATGTCTTGTAGTGGTCGCTGATGTCTTTTAGTGGCCGCTGATGTTTAGTAGTGGTCGCTGATGTTTAGTAGTGGCCGCTGATGTCTTTTATTGATCGCTGATGTCTAGGAGTGGCCGCTGATGTCTTGTATTGATCGCTGATGTCTAGTAGTGGTCGCTGATGTCTTGTAGTGGCCGCTGATGTATAGTAGTGGTCGCTGATGTCTAGTAGCGGTCGCTGATGTCTAGTAGTGGTCGCTGATGTATAGTAGTTGTCGCTGATGTCTTGCAGTGGCCGCTGATGTCTAGGAGTGGTCGCTGATGTCTTGTAGAGGCCGCTGATGTCTAGTAGTGGTCGCTGATGTTTAGTAGTGGCCGCTGATGTCTTTTATTGATCGCTGATGTCTAGGAGTGGCCGCTGATGTCTTGTATTGATCGCTGATGTCTAGTAGTGGTCGCTGATGTCTTGTAGTGGCCGCTGATGTATAGTAGTGGTCGCTGATGTCTAGTAGCGGTCGCTTATGTCTAGTAGTGGTCGCTGATGTATAGTAGTTGTCGCTGATGTCTTGCAGTGGCCGCTGATGTCTAGGAGTGGTCGCTGATGTCTTGTAGAGGCCGCTGATGTCTAGTAGTGGTCGCTGATGTCTTGTATTGCTCGCTGATGTCTAGGAGTGGCCGCTGATGTCTTGTATTGATCGCTGATGTCTTGTAGTGGCCGCTGATGTCTTGTAGTGGCCGCTGATGTCTAGTAGTGGCCGCTGATGTCTTGTAGTGGCCGCTGATGTCTAGGAGTGGTCGCTGATGTCTTGTAGTGGCCGCTGATGTCTAGTAGTGGTCGCTGATGTCTTTTAGTGGCAGCTGATGTTTAGTAGTGGTCGCTGATGTTTAGTAGTGGCCGCTGATGTCTTGTATTGATCGCTGATGTCTAGGAGTGGCCGCTGATGTCTTGTATTGATCGCTGATGTCTAGTAGTAGTCGCTGATGTCTTGTAGTGGCCGCTGATGTATAGTAGTGGTCGCTGATGTCTAGTAGCGGTCGCTGATGTCTAGTAGTGGTTGCTGATGTATAGTAGTGGTCGCTGATGTCTTGCAGTGGCCGCTGATGTCTAGGAGTGGTCGCTGATGTCTTGTAGTGGCCGCTGATGTCTAGTAGTGTCCGCTGATGTCTAGGAGTGGTCGCTGATGTCTTGTAGTGACCGCTGATATCTAGGAGTGGTCGCTGATGTCTTGTAGAGGCCGCTGATGTCTAGTAGTGGTCGCTGATGTCTTGTAGTGGCCGCTGATGTTTAGTAGTGGTCGCTGATGTTTAGTAGTGGCCGCTGATGTCTTGTATTGCTCGCTGATGTCTAGGAGTGGCCGCTGATGTCTTGTATTGATCGCTGATGTCTTGTAGTGGCCGCTGATGTCTTGTAGTGGTCGCTGATGTCTAGTAGTGGTCGCTGATGTCTTGTAGTGGCCGCTGATGTCTTGTAGTGGCCGCTGATATCTTGTAGTGGCCGCTGATGTCTAGTATTGATCGCTGATGTCTAGTAGTGGTCGCTGATGTCTTGTATTGGTCGCTGATGTCTAGTAATTGTCGCTGATGTATTGTAGTGGCCGCTGATGTCTAGGAGTGGTCGCTGATGTCTTGTAGTGGCCGCTGATGTCTAGGAGTGGTCGCTGATGTATTGTAGTGGTCGATGATGTCTAGTAGTGGTCGCTGATGTATTGTAGTGGTCGCTGATGTTTAGTAGTGGTCGCTGATGTTTAGTAGTCAAATATTCGATTCCACCTTCAAACTGACGTTATTTATCTAACGTCGTACGACGTCGGGTGTTTATTAGATGTTCTCACCATGAAATCAATCGATCACAGTAATGATAATTCGACAATTTTTGACTATTTTCAGAAAACAACATATATAATAAATAGTACGTTATCAGAATAACGTATGTTTGCTCGTTTGTATGGTGTAAACATTTGCGAAATAACGCAGAGCCAGATCAGACCGCTCGGATGCGATGACCGCCTTCGTAGTTTAGTGGTAGAGCGTCCTCCTCGGGTGCGGGAGGTCGCGGGTTCGATCCCCGGTCTTGGCGCTCAGGATTGAGAAGTTAGTATTACGACTGACTGGCTGGTGTCAGGATAAATGGACTAGAAGTACTGGTAACTTATCCAGGAAACGCCGTGATATAACTGAACAATTATTGAATGCGCCGTTAAACACGATGCGATATATATATCCTTCACTTTAGGTAGAAGACTTTTGACATATTTTCGACAGAGAATCTTTTAAAATGGCACAGAACGAGCAATGTATACTTTTCCATTAATCTTTAAACTCTTGTTTTCAAATTATGCTTTCAGTTCCTCAAATTTAGATTTCCTTCATATGTGTTAAAAGCAGACGACCCAGTGGATACGCGATGGTCCAGTCGAAAACGTCGAGGGCTCTCAATCGAGGGGTCGTGAGTTCGGTGCACTCTTCGGTCACTTACTTATCCGATGATTGACAAAAGTCATTATGACCAGCTTCATTTGTCTCTCGCTAATTGGCTAAATATGTTTATGTGGGAAGGTTGCCAGTTACCTCGAACTAATGCATTTTGGAACAGAACAGAAATTTTATTTTCATCTTAAGCATAAACAGCTCATGGATGATATTCACAAATATACATACAGAAATGGTTAAGACAACGAAATAGTTGAGAAATAGTACTTAACTAAGTTTAAATTAAATAAGTTTAAAATCAATTTTGGAGTACTGTTGTGTCAAAGCCAGGAAACACGTGATAGGTGAACTGACCATCGTGCTATAACTAAAATACAGTTGAAAACGCCGTTAACCCATTACTTCACATAGACGACATTTGACGCCTGCTGTTGAAGACGACTTTTGAAAACATTGCAATTAAGCGTGAAATTGCGCAGAAACAAGCACTTTCACCTTTTAATGCAATATTTTCAACTCTTTATCAATATAATTATTTCAGTTTTCTAGATTAGTTAAATTTTTCGTCAGATGATTGTAAAGCAGACGACCTTTGAAAAGCCATGTTAAGTAATGTGTTTAACTTAAAAAAAAAAAAAAAAAAACACCAACATATCAAGTAAAGGGTTAACGAATGTGATTATACACCATAACCAAACTTATGAAATTAATTGAAATCAGAAATGCTTAAACCTTTGCCAAAACGGACGCTTTCTGAAGCCCCTGCAGCAGATGACTTTTTAAAACATTGTGGTAAAAGTAGAAACTACTCACAATATTTTTAACTATATTCAAAGTGGTTAATAACGACGGACACTTCTTTCTTGTGCCACTCAATAAGAGACTCGACATATTTTTGGCAAATGTCTGTCTTCGTATAAATCGTTTACCTGCTATGACCCAAATGTAGATTAATTGCCGTCTGCTGTAAAAACAGACAATGACATGTTTTGTAATCAATTAACATATGTAAGTAAGGTATTGATTTATTATTATAACTGTATAAGTATTGTGGGAAAAGGAAGAATTTTACTCTTGTAGCAATTTTTCCCTTATCCCACAATACTTTTTTAAAAGTCGTCTGCTGCAAATATGCGATCTGTCGTCTGTATCTGGGAAAAGGGTTAAGCCACGGCTGTATTTACCGAAGAAGTAGCCTGTACTTGTGTGAGAAAATACCTACACATAAAACAACGACTCTAATTAATCAGTAGGGATATTATCCCGTACTACGGTGGCCGATAAGTGCCTTAGCGATGAATATATGAGCCGTTCCACGAGAAAACCAACATTATGGACTTTGCGTAATGTGTCGACCCAGATCAGCCTGCGCAGTCCGCGCAGGCTTATCCGGGCCGACACATTCCGTCTCAGGGTGATATAGGTATAGAGTAATGATTCCTGGAACGGAAAAACCACAGGAGGCGAAAAGTGTCTGTCCGAGTTAGCCTGCGCGGCTTGCTTAGGTTGATCCGGGTCGATACATTACGCAGATTCCATATTGTTGGTTTTCCCGTGGAACGGGTCATGTCTAGTTTAGTTCAACGGATTGCATTGCTAAAAATAACGGGTAATATTTACAAACAAATTCATTGTTCATATAACTGTACCGCGGTCTGACGACACACCAATTGATTGGTGAGGGTTTAACGCCGTTTTCAACAATTTGTCATATATATCACGTAGGCCATTTCACCTACTCGTGCGTTTCCTGGCTTTCTCACACCAGTACTCCAACATACTTTTCAACTCGCTTCTTTTCCACATATACTGTTAATCCATTGTTGAAAGACGAACGGCGCTTGTCACAGTGAATTTTGCAAAGAATGTTGACCGAGCTGGGAATCGAACTCATAATAACCCCATTGATTGAAAGCTACCGCCATTCCTTTAAATTTGACTTACACTATTTCAATCTCGTCTTTAATAAAAGGTGATTATGTAAGTAGCATTTTGTTATGTTTTATTGAAATGTCTTCCGTTACGTTTTTATAGAATTTCAATACCTGAATAATTCTGATCCGCATATTTGATAACATTATAATGATGAAACGCCGTGCTCCAAAAAGATGATAGTGAAGTCACGACAATTATTCCACCTAGCCATTTATATGGAAGTATTTCACCAGTGCTCCAAAAACGATCGAAAGACCGCCTTGGAGGCTTAACTCTTTCAGCGCCAAAGGCAATATTGTTGTTTTTGCAAACAATACAGATTCAGGCGAGTCAGCTCGTAACGAGCTGTCTCACCTGAACTCAGCATTGTTTGCCTTTTAGTAATACAAATATTCCAAAGCTCTTATTACAAGAGAAATGGAGTAGCCCGATTTTGAACATGGACGAGTCTACTTTAAACAATTTGGCGCTGAAAGAGTTAATGGTTAGAACTTCCACATTGAGAGTGGGATTCCAAAGTTCGATCCCTGGTCGGGTCATGTATTTACATTATATTGATCTGACGCCGTGTTTCAAAAGTATGTCAGTCAAGCACGACCATCATTCCACCTAACCATCTATATGGTAGTACTACACCAGTGCTCCACACACGATCGAAATACCGCCTTGGAGGTGTAATGGTTAGAACTTCCGCTTGTAGAGCGGGTGACTAAAGTTCGATCCCTGGTCATGTATTTACATTATATGGATCTGACGCCGTGTTTCAAAAGTATGTCAGTCAAGCACGACCATCATTCCACCTAACCATCTATATGGTAGTACTACACCAGTGCTCCACACACGATCGAAATACCGCCTTGGAGGTGTAATGGTTAGAACTTCCGCTTGTAGAGCGGGTGACTAAAGTTTGATCCCTGGTCATGTATTTACATTATATGGATCTGACGCCGTGTTTCAAAAGTATGTCAGTCAAGTCACGACAGTCATTCCCCCTAACCATCTTATGGTAGTACTACACCAGTGCTCCACACAAGATCGAAATACCGCCTTGGAGGTGTAATGGTTAGAACCTCCGCTTGTAGAGTGGGTGACTAAAGTTCGATCCCTGGTCATGTATTTACATTATATTGATCTAACGCCGTATTTCAAAAGTATGTCAGTCAAGTCACGACAGTCATTCCCCCTAACCATCTATATGGTAGTACTACACCAGTGCTCCACACAAGATCGAACTACCGCCTTGGAGGTGTAATGGTTAGAACTTCCGCTTGTAGAGCGGGTGACTAAAGTTCGATCCCTTGTCATGTATTTACATTATATGGATCTGACGCCGTGTTTCAAAAGTATGTCAGTCAAGCACGACCATCATTCCACCTAACCATCTATATGGTAGTACTACACCAGTGCTCCACACAAGATCGAAATACCGCCTTGGAGGTGTAATGGTTAGAACCTCCGCTTGTAGAGTGGGTGACTAAAGTTCGATCCCTGGTCATGTATTTACATTATATGGATCTGACGCCGTATTTCAAAAGTATGTCAGACATGTCACGACAGTCAGTCCACATAGCCATGTGTTCTGGCAAAGTTACACCACACACGATTGAAATTTAAACATTATTTATTTTACATCGATTGCGAAGCAAGCTTTCAGCTTATATTAATCACGCTCGAATGTCTGCTTCCTGGAGACTTAACCAGAACTCGCGCCGTTTGTGTTGAAAAATCCCAAGGTCAGGACCCGCTCATCACGGTACTCGAACCAGGGACCTTTGATACGAGAGGCCGACGCTCTATCTCTGCACGACTGTCTTCTCCTTTGGAAGATGTTGTTGGTAGAAAATCCCCTTGTTGGAGAGCTGGTACACACGGTTCGATCCCTGGTCGAGTCATGCCAACACACTTTTCAGTAGTGACATCCCTCTTCGGCGACATGGTTTAGGAAAAGCATTGCGACTGATGCTCATGTGTCGGTTCTGGTAATTTACCAAGGAAACACCGTGATATATATGAAATACTGTTCACGAAACTCTTAAAACACAGAAACAAACACGACTGTAAGATTTATTGACAGAAATATGCAGGATACATTTGAAGCTACTGCAACAAACGATTTTTGAAAAACATTGAAATCCCTCCCTTCACATCTGTATGAAATAAGTTTCCGTATAATTACACTTTTACATCACAGCCATTTCCATAGCAGACGACATTAAACATGCAATGTTAACTCGTTCCTTTCTGAATACGCATGTTGACGCATCTACACCAGACGACTGTTAAAAAACCATTGTTACCAAGGAATAGACATTGGTCTCTTTGAGCTCTCTCTTTCCTCTAGCCTCAATGTTTTTCACTCTTTTTTTCAATAATAGCAAATTCGTTTATAGGGATTTTATAAACATGTTCGAAGATATTTTCGTCTGTTTGTTTAAAAATGGTTATAAAATTATAATCCAATAGTGGTAATAGGTTGTCTGTCAGGGCGCCGTGAATTCAAATCCTGGCTTGGTCGATTTTCTTTTCGGAGACTGCAAAAGTAATTGTTGCAAGCTTCATTTGTCTTTAATCAAAGCACTGATAGGCGATGTGGTAATGTAGTTATCTGACTGGGATGAACGCTGTGCATACTACTGCAGAGAGACGTCTAGGTTAACCCTTTCCCTCATATAGACGCGTTCTGACGCCTCTGCAGCAGACGGCTTTTTGAAAACATAGTAACAAAAGAAGAAATTGCACAAAACGTGCAATTTCTCCTTTTGTCACAATGTTTTCCGCTTTTAGTCATAGGTTATCCATTCACTTACAGAGATTTTCTATATTTTGTCAAAATACGTTCAAAGTCTTCTGCTGCAGAATTGTCGTATGAGGGAAAGGGTAAACACGTTGGCAGGTGAATTGGTCTCAGTGATAACACAGAGAATCTGATTTAAATGGAGCTAAACCCCTTTCTTACATACAGTGCACATATACTCTGAAACAGACGAGATTGGAAAACTTCTGTACAAAATCATGTAAGATCTCTTCAAATCAAAATATGATTATTATATTGAATTGAAAAAAGTGTGTCAAATACAGAAATGGCTCAGAAACCGCATTCAATACACCATGGTCGAGTGGTGAGCGTCCCGGGTTCGATCCCCAGTCGCGGCACGAAGGTCAAGGAGGCGTGTATTTGGACAAGGCACATTCCCTTGCCTAGTACCCAGGAAACATGAATAAGTGAACAGTCGCCGTGATATAACTGAAATAATGTTGAAAATGGCGTAAAACTCAAATAAAACAAACAAACAAACAAACAAACAAACAAACAAACAAACAATACACCAACCAATCATGTGATCATATCTAATGGTTCTTATAGGCTTCCGTAATGTACATTTTATCATACCGGTATATTAAGGGTTCAGTATCAATTACTACCTGTACTAATAGTCTCTTCTAATCAATTAACGATAAGGGTAATTGACCGCTATGCTACATTCTATCTGTGTTGATGATCATTTGGGCAGCTCTCTGACCTTCTCGTACCGGGACGGGATAATCCGTTTCGTGTAGTTTCGGTCTGTGGAACCCATTCGAAATCATAGTATTAACCCTTTCGCTGCGAAAGGCAATTTAAGGCTTTTGCAACCAATGAATATTTCAGGAGAGACAGCTCGTTACGAGATGATACTTAGATATTAAATCTAACAAAATGTTGTGTTGGGGGGAAAATGGAGTGGTCCATTTTTCATCATGGAAGAGTCGACTTTGTGAAATTCGGCAGTGAAAGAGTTAATTTGCAATTAATTTTCACTATACGGGTGTTGAGTATGTGTTAACATTATAATGAGAAGACTTTGTGAAGATGAAGAACATGTTCATACTATAGAAAACTTTCAAAACACCACTATCCATGTATCATGAATATTTAGTAACACGAAACAGTGGTCCAGTATATTCCTAATTCGCAGAGCTGGCGATCGTGACAGGTTAGATTGTGTGACGCATGCTGATCTATGTGTTCTAGGGTCGCAAACAATCAAGGTTCGGCTGTTCTTTGGCGTCGTCCCTTTGCACCGTTCTTTGGCGCCGGACTTTGTCATTTATAGTGAACATGTACAGTCAAACCTGTGCTAAAGATCACCTTTGTTTAGCAATACCCTGCCTATGCGACCACACTTTTAATTTCCAAATTACGCATTTTCGGCATAAATGACCCTGTTTTTAAAGGACCACCTGTGAACAAAGACCAGATTGATTGTTTTCTTCCCATGGGTGGTCTTAAAACACAGGTTAGACAAAATGTGCAAATACACGATTAAGTTATGTATTGTATTTCGACTATAGATAAATATCTACGATCTTTGTAACAAAGGGGTATTATCCTACGCAGTTGATCTGCTCCTAACATCTGGACAGATACATGTATATTTATTTTTATGTCGTAGTCGTATTTTCATCAAATTTACTATGTGTGTAGTTTATCCCATTATGTGTGTTTTCATAAAAACAAATCACAGATTTTATAAATATATATGCATCGTTGGACATCCTAGTTTGTTGTCTCATTTACACTCCAAACATCATGTTTTGATTGAATAGCGGAGTCCAAAACCTTAGGTGTCCAACGATGGTCAAATACATACCGAGGTCTTGGCGTGAAACGGTTGTAACTAAAAACCTATTTTGAAAACCCTAGATTTAGGGGCCATTTTGACCTTTTTGTAAACAATGCAAATTTAGGTGCCATTGCTCAGAACGAGCATTGGCACCTAAATTTCCATTGTTTATCAAGAAAAAAAGATTTAACGTTTATAAAGACACTATGGCTAGGTGATTAACTTTGGTATAAAAATACCAATTTTAGTTACAACCGTTTCACGCCAAGCCCTCGATACCTTTGTTCAAAAGGCAGATAGTAATAACAAAGTTAAGAATACAATAGTCTCGAGTTACCTGCCCCTGCCCCTACCATTTATTATCAGGCATACATCGATAATGGTGGCACAATGTAGCATTGATTGATTGATTGATTGGGGTTTAACGCCGTTTTCAACAATTTTTCAGTCATATCACGGCGACCAGTTCACCTACTCATGCGTTTCCTGGTTTTCCCACACCAGTACACCACACAACATACTTTCCAATCAACTGGCTACTTTTCCACATAGACTGTTAAACAGCCCATTGGTGAAAGGAGAATGACGCAGGTCACAGTGACTTTTGTCAAACGTCGGAAAGAATGTTGGCCGAGCTGGGATTCGAACTCACAACCCCTGGATTGACAGCCCGCGTCGCTACCGACTGATCTACCGGGGCGGATATGTTGTAGCAAGAAAGATAAAGGTTAAAGAGATGAACTTTTTGTTACCTTTCAAACTCCGAAAGCTTTTTGCTGCATTATTCATGCATTGAATTCCAAAGTGGTCCGCGGTTTATAGTTTACGAAAATCTATATTTACCAATTTATCATATACATGTATGCGATAGAGATATATAATGGGAGGTGACCAATTTAGTCACCATTCTTGGATCATGCCAGACGTACTGATTGACTTAAACAATCTTCTCCACATGTAGACGATTACTGACGCCTCTGCATAAGACGTCTTTTGAAATCATTGTGGCAAAAGGTGAAATTGTTTTTAATAACCAATTCCATCTCTTGCAACAATATTTTCAACATAATCTGAAAAGTTTGCATTATGTTATAGACAATTTCCTAATTGTTGCCTGCATTATTTCAAAGTCGTCTGCTGCAGAAGTTTTGTATGAAGGGAAGGGTTAATACGCCGGCTACCAGAGGTACTGATTTGTTTTAATACGCCGGGTAACAGACGTACTGATTTGTTTTAATACGCCGGCTACCAGAGGTACTGATTTGTTTTAGTACGCCGGTTAACAGACGTACTGATTTGTTTTAATACGCCGGCTACCAGAGGTACTGATTTGTTTTAATACGCCGGGTAACAGACGTACTGATTTGTTTTAATACGCCGGCTACCAGAGGTACTGATTTGTTTTAATACGCCAGCTACCAGACGTACTGATTTGTTTTAATACGCCACGTACTGATTAGTTTTAATACGCCGGGTAACAGACGTACTGATTTGTTTTAATACGCCGGGTAACAGACGTACTGATTTGTTTTAATACGCTGGGTAACAGACGTACTGGTTCGTTTTAATACGCCCGGTAACAGACGTACTGATTCGTTTTAATACGCCGGGTAACAGACGTACTGATTTGTTTCAATATGCCGGGTAACAGACGTACTGATTCGTTTTAATACGCTGGGTAACAGACGTACTGATTCGTTTTAATACGCCGGGTAACAGACGTACTGATTTGTTTTAATACGCTGGGTAACAGACGTACTGATTTGTTTTAATACGCCGGGTAACATACGTACTGATTTGTTTCAATACGCCGGGTAACAGACGTACTGATTCGTTTTAATACGCTGGGTAACAGACGTACTGATTTGTTTTAATACGCCGGGTAACATACGTACTGATTTGTTTTAATACGCCGGGTAACAGACGTACTGATTTGTTTCAATACGCCGGGTAACAGACGTACTGATTCGTTTTAATACGCTGGGTAACAGACGTACTGATTCGTTTTAATACGCCGGGTAACAGACGTACTGATTTGTTTTAATACGCCGGGTAACAGACGTACTGATTTGTTTTAATACGCCGGGTAACAGACGTACTGATTTGTTTCAATACGCCGGGTAACAGACGTACTGATTCGTTTTAATACGCTGGGTAACAGACGTACTGATTTGTTTTAATACGCCGGGTAACAGACGTACTGATTTGTTTTAATACGCCGGGTAACAGACGTACTGATTTGTTTTAATACGCCGGGTAACAGACGTACTGATTTGCGTCTGCTGGATATTTGTAAACGTGGAACGGGTTTACTCTTTCAGCGCCAAATTGTTTAAAGTAGCCTCTTCCATGTTCAAAATCGGGCGTCTCCATTTCTCATGTAATAAGAGTTTGCACTATTTTGATATATAAAAGGCAAACAATGCTGATTTCAGGTGAGGCAGCTCGTTACGAGCTGACTCGCCTGAATCAGTATTGTTTGCAAATACTTCAATATTGCCTTTGGCGCTGAAAGAGTTAATTAAACATGATTGGGTATTGTTCTTCCTGTTCTTCTATATACAAGGTGGGTCAGGTCATACGAACGCACAGCTTCGTAGGTCTACTATAAACATTGTTGGCATTTGCGTGCCTATAAATGTGTTATCATAGCCGTTATCCTTGATGCTCGTAAGACGAGATCGCATACAGGAAATAGCCTGATCAGACTGCGTAAAGGTAAATGCCGATCTGGATCTGTATCTATAATAGATGCATCGTACAGGGGATCGATTTGTTTTCTTGTAACGCGGACCAATCATGAAATCAGTGAGATGCGTCAAGTGAAATGGGATCTTGTTGAATCTGCGAAAAGTGAAGACTCGCATGTAGCTGTACATACGTACAGTCTTCTCGGAGCAGTCACCGTTCGCTAACAGTTAGTACAGCTATATATATGGATTTGTACAAAAATCTTAACTTGTCGCCCAAACAGATTTATTGCAATGTCCCTTTTTATGACGAAGAAATGTTGATATAATAGGGGTCCTTTTTTTTCCGCTGACACCGATCGCAGTATATTAATGCTATGCCTTAGATACAATGAAGCGAGTTAGTGCAATTAAGTGTGGTATATTAATTAAAGTTTTTACTGTATGTTTTAATTAATAACAGTAACATGCTGTGTTAACGTAAATTACTCTGTGGTTTAAGTCATTAGTGAGTGTTATGTGCCAGCCTTAACTATTTCAAAAAACATGGGTATTCAGATTTAAGTGGATTATTATTGACTGTTTTGTAAACACGGAATACTAAGGTAATGATTTGTTTTGCTTGGCTATCATGTTTAAAAGAAGCTCACAATTCGAGCGTTGCGTTTAAATATGCTAACATAAATGAGCCGTTCCACGAGAAAACCAACAGTATGGACTCTGCGTAATGTGTCGACACAGATCAGCCTGCGCAGGCCGCGCAGGATAAACCGAGCCGAAACATTCCTTCTCAGGGGAAAGAGGTATAGAGTAATGATTCCTGAAACAGAAAATACACAGGAGGCGAACAATGCTTGTCCTGGTTAGCCTGTGCGGCATGCTTAGGTTGATCCGGGCCGATACTTTACCACGCACAATCTATAATTTCGTGTTTAAATACAGATTTGGTACAAAGTTTCGTTTTGATGATATTGACACGAAACGGCTGGACTTGATACGGATCTTAAAATATTGGTTTGTTTTTGTGTTTGTTTTTTTGTTTGTTTTTTATTTGAGGAGAGGGGGAGGGGCAGAGGGAGCGGGCTGGGGCTGTTGTAATGTAGGTTTTTTTTACAGGCGCAATCGTTATAACCGACTAAGATCCTTACCCATATACAGCCGCTTTCTCACGACTCTGCAGTAAACGACTATTGAAAACATTTTGACAAAATGAGAAATTGCTCATAATGATAAATTAAGTTATAGATATTTCCCCATATGTTTGACTAGATGTTGTCAACGTTTTCTGCTGCAGGTCTGTTGTGAGCGGGAACGGGTTAATCACTCAATATACACGAACTATTTCATCGTACAAATTATAACGAAAAAAACCGAATTTCTACGTAAGACGAGGGGCGAACAGATACAATTTGGTATTTTTTCAACAGTGTAGGTTCAGATCACCATGTACAACTGCACCATCTAATCACACTATACACACGCTGACAGAAACTTCTAACAAACCTTTGTAAGCAATATGAAAATAATGCACAGGCTGATCTAAATCTACACTGTCTACAAAAGCTAACTTGAAACTTTTCGCATTATATCCGAAATCCTATATGAAGCAATTTGAATGAAGAGTCTCTCCATGTTGTGTCAAGCAATAAGGGCGCTCATTCATCATAACCTGTATAATGCGTGCTCAGATTGTTATAGCAATTAACTCGTTCCTTCATGCAGACGCATTATGACGCCACTGCAGAAAATGGATTTTGAAAACATTGTCGGAAAAGAAGGAAATGCTCGAAATGAGCAATTTCTCATTTTGTCACAATGTGTTCAACTCTTGTAATTTATTACACATTAATTTATACAGACTTCTTGTAGTTTTTCCTAGATGTTTCCGAGGTCGTTTGCTGCTGATTTGATGTATGTGGGAAAGGGTTAAACACTGTTTTAGAAACTGTCTGATCTACCCTGGTCATAGATCGATACTGTCAAGGAGGAGCGGGATATGAGGTAGTCTCTGCGCAGTCCGTTCAGGTCACAATACACCAAATGAATACCTTCTTTGTTTCCATGTAAATCAACCAGTGTCAACGCTCAAATGTCAAACTTTCTAAGCATGTATTATGCAGAACACCATATATCATTGAAACGGGTTACCTCTAAGCTTTAAAATAATCCAAAGGAAATGAGGGGGTCATGTATTATGCAAGAATATATTCACCCGGCGGAAATGGTTACCGTCATTTTGGAAGAAATCGGGGTAGGACTAGACTGGTGTCACTTTCAAACAAGGTCAAAATGCTAGAAATGATCACATCAATTAATATGGTGATGGTATACACTTTGTGTGTGACCTGGCATAACTCTTTCCGACATACAGACGCTTTATGACGCCTATGCAGCAGCCGACTCTTGAAAACATTGTGACAAAATGATAAATTGCTCAAAACGAGCAATTTCTCCTTTTGTCACACTGTTTTCAACTCTATTCAATAAGTGTACTTTCATTTAAAAGGAGTTTCCAAATTATTTCGGTTATTTTTTCAAAGTCGTCTGCTGCAGAGTTGATGCATCTGGGAAATAGTTAATGTCCTACACACACACACACACACACACACAGGTAAACAATGTTGATCCTGTTGAAAGCATTACAATTACACCATCTAGACAAACAAAAGATGTCGATGTTATCTGACAAAAAAAGGATAATGACTCCCAGGGATCACTGTTATGAAATTACATGCATACCTTGCTGCAGACAGGTAATATGGCTATTGGAGAAGTTCCAGGTCAAATCACAGAGAAACTGATTATATATACTGAGTGTTCCAACAGTGGGTGTTTGCAACATGTGTTCACCTTCGATAAGAATGTGCCGGCTTATATTTACAAAACAAACATGTTATAGTTTAACAATTTCGTAACAATAAATGACATTTGAAGCCTTCGCAGCAGTATGTACTCCATCCTCGGTACCCAGGCTATTCATAAAACATATGATACCCTGGGCAAATTGGCTAGCGAAACTTCGTATAGCATGCACCACGATTTCCTCCGTAATACACTTTAATTATCGTATCGCATGAGGTTTGTGTCATGCGGCCAATCAAGCGGCTGCATTTCACCTCATAAATTATGCATGAGTACAAGATTTTTACAGCCGATTTGCCCAGGGTATCATATAGTTTATGAATAGCCTGGGTACCGAGGATGTATGTACTCATAATTGAGCAATTTCCTAAAAAGTTGTTTATTTCATTTTTGTGGCGATTGGTTTGACAATCGCCACAATGCTAACAGAAACAATTACATAGTCGGACAATCGGTTGATCTTTATTTTCCTTACTGCAAACTAATTTACTCACATCCGTTATAGTTCCATCATTGATGCAGAGACGTGATTAATAATAATTATGTCAGTGCTACTTTGGTACCGGATTGTTACTAATATTTGAGTTTTATCGAGACATTATCTACATAGAGTTAAAATATGTAAATATTATCTTCGTCATGATTGGGCAGATAATAAATATCATTGCGCGTTCTATCTGCCTTGCAAATAACTCTCAATATTATAAACGCTTTATTGTGTAGTTGTTTAAATATATGAAAGCGTCTAGATGATAAGACTGGTTTGCAAAGGTTTAAAGGACACACGATGTCAGTGTGTACACACGTTATGTGTATACACGTCTGCACGTTCTAGAGTCAATTAGCAATCAATGCTGAAAGTGTAGCCTAATTTAGTTTGGAGATCGAGCATTATAATATATGCGCCTATATTTTTTATAAATTGAACAGTTTGGCAAATAGTGAAATTGTGCTTTTTGAGCATGTTTTGTGTTTGTTTTTGCACTCACATTATTCGAAGCAGTTTAACAACCTCAGAGACATATAAATACACCGTGTTTATATGTCTCTGACAACCCTCAATCATGCAATGTGAAGGGACTAAATTGAACAGACCTGTTTAATATCGGACATCATTAAAACAAAGACCAAAATAATGGATACTGTTTTCTCTCCTTTCTTGATAATTTAGTCATTTCTAAAGTGTAAAAAATATTTAACTTAATATGGCCTAGCGACCTGGTGATGAACATGTTCATATGATTACCCGAACAATTTAGATTACAAATAGCCATTCTAATGAGCTAAAACGGTAGTCTATCGAATACCAACTAGATTTTTCATAACTTTGGAATGGCCTAATTTTGAACACATCATGACCAATTTCAGAACGTAACTAAAATATCACCAAGACAACATTCTGGCAAACTAACATTATTCTACTGTCAAAAGATGCAGGGTTGATACATTCTCAAATTTACCAGCACTAGAGTCATCGCAAGCCCTACACCGATATACTGCTTGTTACTTTGCAGAATTTTCCATACGATCGCCACTATAGTGCCATTGGCGCTTTGATTTATAAATGAGCTGTTCCACGAGAAAACCATCATTCAGTCTCCCACATTATGCCTGAATCTTCCAAAATCCCCCAGAAAATGTAACAGTACACAGTTTTAACACCTCTGCAGGAGTCATTTACTGCCCAGCATCTGACCCCTATTTCAGTGAAAGCCCCGTTGAAATGTTATCACATGACCTGTGAAACCACATCTGTGTCGAGACATTAATCTCAATTTTTTTGTTAGACCAGCTATTTCTCTTTTGAAACTTGTACAGAACCAAGTTTAAGTGAAGGTAGAATATGACCTGTGTCCCAATGCAAGCTTGTGAACCAGAGGAAAACAATGTGGAAAGGAAAAGTTACTTCACTTTTTCATGATACAGAAAGCTGTTCATGACTCAACTGCATATATATATTGAAACAATCGCAGGAAAAGTAGCCATGTAATCCCCGTTTCCAACAATAAAATGAATCTGCAGGAGACAATATTGAACATATCTTTAACCCTTTCCCATATACAGTAAATCTGCAGGAGACGACTTTGAAAACCTAGTGACAAAAACCTGAACATATAGCTTATCTCCATCAAATATAGCTTAATTGTTAATGAAGTTGACATCATTGTGGCCATCATGAGCAACTCACCTTTTTGGCCACAATGTTTTCAAAAGTCGTCTGCTGCTATTGCGTCAAAATGCGTCTGCAGGTGGGAAAGGCGTTAAAACATGGGGAGCCTCTATGAATGAAAGTTAGATTAGAAAAGAGAAGAAAACATTGTTGGAAAACAGAAAATTATCATTGAGCAATTTCTCTTTTTCTCACAATGTTTGACACACTGCATCTGCTGGAAACGTATTAAAATGTGTCTGCATTTGGGAAAGGGGGTTAAGCAATTAATTTCACATTTTCCTACAATGGTTCACATTGAGTATTTATAATAAATGAGGCATAACATTTGAGTAAAACATATTTTTAAAATCAATATATGTATATTTATATACATGTATGTACTGTAGATTGTTTAACCTTAAGAATGATTGATTGATTGGGGTTTAACGCCGATTTTAACAATTTCTCAGTTATATCACGGCGTCCAGTTCACCTACTCATGCATTTCCTGGTTTGCTCACACCAGTACTCCACACAACAATCTTCCCAAGCAACTGGCTGCTTTTCCACATAGCTTAAGAATGACAACATCCAACATTATAACTTATAAGCATATAAGAAATACCCCCCCCCCCCCCCCTCTCTCTCTCTCTCTCTCTCTCTCTATTATTTTTTTTTAAATGTCTTGAACATATTACAATTGTGATTATGACACAGCTAAAATGAAATAAATAATCCGATGTTTTAAGAATTTGCAGTTTCTTTATTTTGACTCGCAATTGTGTTGTTTTGTTTTGTCTTATTTACGAAGACAAAAGAGTGCCTGCTAGACTTGCTGTAGACTGTTATGTGTCAATATCGAGATAAAAATCACGTCGAATTCTCCTTTTAGTACCAATCATTTTAACTTGCTGAATGTTATTTTCATGTTCAAAGAGATGTCTTGATTTATGTAGAATTCATTTAATAATGTTAATCCATTAATATCTAAAATGGGAACTGTTTCGAAGCTAAATATGTTAATCAAGTGACTACCGAATACCGACTGCGCAGATAAATCTCCTTTGCAGAGAGACGGTCTTTACACTCACTTACACATAGTTAATTATAGGTGATTTAAAATATTTGTTTGGTTCGAAACAAATGACGAAAATAACAAACTGAGATAAGACTGGTTTTAATATAAAAATTACTTTGAATGAACACTCTCTGCCTATAAAGAGAGTGTAAAACACGACAATTATTGGAACAAATCGGGTCGTTCGTACAAAATTATTTCGTCCTTGACAAATTTAAATGTGTTATTAAATTCCCTACACGCATTTTGCTTGCGATCTGCATATTGTTATGCTTCATTGACACAAGGGCGCTCATCATTATATAATTTTAAAACATGAGTAGACTAATGATTGGGAAGATTACTCATTTCCTGTTTATGATCAATAATTAGTTGACTGTGTATATGGTCAACCAGAGACATATAAACATGTACATATATGTTTATATGTCAATGGGTCAACCTACCTTAGAATGGAAATTGATCATAAACAATGAAAGTCTTCAATTATATTTCAATGAAAGACATTCACTTCATTGACAATAAAAATGCAAGTCATGATACATTTTCACTTGACCCCACCCCTGATGTTCCAATATGCCCTTTATTTGATAACTGTTTTTTTCAACTACTATACTGTAAGTGTTATGCAGTATGGATTTCCGGCGACATTGATGCATTGCATCAACTTTCTATTGTCTTCTTTCTTAAACAAATGCAATGTGCATGTCCTGAGAACACAGCCCACAGTCATATACCGGTCAGACAAACATCGTGGCAACTTAATCACCCTATCAAGAAAATTAATAGTCTAATGACCCATGGGTAATTGATGCTGGCTTTTAATAGCCTAAAAGCTAACTGTTTATCGTTTGCAGATTTGAGGAAATTTCACCCATAATGTTGGAGACTTTTGTGGACTCAGTGCAAAGTATCGACCAGAATCAGTCTAAGCATCCCGGGCAGGCTAACACGGACAGACACTTTTTTCGCCACCTGTCGATTTTCTGTTTCAGGAATCTATACTCAATACCTCTATCTCCCTGAGACGGAATGTGTCGGCCCGGCTGATTTAGATCGATATATTACGCAGAGTTCATATTCATAATGTTGGTTTTCTCGTGGAAAGGCTCAAATAATTTACAGACGTAGTCGTTCGAATAGTCCGAATCTTTTGAATATAGAGTATGGTCAAAAGACGACGCCCGCAGATGTTTCAATTCTTTCCTCGGGTGATTTCATTTCAGGCTGCTGTTAAAGTAGGCCCTGGAGTAATGGGTAAAAGAATAGAGTTCATGTTTTCCGGATTATTATTATTTCCCGTTGTACAGTATTTAAAGGGTCGCTGACTGCAGTGATGCATCATCGAATGTATGAGATAAATGATACATACACGTATTGGTGTAGACCTAGTTTAACCCGTTCCCACCCTTTCCCACCTGCAGACGTATTTTGACGCAAAAGCAGCAGACGATATTTTGAAAACATTGTGACCAAATGTGAAATTGCTCATGATGAGCAATTTATCCTCTGACCACAATGATTTCAACTCTATCAAATGATAAAAGTATAATTTAAAGAGATTTTCTATATTTTGGAGTTGATAATTTGGAGCAATTTCTCCTCTGACCACAATGATTTCAACTCTATCAAATGATAAAAGTATAATTTATAGAGATTTTCTATATTTTGGAGTTGATAATTTGGAGCAATTTCTCCTCTGACCACAATGATTTCAACTCTATCAAATGATAAAAGTATCATTTATAGAGATTTTCTATATTTTGGAGTTGATAATTTGGAGCAATTTCTCCTCTGACCACAATGATTTCAACTCTATCAAATGATAAAAGTATCATTTATAGAGATTTTCTATATTTTGGAGTTGATAATTTGGAGCAATTTCTCCTCTGACCACAATGATTTCAACTCTATCAAATGATAAAAGTATCATTTATAGAGATTTTCTATATTTTGGAGTTGATAATTTGGAGCAATTTCTCCTCTGACCACAATGATTTCAACTCTATCAAATGATAAAAGTATCATTTATAGAGATTTTCTATATTTTGGAGTTGATAATTTGGAGCAATTTCTCCTCTGACCACAATGATTTCAACTCTATCAAATGATAAAAGTATCATTTATAGAGATTTTCTATATTTTGGAGTTGATAATTTGGAGCAATTTCTCCTCTGACCACAATGATTTCAACTCTATCAAATGATAAAAGTATCATTTATAGAGATTTTCTATATTTTGGAGTTGATAATTTGGAGCAATTTCTCCTCTGACCACAATGATTTCAACTCTATCAAATGATAAAAGTATCATTTATAGAGATTTTCTATATTTTGGAGTTGATAATTTGGAAGTCGTTTGCTGCAGTTGTATTGTATGTGGGAAAGGGTTAAAGTAACAGTAACGTTTTCCCAGATAACACCGACGTTCAGTAGCAATTTCCTTTTTCCTCCCACCAGTCTTTAAACTTGATTAAAATAATACTCTTGACTTTCTCGATACAGTTTAAAGCAGACGATTCTTTAACCCTTTCCCTCATACGACAATTCTGCAGCAGACGACTTTGAACATATTTTGTCAAAAAACAGAAAATCTCTATAATTGAATGGATAACCTATGACAATAAGTGGAAAACATTGTGGCAAAAGGAGAAATTGCACGTTTTGTGCAATTTCTCCTTTTGTCACTATGTTTTCAAAAAGCCGTCTGCTGCTGAGGCGTCAGAAAGCGTCTATATGAGGGAAAGGGTTAAACTATCCCATCAGGCAAAGTTTAAACATTACCACTATAAATAGATTCACGAAACAATGTTCGAAAGGTATTTTAGGAACTTAAACTCTTTCAAAGCCGAATATCACAAAGTCGACTCTTCCATGTTGAGAATAAGACCACTCAGTTTTCCTCCAACAGGACGTTTGGTACATTTTAATGTATAAGTGGCAAACAATGCAGATACCAGGAGAGACAGCTCATTACAGGCTGGCTCACCGGAATCTGAATAGTTTTCAAGAGCCTTAAATTGCCGTTAGCAGCGAACGGGATAAGACGCTGATCAGTCACACAAGAATAACACGTATGACCACGGATGACCTTGACCTGTCTATGCATGTTTTCATCGTTCAGAGGCACGAACATGACCTTTTAGGTAGTATACGTGATTTAATGATAATGTATTCTCTTTTAGCATACCCAATTTCTTTTCAAACTGACAACAATTAAACATTGAATTTACCTACGTTCAGAGTGCGTATATTGACCTTTAACCCTTATCCCGCTATATGGGAATGTAAACAACATTTCCTGATCCAGATCATATATATTTGAGAATAATGTAGACCGAAATATGTCAATTCAATTTTTATTTCAGCAGTTTATTACCCTTTATACATTAACATGTATAAATATAGGGACATATAAAACAGCAATGTATCGATGTCATACATATGGGGAAAGCCTACACAGTATAAAGTATTTTGATATATCATTATATCAGACTATTGACACAATTCAAACGTGGTCTTGCTAAATTAAGTTGGTAAACATTTGAACACACGTCGACAAAATAATGAAAATAACACGCGGAAATCATGGCACATATATGTTCTCTTAACCCTTTCCATCATACGACAATTCTGCAGCAGACGACTTTGAACATATTTTGTCAAAAAATAGAAAATCTCTATAATTGAATGGATAACCTATTACTAAAAGTGGAAAACATTGTGGCAAAAGGAGAAATTGCTCGTTTTGAGCAATTTCTTCTTTTGTCACTATGTTTTTAAAAAGCCGTCTGCTGCAGAGGCGTCAGAAAGCGTCTAAATGAGGGAAAGGGTTAACTTTGTCTGTATCGTTCTATGTATCAGTTGGAGAAAAGCAGCATAATGGTCAAAAATTTCACGATAGACCAAACTCCTGGTTCTTCTGATGCAGTCGATGTTTATAATTATCATGGATAAAGGAGGAAAGGGGACACATGTCAAAGGAGAAGAATCTCTGGTTGACAAGCAAATACCTTTTAATGATTTCCTGTTAATGAATATAAATATAATATATATAATTTAAAAAAAGCCCGAATATGGAGCGTTGATACGATTCAACGATAACGTATAGAATAGGTTTACCCTTTCCCTCATACAAACGCATATTTAAGTAACGGCAGCAGACGACTTTTGAAAACATTGTGACAAAAAGAGCAATAGATCAACATGAGCAATTGCTCCTTTTGACACAATGTTTTCATATCTATGCAATTATTAAACATTCATTTATAGAGAATTTTTATATTTTAGCCAAGTCGTCTGCTACAGAATTTGTTGTTGCGTGTGGGAAGGAGTTTAACTATTTCGAGCCGCTTCAGCCGATTAGGGTACTTCGTACATTCCGATCTGGAATCGCACATAGGAACATGTACATAAACGTTGAGAAAACATTGTAGCAAAAGGGATAAATTGCTCATCATGGTTTCAAAAGTCGTCTGCTGCCAAAAGTCGTCTTTATGCGAGAAACGGTTTAAAGATCATATACAAAACCGTTTTGTGTAATGACCCCTAAAACCGATCAGGCCAAAGAGATAAATCTATCATTCCATTCATTCAGTCATACAATAGGCATTTCATCACCGTATATCAGTAATTCAGTATATTGTTGTTTTTTTTATTTATTAATCCTTTGATGCCACCACCCGAGTTCAAAAGTTTAAAGTTTAATAGTGCAGATATGTTAATTACGAATATTTATTAAGACCCGTACGTTTTAACTTCGATCGAACATTAATGTAGTTGGTAACCATTTGAGTACGTATAGACGTTAATAATATAATGAAATATCATCTTTGTATGTACAAAACGGGGTAGCGATCAATGTGTACACACTCACTTGATAAAATATTACTGCGTACAATTTTGTTTATATCTACCGAAGCATTCAACATTTTCAAATTAATTGAGGAACAAGCATTATGGTACGAAAGCCTATTAGGACCATCTGAGAAAAAAATAAATATTGTAAAGTCGTAATAACGCGAAAAAAAGGCGTTATAATGCGAAAAAAGGCGAAGTAACGCAAAACAAGGCGAATTAACGCGAAACAAGGCATAACAACGCAAAGTAAAGGCGTAATAATGCGAAGTAAGGCGTATTAATTTTCGCGTTATTACGCCTTTATTTCGGTTATAACGCTTTTTATTAGCGTTAATACGCCTTTATTTATTGTTTCGCATTATAACGCCTATTTTCGCGTTATTACGACTTTACGATTTTTTTTTCTCAGATGGTCCTAATAGGCTTTCGTATTATGGTGTTTTGCACAATTTCGAAGAACCTTTATATTAGTAATAAATGATCTGTTGATTCAGGAAATTTCCTCAGTCACGAAACAAGTGCCGATCGTTTGTTCTGCTCTCGAATTGAATCGAAATATGGAACGAGATTTAATGATCATATTCCTGGGACATTGGTTCAGAAGTTCAAAGTTCAAATGTGTAAATTAAGAATTCATATCGCCCACCAAACAACACACTGCTGTTGGTCCCCATTAGAGTATTTCATTCGCGTATCCATATATGTCAAAAAGGCGAATGTAAAAATGTATGTTAAAAATGTTCTTTCTTATTAAATGTATGTTAAAAATGTTCTTTCTTATTAAATATTCACAAATTGTTCTCATGTACATGCTAACTAAATCATATTATTTAAATGATATATTTGGACTTTAACCCGTTAAATATTCTTTGCTACGGCACT
This sequence comes from Serripes groenlandicus, assembly GCA_031761405.1. NCBI lineage: Eukaryota > Metazoa > Mollusca > Bivalvia > Cardiida > Cardiidae > Serripes > Serripes groenlandicus. Next base: position 28,306,500 of record JASEVX010000009.1, on the reverse strand, counting down.
TTGCATTCTAGACTCAAAGAATAATCCAAACGTTTGGATATATGATGCGTACTTTGGAGATGACCGTCCCGCATGTTATAGCAAACATCTCCCTCAATCATGAGAACAATTTCAATCAGTTCGTATGAAAGTTGACTCAAAATGAGCAATACATAAATCACGTTTGAAATATTGTTTAAAAACCGTTGACCACCAACTCGCGCATTTATCTTTGTACGAGGGGTGATCAAAAAGTAATAGGACTTTCTAAGTTAAATTACACCAAATACATCCGCGGTCATGCTGATCTACAAATAGCCAAATAGTCCCAACAAAACCTTGTTTGCGTAGAAATGAGTGTATACCATCACCAGAATGCATTGAGTTTAAATTCATTGTAAATGTGCATAGGATGCACAGGAAATTATTGATTTGATCACTTTCAGCATTTTGACCTTGTTTGAAAGTGAAAGTAGAGAATGCTAAACACCGGTTTTGTCCGTGCCCGATTTGGTCCAAAATGGAGGTAACCACTTTCGCCTGGTGAATTCTTTCTTGCATACTGCACGATCCCCCTCCATTTTCTTGGGATTGTTTTAAAGCTTAGAGGTAACTCTTTTCAATGATATAGGTGTTCGACATGAGAAACGCTTAGAAATTGTGACAATTGAGGACTGAAACTGGTCGATTTACAAAGAAGGAATTTATTTGGTGTATTGTAACCTCTAAGGAACTTTTGCATTAGTTAATACACATTGATGCAATTCATACCATATGTATATTTGTTTTTGCTATACATTATGACGACTTAATATGTTTTATATTATTATCAGTTTATTTTTAAATCGTTGTCATAGAAATGAGTGTAGGCATAGTCTGGTCAAACCCTGATTTTACAAGGAATTAAGAATTTAAACTGTATATTACAAATACACACCAAAAAAAAGATGACAAAAACTTGAAAGATATTTATTTGTCGATACGTTTTAATTACAAAAGTTTATTGTTGTTCTTTGATGAATACCAGGGGCGTAGCTTTGCAATAATCAATGTGTAGGCCGTCTCGTGAGAAAAATCAGCATTGTGGACTCTGCGTACAGTATCAACCCGGATCAGCCTAAGTATGCCACACAGGCCTTCCGGAATAGACACTCTTCGCCTCCTGTTGATTTTCTGCTTCAGGAATAACTACTCTATACATATATCCCCCGACGGAATGTATCGGCCGGATCAGTCTGCGCGGATAGCCCAGGCTGATCTGGTCGATACATTACGCAGATGTCTATCGCCGCAGCTTCATTTTGGGGGCATTTTGAGAAAAAATGTGTAGGCACGTGCCTACAGTGCCTAAAGGGAGCTACGCTTCTGATTACACTCAGAATAGTAAAGTTGCTAAGCGGCTTGCAAGAACGTCACTTACAAAATGACGTCGTATGAAAAACTGAAAAATGGCTATAATTATAGTAAATTATTTATATAACATCTTAGACAGAGTGTAGCAGTCACTAGCGGTAATTTCTTTTTTATTTAATTGCTTTCAACATTATTTCAGTTCCCTTGGTAAACAAACCAGTACTAGGCTAGAAAATGTGCCTCGCCCAAGGGCACATGACCGTCGTGCCGCGACTAGGGATCGAACCCGGGATACCCGGTTTCAAATCCCCGATGCTAACCACTCGACCACGGCGGATTCCCACTAGCGGTGAATACAAACAATATTCACTTGTTACTTTCAAGAGTCACTTGCAAGAGAGCCAGTTCTCACTTTGAAAAGAACAGTTCCAGTGTCGTTTTTCCCCATAAGAGTTGTCATTTGTTACACATCATATGTTAAGCATTTAGATTAGCAGTTATTATGGATTGTCTTTAAGCAATGGATATACTAGGGAAGTTGATGCAACAACTGTGTTGATATAGAGGATAATTGTTTGTTTCAGTGTATTAAAGATACATACCGGTGAGATTATAGGATTAAAATTCACTGAGAAATTTAATTTGTAGGTAAGCATAAAAGAAATAACTGTTACTAAAATATCTATTCCCGTTTTTCAAACCAACATGTTTTGCTTCAAACGTCGACGTCAGAATGACGTTGCTACCGTGGCCCACCCCCATGATACTTACAGTTTTTAGAATCTAACGGATTTATTTTTTTACTTTTCAACCAATTTTTTAAATATCTGACATGTATTCAAGTGAAATGTGGATAAACAAATTAGGTTTATTTTATACAAGTTTGATTTGTGTCGAAATTATAACAAAAGTCCTATTACTTCTGGATCACCCCTCATATGTATGTCGAAGGTACGATGAGAGTAGACATTCCATGATATTTAGGAACATGTCTGCGCATGCTTGAACAAAACAACAACATCCGGAAGAGGTCTATCATCAGGTCAGTGTCACTCTGCACTTGTATGAGTAGCATATTAAAACAATCGTATTCCCTATAACAACGGGTTGTTTATATTCAGTAGTTATATGCACAGGTACCCGGCGTGTAGTTTTTCCCACACTATCGTACAATATACACTACCGTACTATAAATACATAATATACTATATTTTGTATATATAACGATTTTTTTTTTTTTTTTTTTTTAATTATTTATTTATTAAGGGACAACACTCCACGCCGGGAACCTGTGGTTATATGCAGATCATGCGATTTTATCTCAACTAAAAACAAATACCGGCTTTACGTGTTGATGCTCTGTTATACCTTTCCCTGACGCAGACGACTTAGATATTTCTGCATCAGACGACTTTTGGAAACATTGTGAGAAGGGTTGAAATTGCTAAAAATGTGCAATTTCTCTTTTTCCTACAATCTTTTAATCCGTTTTTATTTTAACATTACACATTTGTTATCATTTTTTCCTTCGTGTTTTTCTTCAAATCAGACGACTCTAAGAATGGCATATATAGTTAACTGTATATGAAGTACGAGACAGGCAGAAGGAAAAGATATCTTTGGAAATTAAAGAGAAACACATTTGTGTCTTAACCCTTGCCCAAATATATACGCTTTATGACGCCTCTGCAGCAGACGAATTTTGAAAACATTATGACAAAAGTAGAAATTGCTCAAAACGAGCAATTTCTCCTTTTGCCACAATGTTTTCAACTTGTGTAAGTAATTATACCTACGTTTATAGAGTTTTACCGTGTGTTTGCCTAGATACTTTCAAAGTTGTCTGCTTCAGTTTTGTTGTATGTGGAAAAAGGGGGGTAAATCATGTGATACAATATAGACCTGCTGAGCCGCTGTGTTATAAGGATGTCCGATATATCAACGTGTTGGTGTCCCACACTATATTGTTAACGCCCACACACGTAACGTTGTATCGAAATAATGTTGCTACATTGTATCAACACAGCTATCTCTATAGATTAACCCTTTCCCTCATACGACAATTCTGCAGCAGACGACTTTGAACGTATTTTGTCAAAACATAGAAAATCTCCATAATTGAATGGATAACCTATGACTAAAAGTGGAAAACATTGTGTCAAAAGGAGAAATTGCACGTTTTGTGCAATTTCTTCTTTTGTCACTATGTTTTCAAAAAGCCGTCTGCTGCAGAGGCGTCAGAAAGCGTCTGTATGATGGAAAGGGTTAAAGAAATACATTGGATATAATTAATCCAGAGACATATAAATACTCGTATTTAAATGGCTCTGATTAATGGAAAGGTCCGTTTTACTTTCTGTGTCGAAAGAATTTTGGCTGTAAGTTTTGCCTGATTTGACCAAATATATTAAACACGCTTTAGAAACAAGAAATAAATACATAAACAATTAAATATGATTAGACTAACCTCACTGATTTTTTAATTGTTTTTGTTTTGTTTGTTTTATTATTATTATTTTTTATTTATATTTGTTCAATCTTTCTTCCATAAACGCTTTGTTTATTGTTTATTTGAAAGGTGACATGTCATGTAAATATATGTTAAATTGACAGTTTTGACTAGATCCTGACTTGACTTGACTATATTGTCTTAAAATTAACGTATATGCTATATACGTTTAATTAGAGCATTATGACGTAGCGTACAAACGTAGGCAAATCCCCTGTCGTCACGTCTTTACTATTCGGCAGGCGTAAAGCATAACACAACGAAGCACCATTGGAATTATTCTACTGAAATCGTGTCGGAAATTATATCAAGTGCGTCGCTATACATGTATATTGAATCCAGGTGGCTTCAATGGGTTCTGTACCGCCTCGGTGGTAAAGTGGTAGAGCGTACGCATCGGGAGCGGGAGGTCACATGTTTGATCCCCGGCCGGGTCATACCAAATACTTTTAAAAATGGTAGTAATGGATGCCCTTATAGGCGCTCAGGGTTGTGAAATTAGCATTACGACTGACAGGCCGGTGTCAGGATCAATGGACCAGTAGTACTGGTAACTTACCCAGGAAACGCCGTGATATAACTCACCAATCAACAAAAACTAATAAATGGGTTCTTCTGTCTTGACCTACCAATGAGCAGACAGCTAGTAATGATATCGCATGTGTGTCTGTCTGATGACTGGTGAAAAGGATAAGATCATGTTGAAGTAAACATGCTAAGGTACCTTGTATGTCAATTGGGATGGTCCTGTAATAAGCAAACACTTAACTCACCATAGGCGTACAATGATGGACCTAAACCCCCCACCCCCTACCCCCTTTCCCACATACAACGAATCTGCAGCAAAAATATGGAAACACTCTAATAATGAAAATGTGATTTGTGAAAAGAGTTGAAAACATTGTGACAAAAGGAGAAATTACTCATCATGAGTCATATCGTCTTTTGTCACACTGTTTTCAAAAAAATCGTCTGCTGTGGAGGCGTCATAAAGCGTCCGTAACTGGGTAAGGGTTAACTGGTCGCGCAAATCCATTTAGAGGCATTTTATCCTGGCGCGGCTTCTTCCAATTACAGTCAACATCCCGATTACGTACTTTTATTGAATGTTTCATCGGCAGCTCTGGCCATAATGGGCCTGTCCATGCACACGTGTACACTATGGTATTTTTGAATAGTGTAGGTTCAGAAACAGCCTGTAAATCTGATCTATCTTATCAAAATCTACACACGTTGACAAAAACTCCTTACAATCGATTGCAAGCAACAGCCAATCTGTACCTTTGCCAAAAGAACGGGATCATGCGATATAAAACGTGGCGTCTGGATTGGCGTTTTAACCCTTTCCCTCATATAGACGCTTTCTGACGCCTCTGTAGCAGACGGCTTTTTGAAAACATAGTGACAAAAGAAAAAATTGCTCAAAACGATCAATTTCTCCTTTTGCCACAATGTTTTCCACTTTTAGTCAAATGTTATCCATTCAATTATAGAGATTTTTCCATTTTTAGACAAAAAATGTTCAAAGTCGTCTGCTGCTGAATTGTTGTGATAGGATTAATTTCCGCCTGTGTGTGGGACAGTGAAATCCTATTGTTTGTCTTATAATTGAACGATTAGAAGATGCTGTTACATTTGACAACCGTATTCATTATACGACACTTAAAGTGTTATTTGTCTTCGTAAACACCAGACAAAACAAAATGTAGCATAGTATGTATTATTTGCTTGGAGGCTTGACAATCTTAACCCTTTCCCACATACATCAAATCTGCAACAGACGACTTTGAAAAAATGGTAGCATAAACCTGAAAATCTCCATAAAAGAAAGCTTAATTGTAAAATAAAGTTGAAAACATTGTGGCCAAAAGAGAAATTGCTCATCATGAGCAATTTGCTTTCAAAAATCGCCAGCTGTTTTTGATTCAAAATGCGTCTATAGGTGGGAAATGGTTAAGCTACCAAACTGCTTCACTGAACGCCGGTCTAGTAAGTTGAAAAAATAACTTCGATACAGCGTCGAAATAATTTCCCTACGTTAAGGTTGGTTTTCCCTTGGCCATGACACATTTCCAAGCCTAGTACGTTATTTTGTTTAACCCAGGGGTCATGTATAAGTGTCCTGTCGTTGTAATGTAATTGAGGTCAAATTACGCCTAATACATCCGCTGACTTGCTGATCTACAGTACTATACTCTATGTTTGCGTAGAAATGAATGTATACCATCACCAGAATGTATTGAATATATGACATTGAGTTTAAATGCATTGTGAATGTGTATAGGATGCACTGGAAATGATTGATTTGATCACTTTTAGTTGTTTGACCTTGTTTGAAAATGAAAGTAGAGAATGCTAAACACCGGTTTTGTCCGGGCGCGATTTGGTCCAAACTGACGGTTACCATTTTCGCCTGGTGAGTTCTTTCTTGCATAATGCATGACCCCACATTTTCTTTGGATTGGAAACAAAGATGGATTTTTTTTTGGTGTATTGTAACCTTGAAATACAAATGTACACGGCGTAAACACCAACCTAACAATTATAATATCAAAGCACTAAAAGTGCTCACAGCAATGGGCTAACTGCATATTACATTTGGACATGGATTTACCGATCCCAAAAGTCTAACTTAAACACTTCACAATTGCAGTTTGTTATGTCCATATATTGAATGATAGAGGAGTAGAACGCAAAATACTGTACACACATTATGATGGTCGAATGATATACTAACATTTGACATACATTATGCGAATCTGCTATCTGGAAAGTTCCTGCTAAGCACATCTCCTACTTTTCAATTGTTTTTAGCCGTTATGTTTGTTATGCAATTAACACATTTACATGTTATATCAAAATCACAATTGCCTAACAATGATAAATATGTTGAGAGTCCAATTCTGCTATTAAAGCAGAAATAAAAGCCTGTGTTATCTACATTTTCATCAGCGTTATATAACTGAAATACTGTTCAAAGCGACGTAAAACATCATACAAACGCATTAATCACTTTCTAAAAAGGTTTCACAAAGCATAGGTGAAAAGTTTTAAATGCATTTCTTTTGAATTCATTTTAAATCCCAACATTTTGAAGGAGTGTTAATTTATGAAATTATTAAACATCAATCAACGAGTTATCAAGTTATTTATAATTGAATCGTCTAATACTTATACAAAACAAATATCATCTAAATAATTTGATTCCTTTTTGGAATATATGTTATCACTGGGACTTGACTTATTCCTTCTTCTGGATGTGTATTTCGGTTACTTTCGGTTGAGATTCTGCTGTATTTACGAAGGAATCTAGAATGAAATACTCTAGTACTTATATTCCTGATTAACGTTACCGCTGAAAAGCGTCTTGTACATTTTATTTGAAAGGATTTTTGGAAATTCCGACTCCTAGGCATATTAACCGTATATGTTATATTTCGTCAATTATTTATTTTATCATCATTTCAATAATTTGATTTTCTTTTAGTAATATTTTATCATTGGGACTCGATTATCTGAATTTGTTTTTGAGTCGGAATCGAAAAGCTGCCTCTACTCCACTCGAGTTTTGCGGTGCGATACTGCAGACATGGATACTCTGGAACCAGACCATTCATTTTTAGAAATATTCCACAGATGCATGTGCTTTCAATGACATTACATACAATCTACGAATATAAAGACATCTCTCAGAACCCGAAATGGTGTTCAATAATAGAGAGCTACTGTAGAAAGAGATATTTGAAGTTATTCATTGCCGATTTTTTAACAATACTTTAACAAGAGAGACTGATCCAGCCTAGATTTCGGTAAGTGTCTTCGGAATTTGCCTACTATAGCAATTGGCTCTAAAGAGCCCCTTGCTAAAAATGATATTGGTTCTATCATCAGACTTTGATTATGACGAGCTATCGTATGAAATTAAATATAGCATCTGGATTGCTTTTAGTTTTCCTTCTATTGTAATTATAGTCTTAAATCCCCTAAGGGATAGTGCTAGGATATTGAACTGTTTTATAGCATGTAATTGAACAGTTAGAGTGTGTTTTTATGTTGGATACTTTACCATTATATTCATACGTTACCCTTCATCCCATTTCCTTTGGAAACAAAGAAGGGTTACCGGTGCTGTCTTTTGGTAGAGAGCAGCAGTCCGTACACTTCCGTGTTCACCCAGCTACACTATATTTGCAACGCTAACAACCACGTGTTCGACTAGACGGGGCTTTACGGAGCAAAATCTGTAATTGAGATAAGAAACGCCCAAATATAATTCGATCACTTTAAATAAAAGGTCACATAGAAAACGAGTACATTTTCCTGAACGTGTCTGGTATTTATAGGACAGTTGAATTCCTTTTAATGCATCTGCGTAAAGAGAAATTTCTCCTTTTATCAAAATGTTTTAAAGTCTGTTCAACAATTATATTATTGGTATTTTTCATATATTTGCCTGTACGTTTTCAATGTCGTCTCCTCCAGATTTGCTACATGAGGAAAATGGTTAACTCGTCAGTTACTAGATGGACTGGCCGATCTGACCTTACATTTTAAAAACAGCAACTTGTACCCATTCCCATGCACTGATTAATATAATACTTTGTTGGTGTTATTTGAATCATCTGTCAACATCATATTTGAAACACATGCCTTCTGAATATATCTTGTAAATAATGTAGATATTACCATTTACAGTGAAGAAACATTGAACTAAGATAATACCATTTACAGTGAAGAAACATTGAACTAAGATAATACCATTTACAGTGAAGAAACATTGAACTAAGATAATACCATTTACAGCGAAGAAACATTGAACTAAGATAATACCATTTACATTGAAGAAATATTGAACTAAGATAATACCATTTACAGTGTAGAAACATTGAACTAAGATAATACCATTTACAGTGAAGAAACATTGAACTTAGATAATACCATTTACAGTGAAGAAACATTGAACTAAGATAATACCATTTACAGTGAAGAAACATTGAGCTAAGATAATACCATTTACAGTGAAGAAACATTGAACTAAGATAGTGAAGAAACATTGAACTAAGATAATACCATTTACAGTGAAAAAACATTGAACTAAGATAATACCTTTACAGCGAAGAAACATTGAACTAAGATAATACCATTTTCAGTGAAGTAACATTGAACTAAGATAATACCATTTTCAGTGAAGTAACATTGAACTAAGATAATACCATTTACAGTGAAGAAACATTGAACTAAGATAATACCATTTAAAGTGGAGTAACATTGAACAGAGATAATACCATTTACAGTGAAGAAACATTGAACTAAGATAATACCATTTACAGTGGAGTAAGAATTAACCCCTTCCCACATAAAACAAATCTGCATGAGACGAATTCGAAATCATATGGTTAGAAAAATGATAAACTTCTATTAAGAAAAAGCTTTAACTTTCAATAAAGATGAAATTAATTGCGGCGTCTGCTGCAAAGGCGTCAAAAAAGCGTCTGTATGTGGGAAAGGGTTAATCTAATAGTTCACCAAACAATCTTTAAACCTACTTTTAGCCAAACCATTCATTTCAAGTCCAAACTTTGGTCATCAATTATTAAATAAGAACTCGATAGTCGAGACCAATTACAGAATTGATTGTCTACGAGTGTGGTGCTTGTCTTTGTTTTGCCTTTTTCTTGAATGTGCGGAAACAAGTCCTTTTCCACATACATACGTTTTCTGACGCCTCTGGAGCAGACTTCTTTTGAAATCATTGTGGCAAAAGGAGAAATTGCTCACGTTTCATCACTATAATATACTCATACTATGATTTATAGAAATGTTTTCTATATTTTGAATTAAACCATTCAAATAGTCGTCTGCTGCAGATTCATTGTATGTGGGAAAGGGTTTATAAACACAATTAATAACTAATATAAAATAGAACGTATGTAATACTATATCTAGAAAAGTGGCTCCGGTATATTATTAAGCCCTATTTCACACGCACACGAATTTTGAGGTTGTTATAGCAGAGGACTTTAACCCTTTCCCTCATATAGACGCTTTCTGACGCCTCTGCAGCAGACGGCTTTTTGAAAACAGAGTGACAAAAGAAGAAATTGCTCAAAACGAGCAATTTCTCCTTTTGCCACAATGTTTTCCACTTTTAGTCATAAAAAATGTGTTCAAAATCGTCTGCTGCAGAATTGTTGTATGAGGGAAAGGGTTAAACAAAATTGACAAACAGAGAATTTATTCACGATGTGCAATTCTTTTGTTTTCCACAATGTTTTCAATTCTATTAAAAACTTATCCGATCATTTATGGAGATTGTTTCTATTTTTGCCTAGGTTTTTTCAAAAGTATCTACTACATATATGTTGTATGTAGGGAGGGGAATTGTGTTGCATATTAGCCTAGATGCGGAATAAAACCATTTAGTAGAATGCTGTCCTATTAAGTTATCATACAGTCTGATATGTCTCAGAACTCCCAACTTGAACATTCTTTGAATACTCATGAACTCGCAGTTGGATAGTGCAGACCTTTAACAGACTGTGCGTATGTACATTCTGATCAGGAGCCTCACTGTTCGTAAATATATAAAGGACTATATTCTACGCCGAGACTCATGTGCGAAATATATAGACTGTTACAATCCTATGCCAACAGAGCCTTACTATCCTTCTACATTAAAGGGTCTGAACTCCATATGGAGATCAATATTTTGAAATGTTGAATCTTCTGTAAATATTAATAATAGTGACAACAACATATGTAATAAATAGTTCAAAACTATTTTGGCAGTAAATGTTGAAAAACAGTCAATTGAAAGTCAATGAAAATGTACAACATTTGCCTTACTGGATATGTCTACTCAGTAAGATAAAATTATAAACGATCAATATTTAGATATTTATTGTACTGGGAAGTAATTATATCCCAGAATTATGATTCTAATTGTTCAAGACAAAATTTGAACAGTTTTTAAACTTTGACTATACTATATATAATATGCAGTTCAGTATCTTTAACCCTTTCCCACCTTTTGGCACATTTTGACGCAAAAGCAGCAGACGACTTTTGAAAACATTGGGGCCAAAGGTTATTTAACAATTAAGCTATTTTTTATGAAGATTTTTCAGGTTTTTATCACCACGTTTTCAGAGTCGTCTGCTGCAGATTTGTTGTATGTAGGAAAGGGTTAAGAAGAGGCGTATATATATATAACTTCAGACGAATCTACTTATAGCTTCATTGCAACATCCCTTCGTGTGATGCTTAAGCGGGATTCAACCAGAACTATTTTTTCTCCTGGCGCGGAGTATTTTATAATATTACACCGAATGGGTTCAGTAATAAAACAGCGATTGACCATTTTTCGATATTCGTGACGGTCGGCGATAACAATAAAGACTGTAATATCACGGTAACTTCATCCGACATAAGGTTTCTTCTATTCCACCATAACTCATCAATACGATAATAGCCTCTCACATGAATCACATTCTTGGAACATATCGATGGTTTAGTGTCATACAGGCTTATATGCATCCTGTAATAGGGTATTCGTTACGACTGGTGTGAATGAGTTGTAGTCACGTATGTTTTATCTGGCGATGGGACGATGGTGATGTTTAAGCACTGGCCGTCACCTCTGATAATACAACCTAGTGTGGACAGTATGAAATTGTAAGGAGACAGTGTGTGTGTCATATGCTCATCAGAGTATATACTGCTTTCATTTTAGGGAAGCACATACTTTGTCCTTTATATTCTGAAAGGTACATACCTGCATATTTTCAGTTGTCCTACGACAGGATGCATCGGCCACAGGTCTATTTCAATTGCAACTTTGGTTTTTGGGACGCTTTATGGCAAAGAGTTGATAACATACAATCGTACAACTTTGGTTCTAACAGTTCTCAAGACGCTTCGAGCATGTTTAACGACACGATGGTGAACAGAGAAGATTGTCATCAGACTACTCAGAGAGGAAGTCTGATCTGGATCTTCGATGGTCGCCATTTAGTGAAGTTCGGCTACCGTGTGATGTGGTCTAATCATTACTCGATATTCCACTGTATTGTTTGAACCCTTTCAACATACAACATATCTGCAGCAGACGACTTTGAAAAAAATAAAAGCACTGCAGTGCTGACGGCCCGGGGGCTGCTGGAATGTTGGATTTTTCGACGCACGGGCCCTACGGCCCCCAGGTTAATCCGCCACTGTATATTTCACGTGATTTCTTTCGTGGGGTGGGGGGGGGGGGGGGGGGGGGAGTCGGGCACGGGCCATATGGGCACCCGCTAAATCCACCACTACCTTTGCCACGCTTTTTCGTTGTTTACCATTCATTTTTCGACGCACGGGCCCTACGCCCCCCGGTTAATCCGCCACTGTATATTTAACGTGACTACTTCCTCTCCGCGAATGTGAATAATGTTAACAAGCGTCCATATTTGACCTCTCGGCGCATTAATTTCTAAAGCATTTTTTAAACTTATATTGGAGTACTCACGCCTTAAGTTTTTCACTAATGTTCCAACAGCATTAAAATGATATTTATAGGGGAGATCCTAACGTTTTAAATGCAGTTCCCAACTAGGGAAAATATGAAAATTCTCTTTCAATGTAGGTATAACTATTGAATAAAGTTGAAAACATTGTTGCAAAAAAATTGCTCATTATGAGCAATTACTTCTGTTGCCACAACGTTTTCAAAAGTCGTCTGCTGCAGAGGCGTCAGAACGCGTCTGTATGAGGGAAAGGGTTAATATGCATCTAATTTCCCTGTATATATTCTTTATGTGAAGAGGGCTTTGATACATGCAGCTTCTTTGAAACTAAGGTCTTTTGAGTTGATATTTGATGTTTTGTCTGGGAACAGTTCGTTTCGTTACTTTGCCAGTTCGTAACCTGTCATTTTATGTTATTCTTTAACGTCGTGAAAGGAAATACATTGCAGATACTAGACTGTTTGACTACTATAATTTCTTCTGTTTGTCTGTAAACATTGTTTTACCAATATATGCTTAAATATTAAACTATTATAGTCATTTGAATAATATAGTTTATATATATGTTGTGTTTATCTGATTTGTATTTACAATATAATTGAAAACATTAAGCACTATATGACATAAAATATATGTAATGCATTATATTACAAGTTTCACTTAAGGATATTACATTTCAACAGATGCTATATCAGGGGAGTGCTTTCAATAGAGTAGTTCAATAGTTAAAAATTCAAGAGATGATGTTATTTTAGATATTTATCTTATTTTCATGAGTTGCAGGAACATAGTTATAGAGCTGCATTTATCTGTTCTTGATCAATCACTAGTTTTTCTAATCATCTTTGCGGTCTCTGGCACTTGAAACATTCCAGTTTGTTGCTAATATTATAGTATATTTGCACTGTCATTAATGTAAGCATCAGCTTTACAAAGCCTTCTCAACATCCTCTTGGAATTTTAATTTCACAACATCGTAACAATATTGAGAAGAACCTGTTGAACCATTGCATTCTTTTTATATATATATAAAAACAAAAGGAGGAATTGTAGTGCTTGATTAATTCCTTAAACATAATTGTAAACAGGATTTCCCAGGCAAAAGCACAAGTTTTATTTATATTGGATTCTACCAGTGACCTCAAATCTGCATTTCACCAGGAAATTGTATCAAAGACATGAACGTGTAAAAAGGAAATACACTGTAATTATTATTCATTGCATCTTAGCAAACAGCATTCCTGCTATGGAGACAACTCTTAGATCAGCTGTTAATGATGGCAACTATGTACAGGGGACACCCGACAGAGGGTCTGAAATCGTCTTTGGTAACTTTACATGCTGACCTTCAACATTGCTCATACGGTCCATAACAATCATGCTAACAGATAGATGCTTCTGGGTAGGTTTTTACAAAGCCTACTAAAATAAATCCAATTCAACAGGAGTCTCGTTGTCATACCAATTATTTTGTTTCAATAATTTCATTGTGTTAATATTTCGAAAAGATCTAGTATATGCTGCGAGGTATCACATACTCTGGAAAGCGCTTGTTTTGGTACACCAATGACATTGCTTTGGTTTCGTTTAATAAGAGACACTTCTTTTCAGTAACAACTGTAATTAGGTTTTTCTTAATGAGTTCATTGTAGTAATATTTCAAAATTATTTTGCCGATACCACGCATTATTATATGCCCTGAGAAGGGACATCAATCGATTCGCTTTGCCTGCGTTCGTACTTCACGCTTTTTATCTTAATTCTTTCTCTCATAAAGACGCTGCCTGACGCCTCTGCAGCAGACGGCTTTTTGAAAACATGGCGACAAAAGACGAAATTGCTCAAAAGAAGCAATTTCTCATTTTGCCACCATGTTTTCAACCCTGAGAAGCGCTTATTTTGGGACATCAATCGATTCGCTTTGTCTGCGTTCGTACTTCACGCTTTTTCTTTTAACCCTTTCTCTCATAAAAAGACGCTTTCTGACGCCTCTGCAGCAGACGATTTTTTGAAAACATGGCGACAAAAGACTTTGAGCAATTTCTCATTTTGCCACCATGTTTTCAACTCTGTTCAATTATTGTACTTTCATTTAAAGGGAGCTTCCATTTTGTTTTGGGTATCTTTTCAAAGTCATCTGCTTGAGAGTTGTTGTATGTGGGAAAGGGTTTAATACGTCATAATAAATGTACTGCTTGTGGTAGAATCATCTTAGTGTATACATGGGATTGTAATAACAAATGTTGTTGGTCTGTTTGTTTTTCTTTTTTAAACCCAAATGCATTTTTAATAATTTCCCAAAACTTTTCAAAATATATGAAATTGAAATGCAAGGCTAAAGTGTGACTTTCTAAATATAATGATTCCACCGTGGTAGGAGCTACATCTATAATAAGTCAAAATTGTAAATATCCAGCGTCGAATAAAGATGCAAACACGATGAGTTATTATTCCCTTTTCAATAATATGTTCAAATGTAGTCTGCTGCAGATACGTAAAAAGGGGTCTAAAAATGGTTAGTTAATACTGGAACACAGTTTCTGTCGTAGTTTGCAAACGAACACTCACCAACGTTTTTAATTGTAATCAATTTAGCAGTGAGAACCATTGCAATTCGTTCTGTTGGTACACTAGGCCTTCAATTCACTGTACCGTTTATGCTGACAAACCTATCTTATCTTCAAAAACCTTCAAGCAAATACTCTATAAAAGGACACTTCCCATATACATGTACATATGTACATCCAAATAATTAATGCAATTATTTTTAATTGAGGAATTAAACAAAGTCTGAGTCATATCAAGGTATCAAAATAAAAAAATGTCGAATTATTTTGTTGGATATGTATATATTTGCGTCTATTCTGATTGCATCATACTATTGCACATACTTCGAAGTATCTTTATCGTGGAAACAGACGTTTGTAGCTGAGCCGTTCCACGAGATAACCAACATTATGGCCTGTGCGTAATGTATCGTCCCAGATCAGCCTGCGCAGACCGCGCAGGCTAATCCGGGCCGACACAATCCGTCTCTGCGAGATAAAGGTATAGAGTTATGATTCATGACACAGAAAATCCACAGGAGGCGAAAAGTGTCTGTCCGTGTTAGCCTGCGGGGCATGCTAAGGCTGATCCGCGTCGATACTTTACGCAGAGTTCACAATGTTGGTTTTCTCGTGGGCCGTTTGTAGCTAAATTTATTACATTTCGCTCACACATTAGAGCTTGGAAAAGAGTCCAAGGGCACATAAAGAAAGCGTGTTTTACGGTACCCCAGTGCACTAACCGTTAGGACTCCTTCACAAGTATTGCAATAAAACTCCTGTCAAAGTAGGTAATCTGTTTAATTCACGCTTTTCATGTGTTTTATATGAACTGCCGATGCTTTTATTCCACGCAAGCTGACTGATGTTTAATCCGGGTAACACACCTGACCTTACGTACAGTATATTTATTAACCCTTTCCCTCATATAGACGCTTTCCGACACCTCTGCAGCAGACGGATTTTTGAAAACATAGTGACAAAATAAGAAATTGCTCAAAAGGAGCAATTTCTCCTTTTGCCACAATGTTTTCCACTTTTAGACATAGATTATCCATTCAATTATAGAGATTTTCCATTTTTTGACAAAATATGTTCAAAGTCGTCTGCTGCAGAATTGTGGTATGAGGGAAAGGGTTAATATATATAGTAATAAAGAAAAAGTGACTAATTTGGTTTTAAAGGTGCACGTTTAAAACCAATGTAGTGTCTTTTTCTTTTTTTACTATATATTTTTTTCTTGTTCGGGTATATTTCTTTGGTTTAAATTATATATGAATATATATAATAAATTGCAGCGTTTCACATATGAAAACGCTTAACCCTGTCCTTCTGAAGTCTCTACTGCAGACGACGTTTGAAAACAGTTTTGTAAGAAGAGGCACTGATCATAACGAGCCATTTCTCCTTTTTCCACATTTTTGTTTAAATTTATTCAATAATAAAACTATCATTTATAATAATGTTCAATATTTTTGTCATGATTTTTTCAAATTCGTCTGCTGCAGATTTGTTGTATGTAGGGAAAGGGTAAATACTTCGTTACTTATTATCACAAGCAACACTGATGCAGAAATAAATAAATATCTCTACGCTTAACATTGTACACATTGATGGGTATATTATTATAGATTTCTGTATATGAATTAATAATGTTTGTAATGATATAATGTAACACTGAGAAAACAAAGTTTGATAAAGCCAAACTTTACATAAGCCAGGGGCGTAGCTCCCTTTAGGCACTGTAGGCACGTGCGTACACATTTTTTCTAAAAATTCCCAAAAAAGCAGCTGCGGCGATACACATCTGCGTGATGTATCGACCAGATCAGCCTGAGCTGTCCACGCAGACTGATCCGGACGGCACATTCCGTCTAAGGGGGGGATAACTAGAGTAGTGATTCATCAAACAGAAAATCCACAGGAGGCGAAAAGTGTATATCCGGGTATGCCTGTGTGGCATGCTTAGGCTGATCCGGGTCGATACTTTACGCAGAGTCCACACTGTTGATTTTCTCACGAGACCGCCTACACATTGATTATTGCCAAGCTACGCCCCTGATGAAGCAATAGGCATCAATGTTTAAGAAATAACACGTTATGTCTAGACATATCTATACATAAATAGCCTCTCAGTCAATAATCAGACACGACAACACCGACAAACAGAATAACAACAACAAATCACACCTTCCATACTTGTTTATTTACACAAAGCGTAACGTTCATTGGTTAGTGCCAAGCTACGCCCCTGGTGAAGCAATAGGCATCACTGTTTATGAAACAACAAGTTATGTCTAGACATATCTATACATAAATAGCCTCTCCGTCAGTGATCAGACACGACAACACCAACAAACAGACTAACAACAACAAATCACACCTTCCATACTTGTTTATTTACACAAAGCGTAACGTTCATTGATTATTGCCAAGCTACGCCCCTGGTGAAGCAATAGGCATCACTGTTTATGAGACAACAAGTTATGTCTAGACATATCTATACATAAATAGCCTCTCAGTCAATGATCAGACACGACAACACCAACAAACAGAATAACAACAACAAATCACACCTTCCATACTTGTTTATTTACACAAAGCGTAACGTTCATGCTGATCATGTCAAACTTCACGCAATCTGACATTCGTCTCGCCATTATCTTATTTTTCCAATCGGCTTTAGGTCTTTTTTCTTAATATTTTTCAAGTACACAACGAACCACAGTATCGCGTCCAATATAAACTTAATTTAACCGTTGAAAATGAAAAATCAATTTCGTTCAGGTGAAACGATGTCAGGTTTTCTAGGAACACGGTTTAAACATACTGGGTTTTCACGCCACGTGTTTGTGTATCAGCGGCCATTGAACCTTCGACAGGCTGCGTATCTCTTCAAGCCGTCCCGGAACGTTTCCATCACGCCTTTATATACGAAACCGACTAAGCACCTGATGGATTGTGAAATACATAATGAAAAACATTTGCATGAAACTGTATGTGTCAGAAGCTGTAATAAACATGGGCCAGTAATACATGAATCGTTTGTATGTAAATATAAGCTCGCACGGGAATATAAATATATTCGAGAATTCAGGATCCTCTTTCCCACTGACCCGTATCAACTTCTAGGTGCAGCATTATTACAAACCCATCCATCAACATGTCAGGACAATTAGGGGTATCAGTGCCCGGGCTTCCTTTACCGTCTCTTAATTGGTACCGAGGCACGAGTAAACGATGAAACAATTGTTATTGTATTTTCTGGAAAGGATCATTTGTAATTGCTACCATGTGTTCACTAACGTATTGACAGTAGTGTCCACCAATTGGGCATTAAACGACCTAGACCTATATCTCTATAATACAGTTGCCGCCTCTGGAGACATTGGGTCATATAGACTCTAGTTTACTACTTGATTAAAAAAGGTAGAACAACCATAATGCGCTTGGCGGTAACCGTTCGAGGTCGGTTTTCTTAAACGCAGAATCGACGATTTCCGTCTAAAGTCGTAATATATCGATATTTTTCGTGGGTTCATCTTTCGTATCTGATGGTTATGATCGGCAAGTTCACGAACGATAACGATACCTAACGACTTCATACTGAACTCACCAATCAAATTAGGGATCTTTTACCTGTGGGTTCGAATATACTTCTTTAGGTTCATCAGAAATGAAACCTCCCACTCTACGGAGAATATTTGAACGGAGATGGATCCTCTGAATCTTAACTGTTCGCCGATAAAACAGAACCACCTTTCTCCTAGCACAACTCTTCATCAAATATACCGAGGCTCTTATCTATCACTTTACGGCCATTGTCACAAAGCGGATCTTTCCGTGACGTCATTAGGCGGGGTTTTCACCATGACGTTTCTCATTTAGCCTCTTCCTCTGATGTCGGATCTTACGGAATTAGTTCGCGGACATTTTTGTTTATCTACCTTGATTAATTCTTCTTTTATATGTTTTATAAATAGAATCAAAACGTCTTTTTTCGCATTTACCATTTCCCTGATACGAAACACTTCTGGTACCCTTTGTAGCAGACGACTTTTGAAAATTGTGGTTTTCAACTTCTTATTGACAAATGAATTTCAATTTTACAAATGTAACAGATTTTCCTTGGTTGTTTGGAAGACAGTGGTGCAGAGGTAGAGCGTCGGGCTTTCGTTCTAAAGGTCACAGGTTGGAATCCCGTGGATGAGCGGGTTCTGTATTTAGGATCTTTCCACACAAACGGCGCGAGTTCTGGTTTAAGTCTCCACGAAGCAGATCATCGAGCGCTTGTTGCGCAATCGATGTAAAATAAATAGGTTTAACCTTAACTTAAGGTTACGTTATATGAAGTAAGCGGTTAAAAGGAATATAAAACTCTTTGTAATACGTTTGGGAAAAGAAACTGACTCTTATACCTTACTTGCATTTAAAATGTAGGTTTTAAATTTTTAAATATACAATATTAGGTATTGTTATATTTAACCCTTTCCCACATATAATAATAATAATAATAATAATAATACTTTATTTATAGATGGTGACTCATTTAGCCATTGGCTATTTTACAATGAGAGCATCTTAATAGCTATCATAAAGAAACATACAAGTCTCCACGAAGCAGATCATCGAGCGCTTGTTGCGCAATCGATGTAAAATAAATAGGTTTAACCCTAACTTAAGCTTACGTTATATGAAGTAAGCGGTTAAAAGGAATATAAAACTCTTTGTAATACGTTTGGGAAAAGAAACTAACTCTTATACCTTACTTGCATTTTAAATGTAGGTTTTAAATTTTTAAATATATAATATTAGGTATTGTTATATTTAACCCTTTCCCACATATAATAATAATAATAATAATAATAATAATAATACTTTATTTATAGATGGTGACTCATTTAGCCATTGGCTATTTTACAATGAGGCCATCGTAATAGCTATCATAAAGAAACATACAATGATGAAACAATTAATTCCCCCCCCCCCCTCCCCCCCTACCCCCCACCCTCCCCCCCCCCTCCCCCCTCCCCCCCTTCAAAAACATAAAAAATGAAAACGTCAATTGTGATACAGAAGCGTCACAAGTAAACAAGAGTAAATAATGTATCAACCTTGTATGTGATACATGAAATTAAAGTGTTTGCTGAAAAACAAGTTACCCACATGTACTGTGACTAACTTTTTAGAACTAATGCATATTACAAAGGATCTATCTTAATGCATTTGATAAAACAAAATGATGTTGAATTGCTTTTTTTTTTTAACTTGTGAGACGCTTTATAGACGCTTTATGACGCCTCTGCATCAGACGACTTTTGAAAACATTGTGACAAAAGGGGAAATTGCTCAAAACGAGCAATTTCCCCTTTTCCAACAATGTTTTCAAATTTTTTCGGTAAATATACCCTCATTTATAGGGATTTTCTATACTTTTGTCAGTAAATATACCCACATTTATAGGGATTTTCTATACTTTTGTCAGTAAATATACCCTCATTTATAGGGATTTTATATACTTTTGTCAGTAAATATACGCTCATTTATAGGGATTTTCTATACTTTTGTCAGTAAATATACCCTCATTTATAGGGATTTCTATACTTTTGTCAGTAAATATACCCTAATTTATAGGGATTTTCTATACTTTTGTCAGTAAATATACCGTCATTTATAGGGATTTTCTATACTTTTGTCCACATGTTTCAAAGGTCGTCTGCTGCAGAGTTGTTGTATGTGGGAAAGGGTTAAAGACGAAATATATAATATATCATCACAGATGGAAATAATTTTGCATCAGGTGAAAATTGGAAATTTTATCAATGATATTCTTTTGTTTTAAATAAAAGGCGACTGTGCTGCATTCGAGTGAATTGAGACTTCATGAAGGGGGTGATTGATTATCATAACGCCAAGAAGAAACGCGCCCCGTTGTACGAAATCCGAAATTGGCCACATTGCGACCACTAAACACTGTCTGTGCGCTATGTGTGTCTGCTTGCTATGGTGAAAAACGTTGCTTACAACAATATTTCAGTTATATCACAGCGTTTCCTGGGTAAGTAATCAGTACTACTGGTCCATTTATCCTAACACAAGCCAGTCAGTCATTATGCTATCCCCGCAATCCAGAGCGCCAAGGGGATGGGGAAGCTATAACCACCTTTTTTTAAAAAAAGTATTTGGTATGAGCCGACCGTGTACCGAACCCGCGACCTACCGCAGCTGAAACGGACGCTCTCACCACACCACCGATGCGGTCTGTTCACTATGTTCGGCTATCACAAAAACACCACTACATGTATATGTGTTCGCAATCTAACCGTTTTTGCGATAAATTTGAAAATCGACGACGGTGGGTTTTCGTTTGGCGTGACTCAACATGGAATAACCACTGATGTTTTCTCAGACAGTTCAATCGGCTATTTTTGTAGACAGAGCAATCTGCCGACGTGTACATATTAACATGCGAGATTTGCTGCTTCCTAATTTATCAGTCACTGGCGTGCTAGGATAGGTTTTGAACATGTTCTGCTTTGCAATGTTAACAACTTATTTCAATACAAATCATTTATAGAGTGTTTATATATTTTACTAGATGTTTACAAATTCGTCCGATGTATATTTGTTGTATGAGGGTAAGGGTTAATTCGTTATTTGAACTTTTTCAGAGGTTACAATGAACACGTATATATGAACTATTCAGTTACTCTTGAAGGGCTAATGATGTAAAGCATCATAGCAATACATAATATGATTACATATAACACATATTACTTATATGACACTATGCCAATATTTTATTGACGTAAACTACATAGTTTCTGGTCAAACAACACATCATATTAATATATACAATACACCAATGTACAATCAATTACAATAAACATGAAATATACACAAAATCGAATGTTTACCATTCAAGATAGATAAATAGATATTGACAAAAAAAAAATGAAAAAAAAAGAATCCTGAATACATGTACTTATATCTAATTAAGAAAAGCAGCACTTCAATAACATCACATGACCTTCCTGGTATAACAAGAGTATATTAAATATGTTTATTTTACATTAGCAACGTGTTATATATACGCTTGTTAGAAGCTTCGGTCATCTTGTGTAGAATATGGAGCAGATGTTCTGGCGGGTATAAACGTACACTGTTTAGAAATATCAACTGTTACCTATTTTACCTGCAAATGCACATATGAAAAGGTGAATAAACTTCTAATAAGAACCGTATCTTAATATCTTATCACAATGTTTACAAATATGTATTCACATTATATATCCAATGGTGTAGCTAACATTGTTTTCAAAGTAGTCTAATATGAAAAAACCTGTATACTACATGGATTTTCTTTTTTTTATTGGAGGGTTTGGATCACCACGTGAATCGATCGTGTTCACTTTGAGACACGCTTTCACATTTTGACACCTTTGCAACAAATGACAAAAGGAGAAATTACTAAAACAGAATGATTTATCTTTACGGCGATAGCTGATTAACGTTGGTTTTGACCTAAATGTTAAACAAATGATCTAGATTGTAGACCAATCAAATGTTGTATTTAATGAATAATGTCGAAGAAATAAAGGAAACGAAACGTTTTGATTGGTTCATAGTTAAGTTGGAGATCCTACGAGAGGCACTAATAAGGTGAAGTTTTATAATGAAATGTTCTGAATACTAACCTTTAATTGTTTTCCTTAAAAAATAAATTTCAGTGAAAAAAATCAGTGAAAACGTATGAAATATAATATTTAAGAGCAAACTATTAATTATTTTTGAAACAGGATAAGTTATACACCTCTTGGGAGCCTCCAGTCATGTGACGGGTTATTATCGGCCTTGATAATCTATTTATAGAAACTGAAGCTGGATGGAGATTGCCGATTAAGCCTTTGGTAAACACATAGATTTAGTAGTTGATACTGGGATAAAGATATACACAAGTTGATTCCATCGTTTCCGTTTAGTATTTAATAATTTCTGAGAGTTTACATAATTTTGGCTGACACGTGGTTCTAAAAAGAAAAAGATAAACAAAAAACGCGGAAGCTACATTCGATTACCGATTCTATATCTTTTTAAAAACAATGTTCTAATCGAACAATGTTCCAACTGGTTCACGATTATAATTCATGAAATATTACTGATTGTTTTGATTATTAACAAAACCTTTCTGATATTCAAGTCAAATAATATGCGCATGTTCCATTTCTTAGTGTTTTCTCATATTGATCGCCGTTTATCTTTTTTAAAGATTTTTCTTGTTTCCAATAAGTATATTAACATAACAGACGACTCTAACAAAAAAAAAAACCGGTAAAAGGTAAAAGGGCACATGTACTCAGCAGGTTCCCATACATCTGTTATTCCTTGTTCGTCTGATGTGGAATTCAATGGAATTAGTTTTGTATCGTTTTTTTTTATCTATATCGACCGAGTAAGTAATCAGTCTTTAATATGTTCCATTAATAAATAACTCCGAACTTTCTCTTTAAACGTTTTTTTTTTCTGTTTAAAGGAAAATAAAACATTTTGGTTGGAGAGTACAATGACCTTCCTTCACCTTCGTATTGTAAACTTGTAAACGCCTGATGTAACCAGAATCTATCCACACGAGAAAACAGATTATATCTAGTCAAGCGGTTACTTATCTATTGCGTATTATAACTGAAGATTGAAATCTTTGACAGTTGTTTTTGTTACTGCATATGCTAACGGTAATACATGATTAGGTAATACACTTGTTTAAATAACTTCTAAGACCGTTTATTTAACTATGCTTCAGTCATAGTGTCAAGTGTCAGTCATAGTGTTTGTCGCACCGTTCTTACCCCATTGCTTTGCCCCAGTCATAGTTTCAAGTGTTTGCCGTGCCGCTGTATCCAGTTTCTGACACTCACGATTTGCCATTATCGACCGGGTTGCTAAACGTATGTTATGCCACATTGTATCCACGTGCTTTCACACCCTAGCTTCGCTGTGTTCCCGATGCTGTTCTGTCTCGGTTTCCAACAACATCAACTTTACCGATCAAACATGGCCTTATAACGGTGACACTGAACAATTTTGGCCATGTACATGTACTTTCAGAGACACTTCGGCAAGACATTACTCATTTGAATGACGAGCGATATATATGTTGAGTCAAAGGGTTCAGGAGGGATCACGTTCTGTCATGGCTCGGTATGTATTGAGCAAACACTTGCTACTCTATGAAACGGTCACATATAAAATTCCAGTTCATATTTGATCATGTTTAAGCACTTTGGTTCCCGCTTCCTCACGTCGCAGCCACATTATACCACGTTTCCCAACGTCGCTAAACACTGCGGTTATAATAATAAGCGTAATACTGTAATTGGGCAATACTACAATTACTGTAAACATAATCACAATGATACCATGTCTATTGGTGACTTAAAAATCCAAGCAGTTGGATGATGATATCATAGTGTTGCTTTTATTGTTCATGGAACGTGCACTAAAACCTGTACACCCATGTTAAAAAAGGTCACTCATTTATGAATGAGTTATTGTTTTTCTATAAATTCATTACATAGTCTATAGAGACTATGTTCGAATCGGTCTTAGTATATATCTTCGATAAGGCAATCGATTGCAGCCTTGTAAAATCAGACGTACCGCAACGCTAGAATTATATAAATCGAAATTGACAAATCAAACTTGATCCTCCAAATTGGACATAGTTAAATATAAAATCATTGTATATTGAATATATAGAATATTACTATAAAATACTACTTATGGTACTAGTAAAACTGCTGGAGTATTAGGATTGCCACAATGATTACAGTTTATAAAGTTATATGTGACCATCGCTCTGCTCAAACCGGTTTAAAGGTATTTGACACCATTGCAGACCATGACCAGTTGAACATTATGATTTTGATTCACACTGTTCGTTATGAAGTCACGAAACATTTCAATAAATCATATCAGTTTGAAAGTGATGATAATGATGTTCATGCCTTTTCTGATATACACTTGTAGTAATAACACTAACGCTGGTTTTGGTGAAGCACCGATATTCTTTTTAAATGTCCAGACCGATAGGTTTATTTAACTGAACAATACGAGTGCTTAACACGCCGGACAATCAATCCAGAGGTCCGGGGCTCCAATCGCGTTGCGGGCACAAGACATTGATGAGATGATTCTAAGTGTCTCTAGAGAGACTCCACCAGAGGTCGTGCAAGTCCTTTCAGGACAAAAACGCATAGCGTGTATCGTAGCTACAAACATATCTCGGTATAATAAAAAGAGGTATTTTCTGAAAGAATAAGGGTGACGGACCCATTCCCATTAGCATCTTACACTACATCTTGAAATTATCTGCTACTGGAGGATGCATGAATAATACTAAAATGGACCTACAGAAGCTCTAAAAAGCTTATGCTCAACCAAAGCCATGGGCGTCTATAACTACGTGGATACAATATACGATAGGCTTTAAACGACTTATTAAATTACGATTAATAACTTACACATAGTTAAACTAGGCTTATATGTATTAACAACTTAAATTGTTAAGTATTAATGCTGGAATGTTACCGAAATGGTCTTTTCTACGGCATGACTCAGTTGTAAACTTGATCTATAATATACCAGTAAAAACATCAAAGGAGTCTGCATCGAACAATGCTAGGCGGCGTTTCATGTGAAAATCGGTTGTTGTTAAATGTTACCGTATCCGAGTTGTATACAGATATGTGCCTGCACAGAAGAAGTAGGGCTTCAATTCTACTTCTTGCCCAAAAGAAATAGCTAGGGCTCAATGTCATTACTGCAGACAATGAAGACTCGGATTGGTCTGTTTGTTAGCATATGTTCGTCTAAGTCTTTACTATTTCCATTTGCTAAAAGGCTCAATATCACCCGATCCGGCTGTTATGTATATAGTTATACAGCACGCTATTCTAGTCTTTGTTCGCACTGACAACCAGGATAAAAATGGTATGATTGCTGCTGAAGAAATTGAAAAGATCATTTCAGACGTCATAAACGCATGAGCGACTGGCTTTCAAAGTACAATTGGTACAAATATGATTCAATGTTTACTAGTACTCAATCGGGGTTAACTGTTTCTCTCATACATTATTTTAGCGCTCTATGAGTTCAATAAAAAGCATATGGCAAACGGGTAATTCTCAGTTATCCTGTTAAAGTCGTTACTATTCTAAGAGAACAAAGAACGCAAACAACATTATGAGAAAATTAAATTTAACTTTTATGAGCAATACATATTTTCACTTAAGATGCCTTAATGAGATGATTTAAAGTATTTATCTTTAGGAGAAAACCAATATTATGGTCTCTGCGTAATTTATCTACCCAGGCTGGTCAGGGCCAACATATTCTGTCTCAGGGGGATAGAGGTATAGAGTAATGCTTCCGGAAACAGAAAATCCACAAGAGAGGAAAAGTGTATATCCGGGTAAGCCTGCGCAGCATGCTTATGCTGATCCGGGTAGATATTTTTTCGTAGAGTTCACACTGTTGGTTTTCTCGCGGGACGGCTAATTTAAAGTCAACAAGGTCGTCTTTGGAAAGTTGAATGACTGTTATGTTTGTTTGTAGTTCAGGATGATTCATTGTCCGCTGTCCCAAGTGCAGAAGTAATCAATGGTGTTTACTTGTATCTCAAACCTTTACTGCAAGTGCTCTACGAAAACAAGTATAGGAAATTAGCAATTGGCACATTAATGCTTCTTAGAATATTTCTTAGACTTATTAGCGAACCTTGTAAATTTAGTTCAGATGGCGCGTAGGTGCGTAGGCGCATGCTGATCGCGATCTACAATGGCAGCAAATGGTCCTTAAGTTGTTTTTCTGTATCTCCCCGCTGTTATAGTCTTGTTAGCTAAATTATTGCACTTAACTCTTTCAGCGCCAAAGGCAATATTGAGGTTTTTGCAAACAATACAGATTCAGGTGAGTCAGCTCGTAACGAGCTGTCTCACCTGAAATCAGCATTGTTTGCATTTTAGTTATCAAAATATTCCAAATCACTTATTAAATGGGGAATGGATACTCCCTATTTTGAACATGGAAGAGTCTACTTTAAACAAGTCGGCGCTGAAATAGTTAACTATTTCACTGCCGAATTTCACAAAATTGCTTCATTTATTTCCGTCCGACCGACACATGATTAGTTTAACTCTTTCAGCGCCGAATTGTTTAAAGTAGACTCTTCCATGTTTAACATTGAGCGTCTCCATTTCTCTTGTAATAGGGGTTTGGAATATTTTGATAACTAAAACACAAACAATGCTGATTTCCAGGTGAGACAGCTCGTTACCTGAATCTGCATTGTTTGCAAAACCTCTAAATCGCCTTTGGCGCTGTAAAAGTTAAATTTAATGTTTAAGTGGTAAATAATGCATATTTTAAGAGAGACAGCTCGTAATGAGCTGTCTAACGTGAATCTGCATTATTAACATGAATCTGCATTATTTGCAAAACCTTTAATTGCCTTGGGTAGCGAGAGAGTTAGCCGAGTTGTTTCCTGTTTGTTCTTGTTTTAGTCGCTGGTCGAGATGGGATTGGTACATTTATTTATCGTTATTATTGGTACAAAATGTAGTTTCTGATTATCGCGCGTCCATGTAAGATGTCATTCAAACCGAACAGTTGATTTAAGAAAATATTTGTTATCGGCACTGAGACGTCATAACTTGTTTCTCGTTGAACATACCTAGATGCCACCGTGTTGAGGTTTATCTCTCTCAGGTTTTGATTTGACGTGCTGCGACCAATCAAATCTAGCGTTACAAATAACGTTTGGTTATTTCAAACTGTCGAACCACTAATGATTTGGAATTCTCGTTGCAACTAAACTAAGCTTTTAGCAAACTTAACATACTTTGATTAAACATGTTTAGTTTGTGTGTATCAGAAGCGCTTTTAATGGAGATACACTAGCGTCTTTGCCCTGTTGCCACAGTTTTAGTTTCCTTGTCACAAAAGACATCTTGGACGATAATACACATGTTCTAACATTTAATGCGGCCACATTTTATTTTGTCAGGGACGGATTCCTGGACTATATTTCACATAGTCTACCATTAAATGAGGCATCAGTTTTAGTATTTAGTCACCAGATAACATATAGGACTAAATAACTTGTAGACGGACATTGAATTCTTTGTTGAGATTCATGAGCTCGTCAGCATCTTCATTGTACGCAGATGCAATGAACCCTCCGATTGGCAGACGTGACTCAATACTAATTAATGTAAATGGTATATCATTGGTTATTCGTGTGCTTATAGACAGAATGGTTCCTAGTACACTGCACATAGTAAGGTTATGTTTATTAACGTGACATGTGTATTACATATTATTAAACATGATACCAACGTTTTTTTTTTTAAAAAGACCCGGGCCTATATGTCACTATATATAAAGGTAATCTTTGTACGTAATATATACACATATAAATAATTATAATGTCGATGGTCTCGTTCGAACAGGCCACAGCTACATCTTGTACAATATGTAATTATGGCATCCCCGAACGAAGCCATCAATATTTCAGTGTACAATTTACGCTCGACGAAATAAAATGTTGACAATGTATAAAATATCAATAAAGTATTATTGTTATGATTATTTTAGTAATAATCAGATAACTGTTCAATTTGTTCAAAATGCGACACACAAATCGGTAACCAGCGGACTTAGCCGCTGTAAGAAATATTCTCCACGGAAGATGATTGGTCAGAAACCCTTGACGAAGTACAAAACGTTGTCACACATGATACACGGGAAAATGTCACGTGGTTTGTAATCCGTCCTTGTTCTATCACTGAAATACACTCTTCTGTGGATTAATTGTGGCCAAAGTTCAAATGACACAGTGGACACACAACCATCGAGTGACACAACAATTTCACGGTGTAGCTGTACATAATGATATTAAATGTCGAACAATAGGCCTTCCGACATTTGTTTTACGTAATTCATTTCAAGATAATACTGGATGGGTTATTCACGGTTCACCATATTTATGTGTACTTGTAATGGCAGGAAAAAATGTTTAATTATTTTTATTTAGCTTGTTGTGTCAATCTTTCGTGGTCGTTGGGATGTACAACCTCTGACACAAGTATTTCCATGATAAATTGTTTCTGGTCAAAGCACGCCAATACTGTTCAAGACACGTCCCTACCTAAAATAAACATTGTCTTATTCTACACACGTGGTTTACGTGGTCTTACATATATTATTTCACGATTATCCTTAAGGTAACGACAAACATAAACGGTTTGAAATAGACAATGGTGCAGTGCTAGCGCGTTTGCCTCTCGTACAAAAGGCCACAGGTTCGAATTCCACGGTGAGCGGTTTGTGCCTTCGGGACTTTACCACACAAACTGGTTACGTCTCCAGGAAGTAGACATCCAGGCGTGATTAATGTAAGCCTGTTTCGATATCGATGTTAAATAAAATAAAAGTTTAAATCCTTTCCAACATACAACAAATCTGCAACAGACGACTTTTATTAGAGTTGAAAACATTGTGGTATGGCAAAAGGAGATTGCTCAATATGAGTCTTTTGGTGCAGAGGCGTCAGAAGGCGTCTGTATAAGTTAATCGTCGCAAATACCGTTAGGTTCATTTTCCGAGAGCAATTGTCAAATATACGTTTAATATTAACTGCAATCAAGGTGGTAATCCAAATATTCCAGCAGTTACATTATTGCAATAAGCATTTTTTTACATTATTATTTTACCAATTTAGTATAAAATGACTGGTTTAAAACCTTTCGCTGCCACCAAAGGCAATTCAATGATTTTTGCAAACAATGCAGATTCATGTGAAACAGCTCGTAATGAGCCGCCTCTCCTGAAATCTGCATTGTTTGCCAATTTCCTGTTGGCCGAAAATGGAGTGGTCCTATTTTCAACATGGAAGAGACGACTTTGTGAAATTCGGCAGTGAAAAAAAAGTTAACTCTTTCAGCGCTACAGGCAATATTGAGGTTTTTGCAAACTATGCTGATTCAGGTGAGTCAGCTCGTAACGAGCTGTCTCACCTGAAATCAGCATTGTTTGCCCTTTAGTTACCAAAGTAGTCCCAAACTTTCATAAATTGAGAAATGGACACACCCGATTTGAACATGGAAGAGTCTACTTTAAACAATTCGGCGCTGAAAGGGTTAAATAGGTTCATTAATGCGCTTGCTATATGCTATGAAACCGTCTGCGGGGGGAAATGACAACATTTTGATAACACTTTCAAACTTTTCCAGATACGTATTTCAATGTCTGTCTTCGTCAAAGACGTTAGGTGACGTCTTATACCGGAACAAGCTAAGGAATCATTTGTTGTATGTCTTCCATCTGTCCATCAAACGTATGACTAGCTGTGAGACATTTCTGATCATAGGTCACTGTTCACATATTTTATGACACAAGCACTTTTATGGTATTTGATTCATAATTGTTTTCTAAATCGACTGTCCGTTGTTGAATAAATAGTTGGAATAGAAATATTTCAGAATGTAAGCATCGTCGAGTTTTTTCCTCAAAAACATCACTTTCTCATCCCAAAAGAAATTCGAAATCGTGTTTGAATGCAACTTTGCACATGGGGCAATTTATATTGCACATTTACATTTATGTCCATAAATTGTACTATAACTAAATTAGTCAGGTAACGTAAAAATATTTCTTATGGGATTTTTAAAGACGATGACGATACAATTCTATACTAGTGTTGTTGGTTTTATGTCCAAACCATTCTCAAGAAACTCCATGGGGCGAGTTCATATGGGATCCGAGAACAGCCCGAGTGCACTCGGAATCCTTTTGAACGGTGATACTTTTAACCTTAGTGACGTCATTTTGACCTTTTGACCCGAATCCTAATAACCCACCTCAAGCCTGGGGTTACTATCATTTCAAAATGGCGACCAACGATGTTTACTACTCATTCGGAATATCTCGGTGATGAATGCTTCATAAATGGATGATGAAGGATTACGGTATTAAGCGAATAGTTCCGAATGGTTTACTACTAAGACGAGGAAACACCGTTCAGATGGAAAGCATTAGTGCGCATGTTTTCTGAATTTATATTTAGACATGACGTACAGTTCTCTATCCTAGAGAAGCCCATGGATGCATGTACCACTAAATGATCCAGATCAGTCTGTGCGAAATGTCATGTAGGTTACTTGATTAGTTTAAATATATTTTATTGTCAAATAAATCGTATGGTAAAACAACATGAGCATACATATAAAGCAAAAGGGTCGAGCCACAAGTTCTCAAGCTTAATTACGGCTCCCCCCCGTTACTTGATTTTTTGTCAGTTCATGTTTTCTTTGACATTGAATTGCGCAATGTGCAAAAGCTCAGTCGAGAACACCGATGACGTTCGACCAAGGGGTCGTTGGTTCAAATTCCGATTTTGTCATCCATTCTTTACAATGACGGACGGAAGGCATTGTGGCTAGCGTCACTACTCTTTCAACAACGGCCTAACAGTATATGTGTAGGGAGGCAGTCAACTATATCTGAAGAAGAATGATGTGTAGACAGCCAAAACACACATGGTTGTATGAAGTGGCCAGTCGTGACATAACTAAAACACCTTATATAAAGGACGTTAACTTCCTTCAATCCAGCTCATCTGTGTACAGTTGAGAATCACGTGAGCTTCTGTATAAAACAAAATAATGATGTAGATTGCATTTATTTCAATGTTGAACGGAGTACATGTAATGTTGTATTTTGTTTAGAAACGGTTTGTAATTCCATATTTTGTTTAAAAACGGTTTGTTATTTCAATACCATTACGTTTGTTCGAATTATTGATACATCCGTGGTTGAAACCATTCATTTTCTTTGATTGCTAAATTATCAAATGATAATTGCGAGTAATATCTAAAACGTTTTAGAGAATGGATACTACTGCATTAATCGGAATAGGATGAAGAGTAATATCTAAGACTGTACATTCATACATTCTAACACTACTCTTAGTAATCTTAATTTATTGCACTTTTTCCTTTATTTTAGGTATCTATTTTGCTATCTCGTATCTTTTAACCCTTTACCTCATATAGACGCTTTCTGACGCCTCTATAGCAGACGGCTTTTTAAAAACAAAAGAAGAAATTACTCCAAACGAGCAATTTCTAATTTTTCCACAATGTTGTCCACTTTAAGTCGTAGGTTATCCATTCAATTATAGAGATTTTCTATTTTTTGACAAAATATGTTCAAAGTCGTCTGCTGCAGAATTGCTGTATGAGGGAAAGGGTTAATATATGCGTATCGTAAAAAAGTGAACTTTATGTGGCGAGTAGGGGTCTTAACCCGTATACAAGGATGTTGCAAAAGACGAATTTGAAAACGTCAACTCAAAGACCATGGAAAATCTCAATTAATGAAGGTTTTATTATTGAATAAAGTTGAAAACAGTGTGTCAAAAGGTGAAATCATGAGCAATATCTCTTTTTGTCACAATGTTTTTCAAAAGTCGTCTGCTGCAGAGGCCTCAGAAAGTGTCTGTATATGGGATAGGGTTAATTCGTGCATCTGTGCGCCTTATAAGCATGTACAGCCAATACAGCCTCATCAGAGTCTTCACACTTCGCATGAGTGTTATTTAGGCTTAACCATTTCACTACCGAATTTTTCAAAGACGACTCTTTAATGTTGAAAATTTGACCACTCCATTTTTCGTCAAACAGGACATTTTGTAAAATTTGATGTCTAAGTGGCTCGTTACGAGCTGTCTCACCTGAATCTGCATTGTTTGTGAAGGCGTTGAAAATGAAATGGCAAAATAAACTAGAAAGGTATCCCAACTAATTGTACATGTACGTCAATATAACTGCAAATGATGCTAAAACCGGACAGACAATAATACTCTAATCCGCAAAACATGGCCGAGACGTATTATTTCGCGGGCTTGCAGCAACTCTTGTTGACTTATTTAATCGTTTGAAATAGATAATGGTGTTATGATGCCAATATGCCGAACTAGTTGAGTTAGGAAAAGCTGGAGTTGTAGCTCACAAATATTGAAACCATGATTTTAATACTAAGTCACAAGATATAGTTTCGTCTGACGGTGAACATAAAGACCACTCACCGAAAGACGGCTCCCAGGCGGTCCATATTGCTGGTAAATGTTGTTCAGAATCGCACACGACAAGATAAGTAAGGTCATTGACATAGATCCCATTTTAATATGAAAGAACTTGTTTTCTGTAAAATATTATTCTCCTACAACGTTTACAATGTTTAATGTATCCCCCGGTTTATCTTTAACGGAGGAAGTTATTAAATAGATTCTAGTTTTGTATTGTCAATGGTACAGGATAGGTCATCACAACAATGTTGTTTGGCGGTCGATTATCATGTACATCTACTTCATTGTAAACCGTCCTTTTCCCTTCAACCATTTTCCACGTGCAACAAATCTACAACATACGACTTTGTAAACTTCTCGGAAACATATGAACATATAAACAAATGTCAATAGGACATCAATTTTGCTGTTGTACTAATTGTGTTTAAATAGACAAACGTTCGCAAGCACATATTAATATATATAGTTGGTCGGGCACTTACAAAGACTCGAATGTCGGTATGACTCATACTAAAAACAAATGAGCCATTCCACGAGAAAAACAACATTGTGGACTCTGCGTTAAGCATCGACCCGGATCAGCATAAGCATTCCGCGCAGGCTAACCAGGACAGAAAATGTTCGCCTCCTGTGGATTTTCTGTTTCAGGAATCATAACAATATACCTTTATTACCCTGAGACGGAATGTGTCGGCATGGATTAGTCTGCGCGGACTGCGCAGGCTGATCTGGGTCGATATATTACGCAAAATGTTGGTTTCGTCGTGGAACGGCTCAAATACCAATAGCGCTCAATTCCATTTAGATAACCGGCTGACACATCTAACAATTTATAGTAATATGAGCAGCGGTTTCCAATTTGATTCGATCCCCAGTCGCGGCACTACGGTCATGGTGGAGTGCCCTTGGGCAAGGCACATTTTCTAGCCTAGTACTGGTTTGTTCACCCAGGGAACATGAATAATAAAATTTAAATGCGCGCTAAATGACCTTAGCTGTCGATGCGCCATAAAACAATATACATTCATTCAATTTGGAGTCTGAATGCATCTGCATCCACACACTCGTACCAGAGCCTTCACTGTTTGTCTAAATGTATACAATAGACAACAATAAATCAAAACAAATGTGTTCGTTTGTTTCAATGGTATTTTACGCAGTTTCCATCAGTTAGTAATATCAGGGGGTTTCCTGGGTAGTTTACCAGTACTTTCAGTAGTATTAATCCTGACACCTATGCATCAGTGGTAATGTGGAAGACAGTGGTGCAGAGGTAGAGCGTCGGCCTCTCGTATCAAAGGTCCCTGGTTCGAGTCCCGTGATGAGCGGGTCCTGACTTTGGGATTTTTTCCACACAAACGGCGCGAGTACTGGTGAAGTCTCCAGGAAGCAGACATCGAGCGTGATTAATCTAAGCCCAAGGCTTGTTTCGCAATCGATGTAAAATAAATAAGTTTAAACTAATCAGTGGTAATGGTACACCCGCAACTCCGAGCACCATTGTAGGGAGTCCTTACAATTTAAAAAATATTTTGTATGACCCTACGAGGGATCGAACCATCGTCTCCCGCTCCCGAGGAAGACGCTCTAATTAGCTATACAACACTGAGTCGATCTACGTGAATTAACATGCTCTCGTTGAGGAGTGATTGATTGATTGATTGATTGATTGTGGTTTAACGCCGTTTTTCAACACTATATCCAGTCATATATATCAATGCGGGCAGTTTACCTACTCATGCGTTTCCTGACTTTCTCACACCAGTACTAAATACAACATACTTTCCAAGCAACTGGCTGCTTTTTCACATAGACTGGTAGTCCATTGGTGAAAGACGTATGACGTATGACGCATGTCACAGTAACTTTTGTCAAACGTCGGAAAGAATGTTGGCCGAGCTAGGGTTCGAACTAACTACCCCTGAATTTACAGCCCGCGTCATTACCGACTGAGCTACTAGGGCTCGGCGCGGAGTGCCAACAATAAGACATGGCATTGAACGCCGTGGCTCTGATATATTCTGAATACAGCCCTCGTTGTGAAGTCTTTGAAGTTTCTACTTATGGTATTATATTTCTTTATGGATGTGACAATCCTATAAAACTTGTCATTGATGATGTATAAACCCACATTTAAAACACGTCGTATTCCCGATATTGAAAGTGAGGTTTGATTTAAAATAAATTTGTGTTTACAATCGAAATATCTAAGATATTATATGACTTGAGCACATAGTTTAAAACATTGTTAGAAAATAGCGAATTTGTTCGTTTGGACAATTCTTGCTTTTCCAACAATGCTTTCCAAGTTCGTCTGCTGCAGAAGTGTCAATGTCCGTGACGTTTGGGTTGCACGTGCGTCTAAGGAAGGAGTAAGAACGTCTGGACTATTATGACACAAACCCCAGGTAGTAATGGATTTCCCCTGTCATCTCATCCTAGACAAGCCGTTAACCGGACACGTGATACGATAATGTCGTCTGTTTCAAAACCCTCTGATTAGAAAAAGTGCAACATTTAGATAATGAAACTGCAACAGTAGTTGTAAAATAAAGATGGAAACAGACTCGGATAACTTTTAAGAAACATCGCCTTTTCCCACAATATCTGTTCAAATAACAACACAAAAGCTGGTGTATTGTAAAGCCTCTTACGTTGTACGCATCAGGGGTAGATATATAACAGGACTATTTAGTAGCTAATGTATCAGAGGTAAATACAATATAGGAATAGATGTAAACTTATATATCACGGGTAAATATATAATATCGGACGATTTAGTTGCCAACGTATCAGGGGTTATATATAAAGCCCCATACAGTATCTCCCGATGAAAAGGAGCTGGTATACCGGGATGATCCGGGACATTTTTGCCGAGGAAACAATTGCAATTTCACATTCCCGTCGTTGTCCCGGAGTGCCTCCGGTTTGGAAGCCGCATGTCCCCGTTTGATCCCGGATTACCCCCGGTTTGGCAGGGTTCATTTACGGTGTCACGCCGGCGTATTTTCCGTTGACCCAGATCTTGTCCCCATGGCCGCCGGTCCAAACCGGTATAGCCCCGGCCATGTGTCGGTGGAGCCCCAGTGGCGCCCCGGTGGCTCCCGTTCGAAACCGGATAAAGTTGGGGATCACCGTAAGTCAACAGTGCGTAGAGTACTCACGACCACCAAAAGATTACCAGCGAATATAACGATAGAGCCAATGTAGAGATACGGTCAATACTGGCCCTGCACCGGTGTATACCGGCATCTGACGGACATGCCCGGATCACCCCGGTACTGGATATTTATCCCGATGTCTCACGGTTGTATTAAACATCCGGGACGGTCTGGTTCATTGCAGATCTTCTACGGTTCTGCCGCGGTTGTGTTCCCGGTTTGACAAGGTTTCTCCCGGACTATCACCCGGGACGTATCGGGGAGCCAATTCGGGACGGTGAGAACGAGGCTTAATATAGGTAGAATTAATTGCTTATGCATCAGGGGTAAATGTATAATATAGAAAGAGATAGTTACAAATATATTCGTGGTAAATATGCAATAAAGGTAAAGTTAATTATGTATCTGGGGTATATATGTTACAGGGAAAATGTATAATCAGTGAATATGTATAATCCCTAAATATTTCAGGGAATATGTATAATGTCTGATTCACTCAGGGAATATACATAAACCCTGAAAAAAGCAGGGATTATACATATTCCCAGATTTGATGTCCAGATATTTAGACATATTCCCTGAAATTAATTCACTCTTTATTTTCTGGATTTACGAATCATTTTGGAGTCTGAATTTCTGCAGTAAAACAAACACAATTTCTCATTTGAAACAGTTTATTTCTGAAAGCAATTTCTCATTTGAAACAGCTTATTTCTGAAAGGACATCAAAACAAAGTTATCTTATTTCACACATGCATTTTCAGATAAATGTCAAATAACGTCTTAGTGCCCTTTCGGATAATGGAGCATTTGCTCATTATCATCTCCGACAATGTTTTCACAGGTCATCTGTCAGTTCATTTGTTTTTACAGTGCAGGCTAGAGTGACACCCCGAGTTACACTAATTTAGCTTTGAAACATCTACAACGACTTGTCTGACATTTCTTTGTACCTAAACAGTTATGCATTTTAGGGAATATGTCTAAATATCTGGACATCAAATCAGGGAATATGTATAATCCCTGCTTTTTACAGAGATTATGTATATTCCCTGAGTGAATCAGACATTATACATATTACCTGATTATACATATTCCCTGTAACATATTACAGGTTAGATTAATGAAGAGATAGTTACTTATATTTCTTATGTATCAGAACTAAATATATAAAATGAGAAGAAATAATTACTTATCTATCAGGGGTAAAATATATAATATAGGAAGAAGTAGTTACTAATGTATTAAAGAAATAATATAGGAAGAGATAATGTATCAGAGGTAAAATATATGATATAGGAAGAGGTAGTTATTAATGTATCAGGGGTAAAAGAAATAATATAGGAAAAGATATTTACTAAGGTATCAGGGGTAAAATATATAATATAGGAAGAGATAGTTACTAATGTATTAGGGGTAAAATATATAATATAGGAAGAGATATTTACTAAGGTATCAGGGGTAAAATATATGATATAGGAAGAGTTAGTTACTAATGTATTAGGGGTAAAAATATATAATATAGGAAGAGATAGTTACAAATATATTCGTGGTAAATATGTAATAAATGTAAAGATAGTAAATTATGTATCTAGGGTATATATATATATGATTAAGGAAAAGATAGTTACTAATATTACTTATGTATCAGAATTAAATATATAAAATGAGAAGAAATAATTACTTATCTATAAGGGGGAAATATATAATATGGGAAGAAGTAGTTACTATTGTATTAGGGGTAAAATAAATGATATAGGAAAAGATATTTACTAAGGTATCAGGGGTCAAATAAGTAGCATAAGAAGAGATAGTTACTAATGTATCAGGGGTAAACTATATAATATAGGAAGAGAAAGTTATTAATGTATCAGGGGTAAAATAAATAATATAGGAAGAGATATTTACTAAGGTATCAGGGGTCAAATAAGTAGCATAAGAAGAGATAGTTACTAATGTATCAGGGGTAAACTATATGATATAGGAAGAGAAAGTTATTAATGTATCAGGGGTAAAATAAATAATATAGGAAGAGATATTTACTAAGGTATCAGGGGTGAAATATATAATATACGAAGAGATAGTTAGTAAGGTATCAGGGGTAAAATATATAATATAGGAAGAGATATTTACGAAGGTATCAGGGGTAAAATATATACTATAGGAAGAGATAGTAACTAAGGTATCAGGGGTAAAATATATAATATAGGAAGAGTTAGTTACTAAGGTATCAGGGGTAAAATATGTGATATAGGAAGAGATAGTTACTAATGTATCAGGGGTAAAATATAGTATACAGGAAGAGATAGTTACTAATGTATCAAGGGTAAAATAAATGATATAGGAAAAGATATTTACTAAGGTATCAGGGGTCAAATATGTAGGATAAGAAGAGATAGTTACTAATGTATCAGGGTTCAAATATGTAATATAGGAACATATAGTAAATTATGTACATGTATATGGGGTAAATATATGTTTTCGGAAGAGATTGTTACTAATGTTACTTATGTATCAGAAATAAATATATAGAATGAGAAGAAATAATTACTTATCTATCAGGGGGAAATATATAATATGGGAAGAAGTAGTTACTAATGTTTCAGGGGTAAACTATATTATAAAGGAAGATATAGTTACTTATGTTTTAGGGGTAACATATATTATATCGGAAGAGCAAGTTACTAATGTACAAATATATAATAAAGGAAGAGATATTAACTAATGTATCAGGGGTAAATTGTATAATAATGGAAGGGTGAGTTACTAATTTCTTTTTTTTTTTTTTTTTTTTTTTTTTAGATTAGATATTTATTCAACGTAATAAAGGCCTCCGGCCCAAAATACCAATATACAATACACATTTTGTTATTTTTAAGTTGCTTCCCTCTTAATCTAATATACATTACAATATGCAAACCTGTGTAAAATCATATACAACATTTAGTACTTAAGCTAATTAAGACTTGGATCGTATTTACTAAAACCTTTACAGTGTCAAAAATTTAGTTTTTCATGTCTGAATAGAACATTTATTAAAATAAAGTGTATATCATCAAATTGTTGATCAATTAATCATTGATAGCAGTTTTTTGATATAAACGGCTGTCCTGTGGATTACCTTCTCATCTGATGAGTTAAGGATATTAATGTGTCAGGGTTAAACTATATAAGATCAGAAGGGATAGTTACGAATGTATCAGGGTTGTAATATATAATACAGGAAGAGATATTTACTAAGTATAGTTACTAATGTATCAGGGGTAAAATAAATTATATAGGAAGAGTAAGTTATTAATATATCAGGGATAACATATTTAATATAGGAAGAGATATTTATTAAGGTATCAGGGATAAAATATTTAATATAGGAAGAGTTAGTTACTAATGTATCAGGGGTAAAATATATAATATAAGAAGGGATAGTTACTAATGTATCAGGGATAAAATATATAATATAAGAAAAGATAGTTACTAATGTATCAGGGATAAAATATATAATATAAGAAGGGATAGTTACTAATGTATCAGGGATAAAATATATAATATAATAAGGGATAGTTACGAATGTATCAGTGGTAAAATATATAATACAGGAAGAGTTAGTTACTAATGTATCAGTGGTAAAATATATAATATAGGAAGAGTTAGTTACTAATGTATCAGGGGTAAAATATATGATATATGAAGAGTTAGTTACTAATGTATCAGGGGTAAAACATATAATACAGGAAGAGTTAGTTACTAATGTATCAGTGTTAAAATATATAATACAAGAAGAGTTAGTTACTAATGTATCAGGGGTAAAATATATAATACAGGAAGAGTAAGTTACTAATGTATCAGGGGTAAAATATATACTATAGGAAGAGTTAGTTACTAATGTATCAGTGGAAACATATGTAATATAGGAAGAGTTAGTTACTAATGTATCAGTGGAAACATATGTAATATAGGAAGAGTTAGTTACTAATGTATCAGGGGTAAAATATATCATACAGGAAGAGTTAGTTACTAATATATCAGGGATAACATATTTAATATAGGAAGAGATATTTATTAAGGTATCAGGGATAAAATATTTAATATAGGAAGAGTTAGTTACTAATGTATCAGGGGTAAAATATATAATATAAGAAGGGATAGTTACTAATGTATCAGGGATAAAATATATAATATAAGAAAAGATAGTTACTAATGTATCAGGGATAAAATATATAATATAAGAAGGGATAGTTACTAATGTATCAGGGATAAAATATATAATATAATAAGGGATAGTTACGAATGTATCAGTGGTAAAATATATAATACAGGAAGAGTTAGTTACTAATGTATCAGTGGTAAAATATATAATATAGGAAGAGTTAGTTACTAATGTATCAGGGGTAAAATATATGATATATGAAGAGTTAGTTACTAATGTATCAGGGGTAAAACATATAATACAGGAAGAGTTAGTTACTAATGTATCAGTGTTAAAATATATAATACAAGAAGAGTTAGTTACTAATGTATCAGGGGTAAAATATATAATACAGGAAGAGTAAGTTACTAATGTATCAGGGGTAAAATATATACTATAGGAAGAGTTAGTTACTAATGTATCAGTGGAATCATATGTAATATAGGAAGAGTTAGTTACTAATGTATCAGTGGAAACATATGTAATATAGGAAGAGTTAGTTACTAATGTATCAGGGGTAAAATATATCATACAGGAAGAGTTAGTTACTAATGTATCAGGGGTAAAATATATAATACAGGAAGAGTTAGTTACTAATGTATCAAGGGTAAAATATATAATACAGGAAGAGTTAGTTACTAATGTATGATGGGTAAAAAATATAATATGGGAAGAGTTAGTTACTAATGTATCAGGGGTAAAATATATAACATACATGTAGGAAGGGATAGTTACTAATGTATCAGGGGTAAAATAAATAATATAAGAAGATTTAGTTTCCGATGTGTCAGGGGTAAAATATGTAACATAGGAAGATGTAGTGACGTCTGTATAAAATTTTGCAGTAAAATTTCATTTAGAATTGTTCACTGTATCGGGCGATTTGAATACTTCCTGCGTCTGTATACAATGGAACTCCGGCAAGTCTGTACATATATACAATCTCATCAGTTCCTTCACTACTCGTTTTCATCTCATAGGTGTATATTCGGACAAAACTCTAAACACAAATTCGTACTAGTATAACGTCCATGCGTTGTTAACCCTTTCCCACTTACAGACGCTTTATTACGCCTCTACAGCGTACAACTTTTGAACAGATTGTTGCTAAAGGAGACATGATGAGCAATATATTTCTTTTGCAACAATGTTTATACCTCCATTCAATGATAACACATTAATTTAAACAGGTTCACCTTTAACTAGAAGTTTTCAAAGTCGTCTTGTTTCATGTGGGAAAGGGTGAAAGGATACACTACGGAGACACAATGAGTCTCCATGTCGCTGGACGCCGATCTTATTGTAAATTTTACATGGTATAATTGAAACATAGGTTAATTATAGTTACATTTCCTGTTGCTTGGAAAATAGTTCCAATGCTTGTCAAAATTGATGTGTTTCGAAATAATAACGGATGTGTTTTATATGATATTCCTCAATTAACGTGTGTAACGTTTGACATGATTAAGCATACCGGATACTAGTAATGCCAAGGTAACGAACTATTTTAATCTTGGTGAAGTTGTAGTAGTATTAGTTCATGTAGTAGTTTGGGAGAAGAATTAGTAAAAGTAGTAATAGAAGAAGTAGTAATAACAATAAGTTGTCATAGTAGTAATATTAATAGTATGAGCAGCACCAGTAGGAGAAGAAGTAGTATTAGTAGAAGTAGTAGTAGTAGAAGTAGTAGTAGTAGTAGCAATAGTAGTAATAGTAGTAGTAGTAGTAGTAGTAGTATTAGTAGTAGTTGTAGTAGTATTAGTTGTAGTAGTAGTATTAGTAGTAGTAGTAGTAGTAGTGGTGGTAGTAGAAGTAGTAGAAGTGGTAGTAGTAGTAGTAGTAGTAGTAGTAGTTGTAGCAGTAGTAGTAGTAGTAGTAGTTGTAGTTATAATAGTAGTTGTAGTAGTAGTAGTAGAAGTAGTAGTAGTAGTAGTAGTAGTAGTAGTAGTAGTAGTAGTCGTGGTAGTAGTAGTGGTAGTAGTAGTATGAGTAGTAGTAGTAGTAGTAGTCATAGTAGTAGAAGTAGTAGTAGTAAGTAGTAGTAGTAGTAGAAGTAGTAGTAGTAGTAGTAGTAGTAGTAGTAGTAGTAGTAGTAGTAGTAGTAGTAGTAGTCGTAGTAGTAGTAGTAGTAGTAGTAGTAGTCGTAGTAGTAGTAGTAGTAGTAGTAGTAGTAGTAGTAGTAGTAATAATAGTAGTTGTAGTAGTAGTAGTAGTAGTAGTAGTAATAGTAGTAGTAGTAGTAGTAGTAGTAGTAGTAGTAGTAGTAGTAGTGTAGTAGTAGTAGTAGTAGTAGTAGTAGTAGTAGTAGTAGTAGTAGTAGTAGTAGTAGTAGTAGTAGTAGTAGTAGTAGTAGTAGTAGTAGTAGTAGTAGTAGTAGTAGTAGTAGTAGTAGTAGTAGTAGTAGTAGTAGTAGTAGTAGAAGTAGTGAATGTCATAGTAGAAATCGTAGTAGTTGTAGTAGAAGTAGCAGTAGCAGTAGCAAAAGTAGTAATAGTAGTAGAACTATCAGTAGCAGCAATAGTTATAGTAGTAGTAGAATTAGTAGTAGTATAATTTGTAGTAGTATAATTAGTAGTCGTAGTATAAGTAGTAGTAGTAGGTAGTAGTAGTAGTAGTAGTAAGAGTGGTAGTAGTACTAGTTAAGACTGGTGCACCGTTGTCAGTGCATTGGAAGTAGGAGAAGTATTAATAGTAGACATATTAGTAGCAGCAACAGTAAATGTAGTAATAGTAGTAGTAGCAGTAGTAGTAAATAATAGTTAAACAGAGTATAACTTGATCAGACTGTTTGGCTTCATAGGTCGACCTGGATCTACAGAGATCAACAAAGGCAACTTGTACCTTTTTCCATTGAAGCTTTCAGATAATTGTTACAGTTTGGTGTAAGGCATAGCTAGATAGAGGATAACAGTTTTTCCTGATGCAAAAGCGAGATATATCATACATCAAAAGTGTGTTTTTTAAATTCAATTAGTTTATTATGGCATTGACAAGGCGCTTGGAACATGCATTACACGTCATGAGGTAAAACCCCCTGTTATGTCTGTGTTCATGAATGGGATTTATCTCCGTATTAAGTCTAAACAATAATATATGCTCAAAACGATATTTTCTTTCCTTTCAAACACTTTGTCAATTTGATTTAAACTTATCTTCATATAACATTTTACCCACACATGTTTTCAAAGAGAAGGATAGTCAAGTCAGTTTGGAAATAACTCTTATTTCTTAAACCTTTCCCTCATATAGACGCTTTCTGACGCCTCTGCAGCAGTCGTTTTTTTTAAAACATACTGACAAAAGAAGAAATTGCACAAAACGTGCAATTTCTCCGTTTGTCACAATGTTTCCACTTTTAGTCATAGGTTATCCATTCAATTATGGAGATTTTCCATTTTTTGACAAAATATGTTCAAAGTCGTCTGCAGCATAATTGTCGTATGTGGGAAAGGGTTAATGTGGGTGAAAAGAGGACACTTTGAAAATTAAAACTGTGTGTATACGTTTTCTCTTTTTAGTTTTTGTTTTCATGACAACCCCCCTTCTCCACCCCACCCCCTTCCTTCCAACAAACCTAAAAAACCCTCCCCAATCCCCCCCCTCCCCCCAATCTCCCCCCCCCCAATCCCGCACCCCCTCCCCCACACAACAATAACCCCA
Source organism: Serripes groenlandicus (assembly GCA_031761405.1). Taxonomy (NCBI): domain Eukaryota; kingdom Metazoa; phylum Mollusca; class Bivalvia; order Cardiida; family Cardiidae; genus Serripes; species Serripes groenlandicus. The sequence continues at coordinate 28,262,457 of JASEVX010000009.1, read as the reverse complement.
ACAAATAAACAACACCAAACACCTTTTGCCTGACGAAACTTAATTGTGGGTTTACTGCACCATTAACGGTAGCGTTAGCAATTTATAATAAATAGAAAAACAATCATTTAGCTAAACAGGACAGCGATTTAATCAGGATATTGTATTTTTGAGTTCTATTATCAAAATTATTTCTTTGATGTTGCTCTGACTGATATCATCTGATATTTGTTTAAACATGTTCAGTTGTGCACCGATAATTGTTCTTAATCCAACAACTTTCGCGTTGTTTACGAAATCAAAGGCTTTGGCACTAATGAAAACAAACACATAACACTTCTGACTGAACAGCTTATAATCAGAATGTGGCTAATTTTCCTTTCCGGCATGAAGCGTCGTCTGTTACTATGGCATCACATGAAAACAAGAAAATGTTGAGGACTGGATATGTCTTTATCCATACAATTGTAGGACCAGTTTGCACGTCCAAGTCCAATATTTCATTTCATTTTATTTAACATAGTTTGGTCACAGAAGAAATATTGAATTCTTCCCTTCATACAGACGATACGAGCCGTTCCGTGAGCAAACCGACATAATGGCATCTGCGTAATGTATCGACCCAGATCAGCCTGCGCAGACATCGCAGGCTAATCCGGGCCGACACATTCCGTATCAGGGTCGATAGAGGTATAGAGTAATGATTCCTGAAACAGAAAATCCACAGGAGGCGAACATTGTCTTTCCGGGTTAGCCTATGCGGCATGATTAGGCTGATCCGGGTCGATACTTTACGCAGAGTCCACAATGTTGGTTTTCTCGCGAGACGGCTCTTATATGACGCTTTTGCGGCAGACAACTTTTGAAAACATTGTGGCAAATGGAGAAAATACCCATATTGAGCAATTTCTCATTTTGCCACAGTGTTTTCAACTCTATTCAATCATTATACTTTCATTTTCAGAGATTCTTCATATTTTTGCCGATATGTCGTCTGCGACGGATATGTTGTCTGGGGGGGGGAAAAGGGGGTTAAAATAGTAGTAGGACATTCATCTCCTTGTGGAATGGAAGAATCAAGTGCAATCTGCTTTAAAACTATCCCAGAAAAAATGTGTCATTTCTGAACAGGTTGTAACTATAATTTCGAAAAAGGGATGAAACATTTTGGAATCATTTTACGAAAAGCTGTCTGCATCATAGGCGTCAGAAAACGTGTTATTCAGGACCACGGTAAAATGTCTACTGGCTAGTTTATCTTTTTTGCAACGGGCTAAGGTCTAATGTACTTGCAGACGTAAATCTGGTGATGATTTGCACATTTGTTTGAAATGACACGGTATTCTGTATTTCTGTTTAGATCTAATGTGCCAGGCTGGTCGCCAAAAATAGCAAATTTAGAAATGGGAAAGACATTTAGAGTGTAAAGACCTTAGGATGTGACGTATACATTTCTTCATTTCTGAGACTAATGAAATAATTATCCAGCCCGCTTTGCTTAACTCTTTCAGCGCCGAATTGTTTAAAGTAGACTCTCCCATGTTCAAAATCGGGTGTGTCCATTTCTCAATTTACGAACATTTTGGACTATTTTGTTAACAACTAAAAGGCAAACAATGCTGATTTCAGGTGAGACAGCTCGTTACGAGCTGATTCACCTGAATCTGCATTGTTTGCAAAAACCTCAATATTGCCTGTGGCGCTGAAAGAGTTAAAATACTTTGTTCAAAGGGCATTCGTCCTCAGTAACAGGCCGCCTACGCTTATAAGCTATTTATGTCTTGTTCAGGGAGAATGCCACTACAAATGATGGACCGAGGGCAGGTGGACTAGTATGTCATGCAAAAACAACCAATAATGAGTTATACTTAAGATGGGAACTTTATTAATGCCATAACTATGCTATATGATAACAGATAAGTATAGGCTATTAAGCCAATTTGTGAAGACAAAAGACGCTAGTCACAATGGCCTTTGTCAAGAATCGGAAAGAATAAACGGCGAAACCGGGGGTCGAACTCACGACCCTCGCTTTGATAGCCATCGTCGTCACCGACTGGGATCGAGTCTCGACTAGAATATTTGGAAGTCATGATGTTGAACAGAGAGGATGCATTTCAGACCGCACAACTTGCAGACTGATCATAATCTTCCTGGTCACGAACTCCAGAAATCGATTCTACTTTTTGGAGCGAGAGTATTGTGAACGGGAGCTCAGAGTTCGATCCCCGGTCGGGTCAATTCAAAATGGTAGCAATTACTTTCTTTCTTTGCGAGGTTATGGGAATAGCATTACCACTGATTCGTCGGTGCTGGGTAGTTCTGTCAATGCTGGTGTAAACGGTGTAAACACCAGTCAAACCTGCCAACAAACAACACCTGAGATAGGATTCGATTTGTAACTAAATTACTGCAACAATAATTAAAACGTTAAAACATATGTTAACGAATTATTGACGGGTATCGCTTCGTATTCGAAGCGTTATTTGACGATTATTGCAGTTTCGCTTTGGCGCGGATGTAAAACGGTAAATACAAGCCAAGAAGCTTTGTCGTAAACCTGTGTATAATTGATTTACTTCGGATATGCCAGTCTATTAGATTCCATGGCAATACGATTTATTCTATGAAAAACATTTGAGCCGTGTCCGACAAAATAGGGGTCTTTTTGCTTTTGTTGGTACGATAGTTTACCCCGTTTCCAACAACTTTCAGTTATATGAGCTGAGAAAACCAACTGTATGGCCTCTGCGTAATGTATCGATCCGGATCAGTCCGCGCAGACTGAGCCGGGCCGACACATTCCGTCTCAGGGGTATAGAGGTATAGAGTAATGATTCCTGAAACAGCAAATCCACAGGAGGCGGAAAGTGTCTATCCGGGTAAGCCTGCGTGGTATGGTTATGCTAATCCGGGTCGATACTTTACGCAGAGTTCACAATGTTGGTTTTATGGGGGAATATTAGACATACGGTCCAACCTGTGTTTAAAGACCACCCATGGGAAGAGAACAATCTGGTCTTTGCACACAGGTGGTCTTTAATTGCAGGGTTATTTTATGCATAAAATGAATAATTGCGAAATTTAAGGTATGGATGCTATAGACAGAGAATTGCTATACAATACAAAGGTGGTCTTTAGCATAGGCCTGACTGTATTTCCAGACAACTGTTCGTTAACCAAATAATAACTGAATACATAATGGTATAACTACACGGATAGTACTATAAGAGCTGATTGTCATAACGGGACACTTGAACCTTTAAAGTACTAGACCCCGACACTATCAAACCCGTTCTCCGCACTTAGAAAATCACCTTTATGCTCTAACAAAATACTTCTGGTTTGTCAATTCTGAGAAATAATTTTGTTTCTGACAGTTCTGATTCACGAGAACATATTCTGTACAAAGTATTAAACTTAAACAGTTCGAGCCTTGTAGGTCTGTCAAAGTGGTCACATGACTTTAAGAACACGTTTCAATTTGATAAATGAGCCGTCTGGTGAGAAAACCAACATTGTGGACTCTGCGTAAAGTATCGACCCGGATCAGCATAAGCATGCTGCGCAAGCTAACCCGGACAGATACTTTTTTCCTCCTGTGGATTTTCTGTTTCAGGAATTATTACTCTATACCTCTATCCCCCTGAGACGGAATGTGTCGGCCCGGATCAGTCTGCGCGGACTGCGCTGACTGATCTGGGTCGATATATTACGCCGAGGCCATAATGTTGGTTTTCTGGCGGGACGGCTCGAATGTGCAAACAGACGACGTTTGAAAGTGCTGTGGGAAAAAGTAAACCTTTTCCTTAATAAGCCGAGTCCCGGTAGCTCAGTCGGTAACGACGCGGGCTGTCAATCCAGGGGTTGTGAGTTCGAATCCCGGCTCGGCCAACTTTCTTTCCGACGTTTGACAAAAGTCATTGCGACATGCGTCATTCGTCTTCCACCAATGGGCTAAGTCTATGTGGAAAAGCAGCCAGTTGCTTGGGAAGATTGTTATGTGGAGTACCGGTGTGAGAAAACCAGGAAACATGAGTAGGTGAACTGGCCGCCGTGATATGACTGAGAAATTGTTAAAAGGCGTAAAAACCCCAATCAATCAATCAATCAATTTCCTTAATAATAATGTTTTCAAAAGTTACACTTTCCCCTCCGAGATGTTAAAAGCAGACGGCGCTGAAAACGATCGTATCAGGTGAACGGCCAATGTAGCGAGATAATGAGAACGGCAACACGTTATTGTAATTACTGAACGGATGTCCACTAATGTGGAAAAAATATGACCGGAACCGTTATTGAATTATTACAGCATACGTTATTGAATTATTGACGGCCATTGTATTACTGACATGATTTGAGACGGAATTTGACGGTTATTTCTGTCTCGTTTGGCGCGGACACAAAACTGATACAATACACCGGGGGGAATATGTTGTTGTAGCCAAAGTGAAAGTTATGTGACCCTTATTCTGCTGGATCCTGGTAATACCGTAATCATCTTCCCTGATTTGTTATTAAGTTCTCACTTGATTATGAATTGATTGATTGTTTTATGTTTTACGTAGCTTTCAACAATTGTTCAGCTATACAACGGCGTTTCCTGGGAAAGTTATCAATTTTATCCTGTCACGTGTAGCTATTTCGACCCGATAACAGGGTGCCGTATATTTATTTTGATATACGTCAATTGGTCACGTGATAAGCTGGCGGGCACCTGATATCCGGGACTACTTTTTGTTAGCAAGCGTTGCTGTAAATTCCAACTTAAATCGATAAAAACAGCAAATATCGTCGATAAACTTCTCATTTGCTAATACAATATTCATGAAGATAGCTGTTTTTTGTGTTGTATTTTGTTAGAATTTTGAGAACTATTTCTTTCCGCGCATCAATCACGAATGGCTGCTGTTTATTTATGAAACATGACGTCACAATGAAAGGGATGCAATTCAGTAAGTTACATATTTTGAAAGCTGCCATAAAAATAAAAAATAAATGCGACAGGATAAATAGAATAATAGGTTGGTGCCGTGGATTGAGAAAGTTTATCTGGCTCGGCACCGTAATTTATCGGATTCGCCTTCGGCTCACCCGATAAATTACTCCGCCTTGCCAGATAAACTTTCTCAATCCACGGCACCAACCTATTATTCTCTATATCCTAGTCGATTTACCATGATACCAGCCATTCAGTCGTAATGCGTACGATTTACCATGATACCAGCCATTCAGTCGTAATGAGTACCCCGTAACACTGAACGCCAAGGAGGTCAGCCATTATTACATTTTTTTTAAAGTCTTTGGTATGAACCAGCCGGAGATCGAAGTTTTCCCGGTACGAATCCATGAGAACGGGATGAATATTTGGTCACAAGGATTTTACGAACACCAGACTTAAAATCACAACACTAACGTCGACATTTGAAAGATCGAACACATGCGTGCAACCTAACTTCGAGCTCATCTCTGCTTATAAACGGTTATAAACATATGATACAAATAAATGCAGCATGAATTTCCTATGACATCTAATAATAAACACCTGAATATGAAACTACTGAGTGACTTTACTTCATTAGCCCTTTTTGTATAAAATGAGTGTACGTTCGATTTCTTTTTCGACGATAGCTGTTTAACCTCAGTTTTGACCTATATGAACAAATGATCTAGATTTAAGACCAATCAAATATTGTATTTAATGAATAATGTCGAAGAAATAAAGGAAATGAAACGTTTTGATTGGCTCATAGTTAAGTTGGCGATCATACGAGAGGCACTAATAATAAACAATTTCTCATCTTGCAACAATATGTTACAGAGGCATCAGAAAACGTATATATATGTGGGAAAGGGTTACAGAACATAATGAACTATTGCAGACAATTAGCATTTACCACTATTCTATTCTCTAGAGTATGTTAACTATCAAAAGTGACTGTTATTTTAAGTTTTTATTTCATTATTGAGTAATCAATGTTCAGGATCAAATCAGATTCATTATCAGTAATGTCTGCTGTATTTGAAACCAGTGTACTCCTCTGATGGCCAACTGTCTCTTATGTTCTTAACTGCACATGAAGGAATAACCTTCCGGACACCTCTCCCAAGGACATGCCAAACCCATTTTGTGAACCTGCTATAGGCTATGTATATGTACAGTCTGCAAACAACCACACAGTGAATTACTGTAAATCTTATTGTCTGTTAAACTTGCCACATAAGACAAAAATATTGAAAATTTAAATTAAAAATCATTACAAAATAGAGTTAAAAACAGAGTGGCAAAGGTGGAAATTGGTCACTTTGAGCATTTTCTTCTTTTACCACCATGTTCTTTTAAGCTGCATATCTAGCTGGCCTGTCAATGGCTCATATAAATAACCTTTAATCGGACTTGGATCATGTCTTACCAAAATAGCACCTTGATCACCCTCTAACTCATCGATAACCGTATTTATCTCTATCATTCCCATTGTTTATTTTAAGAATGCGGTCTGGATTTACGTCACTTCCGGTTTAAGAGCACCTGTTTAAAAATATCTTCTTAAAATGGGCGGTGCATGATAACCGGTAAATCACACAACTTCAATCGTCTAAAGTATTTTCAGAGAATAAACACGTACACACCATAAGGGTTTGTAACAAATTGAGTTTCCGCGAACAATGTGGAAATACATACAATCAGAAAATGGTAAATGTAATAAGGATATTGTATTATATCCGCCTGATGTATTCGTTATTACACGTGACCGCCCTTTTAGATCCTCCACAGAGACTTCACGCTGGGAGAACGATATTACCGCCATTACAGTGATCTGTCACATATTAAATCCCAATATAGAAGTCTAAATAAGGAGGAGTTAACTGGTATATTCTCAGCAATATCTCTCTTATGACTCAACTAAACCCTATGTTATGGATACTCAAAAGAATCGTTTCTCTTAGACGATTCTTTTGAGTACCCACAACATAGGGTTGGAGGGTCATATAATGATTTAGGTATGTAAACTTCTCTTCTTATAAAGATTTCTGACAATGTACAGGTACGAGTTGACTTTCACGTAAAGTATAGATCCAGACTTACACTGTGTTCGCATATCACTTACACAAGCCTGTTAGCAGATACTGTCAACCCGTGTAGATTATGATAAGACCGAGCAGTTGGACAAGATGATGTGAGCTTACACTGTTCAGAGAATTTTACATTTTCTCATACACAGTTTAGAAATGCAAACTTATACATTTCTCATACACAGTTCAGAAATGCAAACTTATACATTTTCTAATACACAGTTCAGAAATGCAAACTTATACATTTTCTCATACACAGTTGAGAAATGCAAACTTATACATTTTCTCATACACCGTTCAGAAATGCAAACTTATACATTTTCTCATACACAGTTCAGAAATGCAAACTTATACATTTTCTCATACACAGTTCAGAAATTCAAACATATACATTTTCTCGTACACAGTTCAAAAATGCAAACTTATAAAACTTATACATTTTCTCATACACAGTTCAGAAATGCAAACTTATACATTTTCTCATACACAGTTCAGAAATGTAAACTCATACATTTTCTCGTACACAGTTCAGAAATGCAAGCTTATACATTTTCTCATACACAGTTCAGAAATTCAAACATATACATTTTCTCGTACACAGTTCAAAAATGCAAACCTATAAAACTTATACATTTTCTCATACACAGTTCAGAAATGCAAACTTATACATTTTCTCATACACAGTTCAGAAATGTAAACTCATACATTTTCTCGTACAGAGTTCAGAAATGCAAGCTTATACATTTTCTCATTTTCTCATACACAGTTCAGAAATGCAAACTTATGCATTTTCTCATACATAGTTCAGAAATGTAAACTTATACATTTTCTCGTACACAGTTCAGAAATGTAAACTTATACATTTTCTCATACACAGTTCAGAAATGTAAACTTATACATTTTCTCGTACACAGTTCAGAAATGCAAACTTATACATTTTCTCATACACAGTTCAGAAATGCAAACTTAGGCATTTTCTCATACACTGTTCAGAAACTCATACATATCCCCATACACAGTTCAGAAATGCAAACTTATACATTTTCCCATACACAGTTCAGAAATGTAAACTTATACATTTTGTCGTACACAGTTAAGAAATGCAAACTTATACATTTTCTCATACACTGTTCAGAAACTTATACATTTTCTCATACACATTTTAGAAATGCAAACTTATACATTTTTTCTTACACAGTTCAGAAATGCAAACTTAACATTTTCTCGTACACAGTTCAGAAATACAAATTTACTCATTTTCTCATTCACAGTTTAGAAATGCGAACTTATACATTTTTTCATACACAGTTTAGAAATGCAAACTTATACATTTTGTTCGCACACAGTTCAGAAATGCAAACTTATGCATTTTCTCATACATTGTTCAGAAACTTATACATTTCTCGTACACAGTTCAGAAATGCAAACTTATACATTTCTCGTACACAGTTCAGAAATCCAAACTTATACATGTTCTCGTACACAGTTCAAAAATTAAACTTATAGATTTTCTCGTACACAGTTCAGAAATACAAACGTATAGATTTTCTCGTACACAGTTCAGAAATACAAACTTATACATTTTCTCGTACACAGTTCAGAAATGCATACTTATACATTTTCTCATGCACAGGCTCAAATATGCTTAATTTTTAATCTGATCCGTTTACCTCATAGTTGGTTCTATTGACGCCTATTTAAAAAAAAAAAAACCGAGAGGAATACTTTAACATTTCGGATTGTGGAATCTATTTCCATATGTTTAACTGTTTCGCTGTCGAATTACACAAAGTCGACTCTTCTATGATGAAAATTGGACCATTTCATTTTTAGTCCAACAGAAAAGTTGGTAAAATTCAATGTCTAAGTGGCAAGCAATGCAGAGGTCAGGAGAGACAACTAGTTATGAGATGTTTCTCATGAATCTGCATTGTTTTCAAAAGCCTTTAATTGCCCTTGGCATCGTAAGCGTTAATGACACAATGTTAACAAATGTGTGCAGAAAAAAATAGAATAGTCTAAATTTGAAGTCCCAATGAAGCCCATATGAAGTGACAACATTTATTTCCTGTTTCTTTCGATTTAAAATATCATTCATCTAATTCTCCCGTATAACAGGCTCATGCAACTTAGCTTAATGTCAAGTGTTGCATTGTTGCATTTAATTAAAATTACAAAAAAATACTTGATTTAAATTGAGGGTCGTAATTATGTACACATTTCACCAAATCTGCATCATCTGCATTTTCTATCATTAAAATGTGATGAGGATTCAGGGCTCGATGTTCCTCTCCGTTGACATATAAATGTCACAGAAGATGAATAGATGTATCTCGTTATTTGTCAGTGTTTCCTCATATAGCAAAATCAGTCGACTTTCTCAATTTCCTTTTGTCTGAAGTATATGCTATATACGTCAGTGTCAATAGTATTCCTGTTTATATCGTGCTAAGCTTATTAGAACTGCATGTATTTTCACTCATTAAAGTTTTATCGGAGTACTGGCGCTAACACACAGCATTTTTCCACTCTTTCCGTTAAGGAACTGTTAACCCTTTCCCTCATATAGACGCTTTCTGACGCCTCTGCAGCAGGCGGCTTTTTGAAAACATAGGGACAAAAGAAGAAATTGCTCAAAATGAGCAATTTATCCTTTTGCCACAATGTTTTCCACTTTTCGTCATAGGTTATCCATTCAATTATAGAGATTTTCTATTTGTTGACAAAATATGTTACAATTCGTCTGCTGCAGAATTGTCGTATGAGGGAAAGGGTTAACATAATTGAAACATTGGTCCTACTCATAGACTGTTGTGCGAAATATGATCAGTTTCACGAGAAAACCAACATTGTCGACTCTGCGTTAAAGCATCGACCCGAATCAGCCAAAGCAAGCCACGCAGGCATACCCGGACAGACACTTTTCACCTCCTGTGGATTTTCTGTTTCATGAATCATTACTCTATACCTCTATTGCCCTTAGACGGAATGTGTCGGCCCGGATTAGCCTGTGCGGACTGCGCAGGCTGATCTGAGTTGAGACATAACGCACAGTCCATAATGTTTTTTTTTTTAGGGAACGGCTCAATTATTATAAGCATAGCGTCCCATTAGCCGGTAGCGACGCACGCTGTCAATCCGGGGGTTGAAAGTTTCGAACACCAGCTCGGCCAACATTCTCTCCGACGTCTGGCAAAAGCCGATACGACATGCGTCATTCGTTTTTCACCAATGGGCTAACATTTTTTTTAGAAAAGCTTTCAGTTGCTTGAAAACATTGTTGTGTCGAGTACTAGTATGAGAACATCAAGAAATACATTTGTTAGGCAACTGGCCGCCTTGATATGACTGAAACATTGTTGAAATCGGCGTTAAACCCCATTCAATCAATCAATAGTCTTACACGACCCGTGTTTAATCTCCTCTTTGATCATACGAACTACTTTAAACATGATTGTAGTGTGTTTTTCCTAAACGCCCTTGATTTGTAAAATAGCTAAACGACAGTTCTTTGGTTAGGTTTTACGTACAGACCTGTATGTAGTATAGCCCAGTCGTCAATTAAGAGGACGTGCCTTAATTCTATATTATATTTCATCGAAAGCCCAGCTTTACTGACGTGCTGTTCCTAGATCTATTGAATATAAACATAAACAATATAATACTCGGCCAAATAAGCCTTATGTAATTTTTCAAACATTTAGACTGTTTTACATTTATAACATCAGGTATATTTGATAAAACTGCATGTTCTTAATGATTATATGTATCTGCGTCCAAAGGTCAAGACTAAGTTGATTGTGTAGACTAATACTGGTATCATCATGAAGAGAAGTAGGAGAAGAATAAAAAGTAGAAAAAGAAAATAAAGACGAAGAAGAAAAAGAAAAAGG
>JASEVX010000009.1:28189011-28249011 GCA_031761405.1 Serripes groenlandicus | reverse complement strand
TCAAATAACATTATCATGATCTTTTTTGGGGGATATTTTAACCTTTTAAATACAGTTTTGTTGAATCCATGATGAACTATTTTTCACGCGCAGTCTCACCCTAAAATGCGTTGTTGGGTGTTTAAAGCAATGTTCAACTCCGAATAAAATGGTTTTACTACTATGACCAGGGGCTAAAGTCCCATGCCAAAAAAACGGAAAAGGAGAAATTAATTAAAGTGCGCAATCTCCCACAATGTTTTCCTCTTTGTCTTTAAACAACTTTTCATCTATGGCTTAAATGATGTTGTTTCTGTCTTTGATTGTTTGAAGGTTTAACGTCGCTTTCACCAATGTTTAACCCTTTCCCTCATATAGACGCTTTCTGACGCCTCTGCAGCAGACGGCTTTTTCAAAACATAGTGACAAAAGAAGAAATTGCTCAAAACGAGCAATTTCTCCTTTTGCCACAATGTTTTCCACTTTTAGTCATAGGTTATCCATTCAATTATGGAGATTTTCTATGTTTTGACAAAATACGTTCAAAGTCGTCTGCTGCAGAATTGTCGTATGAGGGAAAGGGTTAAGTTATATAACGGGCATTCGTTGGGTAAATTACCAGAATTACCGAGAACATATGTTCTAACATTGCTGCATCAATCGTAATGCTCTCCCTGCAAATGTGAGCTCCAATCAGTCGTTTCGATACACGTTTTTAATTTGGACGTGCCTAATACCAGGTCAGAGTTTAAAAGGAGAACGTCTATCATTGTGAAGATTGATTGAGTGCAGGTATACTCCGCTTTCAACATTCTTTTCAGTTATATCACGGCGTTTCCTGCGTAATTTAACAGTACTAATGGTACATTTATCATGACACCAGTCAGTCATTCGAAATGTTAACACCGCAACCCTTAGCGCCATGGAGGGCAGCCATTTCTACCATTTTAAAGTCTGTCATTGTGTGTAGATTACCAAAGGCATATCCGTTGACATTTTTCGGCAATAGCTGTTTAACCTCAGTGTTGACCTAAATGTTAAACAAATGATCTAGATTGTAGACCAATCAAATGTTGTATTTAATGAATAATGTTGAAGAAATAAAGGAAATGAAACGTTTTGATTGGTTCATAGTTAAGTTGGCGATCCTACGAGAGGCACTAATAAGATGAAGTTTTAAAATGAAAAGTTCTGCATACTAATTTTTAATTGTTTTCCTTAAGAAATAAATTTCAGTGAAAAAAATCAGTGAAAACGTATGAAATATAATATTTAAGAGCAAAATATTAATTATTTTTGAAACACGATAAGTTTTCAGTTATTTATCGTCAATTGAAACGTATACACCTCTTGGGAGCCTCGCGTAATTTCCAGTCATGTGGCGTATTTTCGGTCTTGAAAATCTTTTTATAGGAACTAAAGCTGGATGGAGATGGCCGATTAGCCTTTTGTAAACATATAGAACCTTTCTAATATTCAAGTCAACTAATATGCGCATGTTCCATTTCTTAGTGTTTTCTCATATTGATCTCCGTTTATATTTTTTAAAGATATTTCTTGTTTCATATTCAACGGTTTTGTTCAGAGTAGGCGTAACCGTCTTGGAATAATGTTAAGTGTTTGACCATATTTTTAGTACACATAGGTTCATTCCTTACGTATAATGACGATTTTATCTTGGTGACTTATTGCCCTAAACATGATTTGTACGTGTTTTTATGGAATCTGTTGTATATGTTTGATGTATGCATGTAACAATAATAAATAATTTACTTACTTACTTAATAAATTACTTATAAAGACATCAGACAGATTCTCCAACAAGTTGAAAAAAAATGCTTGATCATAAGATGCTATTAAGTCGAAATTCCTTCAGATGGAAGGTGAAACATATTTCCCTTTTCGATGATCCTGTCTCTTCAGTCTTGAAGCCCAAATATCATGTTACAAAATGATAGCATTTACCAATATTTTTGACGCGTCTAGCGATTTGGGGTCTTAATGCATCTGCGAACAGTGATGACTCAGACGAGCCTGTGTATCCGCATAGTATCATCAGAGTCGTCATTGTCCACCAATGTGTTAAATAGGCCTTTTCTGGGAAGAAATTAAACGACTCAGTTGTCAATCGTTTTCCAACCAACAATGAGGAAAAGCAGCCAGTTGCTCGGGAAGACTGAAGACTGCTATAAGCAGCATGGTATGAGAATGGTATGAGAAATCAAGGAAATATATGGTTAGGATAACTGAATGTCGTTATATAAATCGAAAAAAAATCGGTGTTTTAAGGCCTATGAACGTAATGTTCCATTTCCTTTGTCATATTTGTGTAAAAGAAGATTTGTTTCACGTATTTTTATATTTTCTTAGAAATTGTTTCCCTTGTGCAATTGTGGCATCAAAATGATGCTGCTGTACATAACTTGAGCCAGGTCAAATGAAAACCGACATTCGCAGTTTTTTTAAATGGCTGGCAGTACCGACCAAACTGTTCACTTGTTATGGTTGGTTATGTATATTGCAATGCGTGTTATCCCGGAGCCTGTATATAAGTATAGATTGTGAATAAACTGAGCAGATCACATAGAAATGCAGACTGATCCGGATGTTCTCTGGTCGGAAAATATCGAAGGTCTGTTTTCGCGAGACCTGGTTCAATTTGTACATTGCGTACGATGCATAAGCATAGCGGAAAATTTGCATTTTTATTTTAATGACATCCACTCCCATTATTCCAGCAGTAACATGATACTGTTTGCGCCAGTTGCTTGCTTTTTATGCTTCCCGAATGTCTGAGTGTGTTAATTATTGGAAGAAGTTGCTACTAGTAATTTGGGGTCGCTCATGTTTGGTAACATGTATGGTTATACTCGCCTACCACCGTTGGGACAACACTTGCATATTTTTGTCAAAAGATGTATTTAGTTCCATATAACGTTCACGCGGACAGATTTGCCATCATGCAAGGTTACACTCGCATACCGAAGGCTTGGCATGAAATGGTTGTAGCTAAAAACCTATTTTGAAAACACTGGTTTAGGGGCAATTTTGACCCCTTTGTAAACAATGCAAATTTAGGTGCCATTGCTCAGAACGAGCAATGGCACCTAAATTTCCGTTGTTTAACAAGACAAATGATTTAACGATTATAAAGACTTTATGGCGAGGTGATTAACCTTGGTTAAAAAATACCAATTTTAGTTATAACCGTTTGATTTCAAGCCCTCGATACAACTGTAAGGAATACATACATTTCGTTCAATATAACAAACAGGCGGACAGTAGGTTACACGCGCATACAACTGCTGTTACTACACTAACATGTTTTTGTACAAAGATGCATTCAGTTCTGTATAAAATACAAACAGACAGGTTTGGCATAATGTACGGATTAACATGCCCTTAACTGTTGGGACTACACTTACATATGTTTGTACAAAGATGCATTCAGTTCTGTATAAAATACAAACAGACAGGTTTGGCATAATGTACGGCTTAACATGCCCTTAACTGTTGGGACTACACTTACATATGTTTGTTTGAAGATGCATTCAGTTCTGTATAAAATACAAACAGACAGGTTTGGCATAATGTACGGCTTAACATGCCCATAACTGTTGGGACTACACTGACATATGTTTGTTTAAAGATGCCTTCCGTTCTATATATCATACATACATGTACGGACAAGTTTGGCATACTGTACGGTAACACTTGCATGTAACTGTTGGGTTTACACTTACATGTGCTTGTCGAAAGATGCACTCAGTACAATATAACTTACAGGTGGACAGTGTAGACCATGATGATACGCTGACACTGTATGCAAAAGAACTCATACCACAGGGCCCAGTTATACTTGAGGCATATTTGATCATTCCAACTCCCTACCCCCTTATATTCTGTAAAACATTAATAGTATAATGTATTCAAGTAAATGACTAAGTTGACACAAATAGTACCCTTGCTGACCAACGATGATGAAATATGCTTTTAAGTATGTGTTTTTAAAAGTATTACTTAGCGCTAAGTAAGGTTGTTGGAATTGGACCCATATCGCCAAAAGCAGTTCAAATGGGTTTGATATCAATGTCAGGGATCTAAATGTAATTGAAGCATCTGTTTATAGGACTTAAAGTTATATGTGATAGAAGTTTACGGCGGCTTAAACATAGCCTGCTGAATACCTCAGTGGAATCATCTCCCTTGACTGTTTACGATTGATTGGAAACC
Organism: Serripes groenlandicus; assembly: GCA_031761405.1. Classification (NCBI taxonomy): domain Eukaryota; kingdom Metazoa; phylum Mollusca; class Bivalvia; order Cardiida; family Cardiidae; genus Serripes; species Serripes groenlandicus. Next base: position 28,244,799 of record JASEVX010000009.1, on the reverse strand, counting down.
ACTGAGTGGTATCATCTCCCTTGATTGTTTACGATTGATTGGAAACCACTGAGTGATATCATCTCCCTTGATTGTTTACGATTGATTGGAAACCACTGAGTGATATCATCTCCCTTGATTGTTTACGATTGATTGGAAACGACTGAGTGTTATCATCAACCTTGATTGTTTACAATTGATTGGAAACCATTGAGTGGAATAATCTCCCTTGATTGTTTACAATTGATTGGATACCACTGAGTGGCATCATCTCCCTTGATTGTTTATGATTGATTGGAAACCACTGAGTGGTTTCATCTCTCTTGTTTGTTGAAATTGATTGGATACCACTGAGCGGGGTCTGCGGGATGTTGTACAAATGTACCCACATATTATACTGTCCGAGTGTGCATGCTGATCTGGGTATAAGTAGTTTTTACTTACAATATAAGATGACAGGCGTTAACCCTTTCCCTCATACGACAATTCTGCAGCAGACGACTTTGAACATATTTTGTCAAAAAATAGAAAATCTCTATAATTGAATGGATAACCTATGACTAAAAGCGGAAAACATTGTGACAAAAGGAGAAATTGCTCGTTTTGAGCAATTTCTTCTTTTGTCACTATGTTTTAAAAAAGCCGTCTGCTGCAGAGGCGCCAGAAAGCGTCTAAATGAGGGAAAGGGTTAAATTAAAGGATAAAACATGCAAAGTGTAACATAGAGAAAAATCCTATATAACGTTCAATCATTTATCATAGAAAACAGTGTTTTTTTACAGAGGTTCTACAATCGTATGTCACACATATTACTTCTATTTTAATTTTATAAACACACACTATTACCACTATAGAAGAGGAATCCGCTGTGGTCGAGTGGTTAGCGTCGGGGATTTCGAAACTGAGTGTCCCGGGTTCGATCCCCAGTCGCGGCACCTCGGTCATGGTGGAGTGCCCTTGGGCAAGGCACATTTTCTAGCCTAGTACTGGTTTGTTTACCCAGGGATGATGAATAAGTGAACTGTCGCCGTGATATAACTGAAATAATGTTGAAGGCGGCGTAAAACCCAAATAAATAAATAAATAAATAAACCACTATAGAAGCATGAGTTTAATGTTTGTTTACACATTAAGTAGGTTATGTTGCTGTGCCATCATAACGTGGTGCAAGTATAGTGAGCACATTATACGGTAGTCATTGTTGTTCTCAAACGTTATTTGAATAGACAGGATGAACTAACTATCTACGGTATTGAGTTGTAGACGAGACAGTTGTAATAATAGATGGCTGGTCTTATGGGTGTTGGCGAAGATTTTCAATACCGCTATTTAACTGTTTTACTTGATGTCATACGTTCAGTGTTGTCTGGTTTAAGAGTGTCTGAGGACTAAATGATTCATTTGAAGTATTGCGGTCGAAATTTAAACTTCCTTGGGAAATATATCATTGATTGATTGTGGTTTAACGCCGTATTTAAACATGTTTCCAGTTCCATCCCGGCGGCTAGTTCACCTACTCATGTGTTTCTTGACTTTCACACACCAGTACTCCACACAACATACTTTCGAAGCAACTGGCTGGTACTACATATAGACTGTAAGCCTATTGGTGCAAGACGAATGATGCAAGTCACAGTGACTTTTGTCAATCGTCGGAAGGAATGTTCGCCAAGCCGGGATTCGAACTCACAAGACCTGGGTTGACCGCCTGCGTCGCTACCGACTGAATCACCGGGACTCGGGGAATAGAGCATATCTGGCGTCGTGCGAAACAGTCATTTCACTTGCAGCGTTGAACAAAAATATAATGCAAATTTATGATCGACTCATCATATCCAACCAGTAATGTTCTATGTTAATGTATATAAGTCTAAAATTTCCGCCTGGGGTCCGGGAGGTTCGATCCCCGGCCTGGTCAAACCAAATACTTTAAAATCAGTATTAATGGTTGCCCTACTTGACGCTCATTGTTGCGCGGTTAGCATTACGTAGAACATAGAACATATAACATAGAACAACAACAAAACCTAAAATATAAAGTGAAATTCGTCATCAATTTCATTAGCATTACAATAGACTCTGTCTGGGTGTTCAATTTTGTTTCTTCCATATCTGCTAGTTTCAATCCTTAATCTTTGTGGATAAATACGCATCTGAGTCAGCAGATATCTATACTGGCTATTGCTTATCATATCTAATATAAGTATGCTTCATATTTAAAGGCTGTTTTAATATGCTTATAAGTAAAAAGGCTACCATTATTTAACATATCACCTCTCCAATTGTGTACAAAACAGTTACTTGATCTTTGTTTCAAACCATTTTTTAAAAAACCCATGTTTTGTTTACATTATGTGGATTTTGCCATATATAACCATAGCCATTTTAACATAAAAGATTTTTAACTCTGCTAGCCCAGTTTTGTTTTCCATTAAAACAGTCTAACAATTAGCACTTCTATGATACTTGAATTATACAATTATTAGAATTGACTACTTTAACCCTTTCAGCGCCAAAGGCAATATTTAGGTTTTTGAAAACAATACTGATTCAGGCGAGTCAGCTCGTAACGAGCTGTCTCACCTGAAATCAGCATTGTTTGCCTTTTAGTTATCAAAATAGTCCAAACTTGTATTACATGAGAAATGGAGACGCCCGATTTTGAACATGGAAGAGTCTACTTTAAACAATTCGGCGCTGAAAGAGTTAAACCAATTACGACTGACTAGCTGGTGTCAGGATACACGGACCAGGAGTATCGGTAAGTTACCTAGGAAACGCTGTGATAATTACTGAAAGTGGGGTTAAACACCAAACAATCAATCAATCAAATAAACGTGCGTACTGGCGTACTATAATATGTCGCTTCATGTCATCGAAATGGAAATTTATATTTTCAGTGGACATTTTTATTTAATGAGGACATTTCCATTTTGGATTTTTTTAAATATAACTCTTTCCTACATACAGATGCTCTATGACGCCTCTCCGGCGCAGACGACCTTTGAACACATTGTGGCAAATGGAGAAATTGCTCACGATTAGCAATTTCTCCATTTGCCACATTGTTTTCAACTTTATTTAATAAAGCAATAGTATATATTTTCTATATATTTGCTTAGATTTTGTAAAAGTCGTCTGCTGCAGATTTGTTGTATGTGGGAAAGGGTTAATGAAGACATTTCTATTTCATTTGGAAACTTTATATTTGATGTAGATATTTCTATTTCATTTGGAAACTTTATATTTGATGTAGACATTTCTATTTCATTTGGAAACTTTATACTTGATGTAGACATTTCTATTTCATTTGGAAACTTTATATTTGATGTAGACATTTCTATTTCATTTGGAAACTTTATAGTTAATGTAGACATTTCTATTTCACTTGGAAGGTTTACACTTTATGTAGACATTTGTCTTTCACTTGGAAATATTTTTCTCAAGATATGTCATTATTTCCGAAGCATTTATTGATTGAAAGATTACTGTTTAACACCGTTTTCAACAATTGTTAAGTCATACTACGGCGACAAGATCACCTACCAATAAGTATCTAGCTTTTACACACCAGTATCCAACATTATAGTCTTGTTCAAGCAACGGGCTGCTTTTTCCACATAGACGAATTAGGCCAGTCGCATTGAATTAGTCGGAAAGAATATTTTCTGAGCAGGTGTTCGAACCCACACCTTCTGGTTTGTCAGCCCTCGTCGCTACCCACCGAGCTACAAGGGATCCGCCCAAAGTATTGACTGTCAATTGGCTGATAACACAGAACACAATCTGCGTAGGAAACAAGTAACATAGTATTCATACGAAAAAGTCAGACCGCATCGATGGTGAAGTGGTAGAGCGTCCGTCTCGGTGTGGGAGGCGGGTTCGGTCCCCAGTTTAGTCATACCAAACAAAGACTGCATAAATGGTAGTGGATGGCTTTCCCTTCTCAGCTCTCAGGATTGTGGACTGACTCGCTGGTATCAGGATAAATGGTCCAGTAATACTTGATGTATTACTTGAATACTGGAAAATAAATGAAAGTGGTGTAAAACACAACACAAACAAATCAAACACACGAACAACCGAGTGACCTTTTCTTTATGACATATGAGCCGTTCCACGATAAAAAACTAACATCGTGGACTCTGCGTAAAGTATCGACCGGGTCAGCCTAAGCATGCCACGCAGGCAAACCCTGATAGACAACTTTCGCATCCTGTGGATGTTCTGTTTTAGGAATCATTACTCTATACCTCTACTCCCCTGAGACGGAATAAAGTCGGCCCGCATTAGCCTACGCGGACTGCGCAGGCTGATCTGGGTCGATACATTACGCAGAGTCCATAATGAAAGTTTTCTCGCGGAACGGCTCATATGATGACGACATAGACACTGTTATTGACGGTCCGTCTCTAGTCTAAGATATACCGAGGGTGAATATCAATTTATATTTATCTTCACTTACACAAAATAGGCCTACTACAACTAGCTTACGATGTCTGGCGACGATTTATCGTCTCTCTGGCATCAAATAGGATTAGTCGATTTGAACGAGATTTCGTCTATTTTTGAAACTATTTATAACTCCTGTTTGTTTTCTTTCTAGCTTGACCTTTTATTTATAACATCACTTGACCACGGACGGATACATTATTCAGACATGTGTCCTCGTAATTAGGTAGATATCTATGGTACATTCGTGAATGTCCGAGGGCTAGCAATGCACACCAACCTATATAACTACAAGACGAATTTTGATGCAGAGCATCAAAGGACGCCGCGCATGATTTTGAAGCATGACTTAAAGGAAGCAGATGTAGTTCAGTACATTTAAATAACGTGTGAAAACAGACAGGATGTAAATATTTCCAACAAGAAGGCCAAATGTCCCTTTATCATAACCAAAAAGGCCAAGATGTGCCTATATTGCTCACCTGGCTACCATAGCCTATAATAAAAGGTTACCATACAACATGAAGTTTCTTAATTTTTTACCAATACACGGTTTCAAATCGATATCTCGAAATGTTCGAGAAAAAAAAAAAAAAAAAAAAAAATCAAGATATCGCAAATTTCTGAGATAACGAGAAAAAAAAAATATAAAAAAAAATAATCGAGAAATCGAAATGTTCGAACATATTGCTATCTTTTTTTTTTATATTTATTTTTTTCGATATCTCGAACGGAAAGTTCGAGATATCGAAAGTTCGAGATATTGGAAAGTTCGAGATATCGAAAGTTTCGAGATATCGATATGTTCGAGTCATCGGTATGTTCGAGATATCGATATGTTCGAGTTATCAATATGTTCAAGTTATTTGACCAATAAGACATTCGTTTTTTGCGTGTACAATGACCTCAGACTTGTAAATTTCGTACCTAAACCTCTTAATTTGCGAATGTCTAATCGAATGTCTAATGTCTAACTGATCAATTAGACATTCGTTTTTTTAATGTACATTGATCTCTGATGAATTTGGAACCTAAGTATAGTAATTTGCGAATGTCTAATCGAATGTCTAATGTCTAACTGACCAATTAGACATTCGTTTGTTGCACGTACAATGACCTCCGACGAATTTGGTACCTAAATCTCTTAATTTGCGAATGTCTAATCGAATGTCTAATGTCTAACTGACCAATTAGACATTCGTTTTTTGATTGTACGTTGACCTACGACGAATTTGGAACCTAAATATCGTAATTCGCGAATGTCTAATCGAATGTCTAATGTCTAACTGACCAATTAGACATTCGTTTTTTGCATGTACAATGACCTCCGACGAATTTGGTACCTAAATCCCTTAATTTGCGAATGTCTAATCGAATGTCTAATGTCTAACTGACCAATTAGACATTCGTTTTTTGAATGTACAATGACCTCCGACGAATTTGGGTTATAGATCTTGTAATTTGCGAATGTCTAATTGAATGTCTAATGTCGAATTAGACATTCGATATTTAACATTTGCGATTTTTCTGAATGTCTAATTGAATGTCTAATGTCTAATTAGACATTCGATAATCAAAATTAGCGAATGTCTAATCGAATGTCTAACGTCTAATTAGACATTCGAATATTTTTTTTGAATGTCTAATGTCTAACGTCTAATGCTCTGCCAACTTCACACACTTTTATAAATAGGCAAAAACATCCGGCGAATTTTGGGCCCGTAAACTAAACAATTAAAAACGCGTAGCCTAGAAAGTTTGGGAAAAGTGAACTTTTTCTCTGAGCTTTGATGAATTGGGTCAGGGCCGTAAACCAAACAATCAAAAACAGCGTAGCCTAGACAGTTGGGGAAAAGTTATTAAATACAAATTAAATGTGTATAAAGTTTTGTAATAACAGTAGAAGACAAACGTATTTTGTATCTTGTTGTTTCTTAAATCAGTTAATACAATTTATTGATTCATAAAGGTTGTTTTTTTCAATCAAACAACAGAGGTTTTTTTAACAATAATAACATTGGTTTCTCCCTTTTCGATTACGTCACCCCATGGTACAAAATTAAAACCTATCCCATACTGACGCCGCGCTCCCACGCGGCGTCAATAACTGTAGCTATATTAGCTTCACGCTACTTTACCTTTAACCCTTTCAGCGCCGAATTGTTTAAAGTAGACTCTTCCGTGTTCAAACTCGGACGACTCTATTTTCATGTTTTAGGATTTTTGGAATATTTTTATAACTCACAGCCAAACAATGCAGATTTCAGGTGAGACAGCTCGTTACGAGCTGACTCACCTGAATCTGTATTGTTTGCAAAAAGCTCAATATTGCCTTTGGCGCTGAAAGAGTTAAATGATCCCGTTACGGCGAACGGAAAGTTAGTAAGCCCCAAACTCGCCGGACGTAAGACAAAAGGGGAAACTGTTGCATCAGCAAACATTGACTATTCACAGGCGAACATGTAAAGCATTCATAGAACCCCGTTTTCACTTCGAAAATCATGAAATAACTAGAATCGTAGCCCCTGTTGTGTAAACTGTATACTTCTCTATACGATTCCCAAAACGAGATGCAGCAAGGTTCCTTTTCAGCTTGCGTTGCTATACATTTTTCTAGAACCCCGTTTTCGATTCGAAAATGATGAAATAACTAGAATCGTAGCCCCTTTTGTGTTAACTGTATACTGCTCTAAACGATTCCCAAAACTAGATGCAGCAAGGTTCCCTTTCAGCTTACGTTGCTATACATTTTTCTAATTTCTCTGTTTACGTTAATTGGAAATGGATCAAAGAAACATCGTTAACATTTAAATTAACATCATTGAACCTACAGTCGAGTAGTAAACTACATATATTAACCTTGTTGCAATAGCTTAGGCAATCCTATGGCAAAATTCATTCTCAAATAAGGTAATTGAACATTCGATATGTCGATTAGTCCAGTCCATTTTTAAAATCAGGATTGAGAGTTATTGAATAATACAGAAATAGACAAACCCATTCCGGTTGTACTTTATCATGATTTACTGCCCGTCCATGCTGATATTGCCTTTGTAATTTTAGTACGATCATATAAACCACGTCACGGAAGAATAAACGTTTGAGATATGCGACCAACAAGCTCCGAGATAAGTATGTTCCTTTCCATACAGTCGCATCAGCTTTGATGTGTGACACGTACTTGAATACATGTGGAGTATTTTATATTTGCGGCGAATTAATAAATGAGTAGCGTAAACGTATGCTAAGGAAATTGTGAATGCATGCACAGACTGATCTTGGTTTTCATTGCTCGTTAAACAAAGGTCAAATGCAAAAAGAATACTTAACTATATCGTTGCCAGAGGCAATTAAATTATTTTGTAAACAATGCTGATTCAGGTGAGACAGCTCGTAATGAGCTGGCTCTCCTGAAATCTGCATTGTTTGCCACTTAGACCTTTAATTTTACCAACTTTTCCTGTTCGACGAAAAATGGCGTGTTCCATTTTTTCAACATGGAAGAGTCGACTTTGTGAGATTCGGTAGTGAAAAAAAAATGAATCGTTGCTTAGTGTTGCGAAGAGCAAGTTAATGGTTAACAAACGAAGATTGGCCCGTAAGATAGTGTTGCTCAATGAGATATTCAGATTTATTTGTTTGCTTTGATTGAATGGAGGTTATTGGCCTCTAAACGCGTATTGTATCAATGCAGATCTGAAATGATTTGGTCGATCTTTTCACAGGAGGGTCTGTGGAAATGTTTTTTACTTGTTTACGCCTTGGTTCCAATTTGATGATTTCTCTTGCCATTTCATGGACCGTAGTTTTATTCTACGTCCATGAATTGGGACAAAGACATGAAGAGAATGTGTGTACTTAAATCTTATTGATCGTTGCTTACTGCAGGACATGTCGAGATGTTTGACTTCGAGTTCAGTTCAAGTTTAATAGTGACAGCGGATTTAGACCATACGTTTGACAGAATTGATTTTGATGCTAGTATAAACTCTGTTGACAGCTTATCCTCCCGATTTGATACTCCACTCTCGTACCTTTTCAATAATTGGATACTTGACTTTAGAGTACTTGTATTGGGATGGGTGAAATATTTCGCAGGTCTATGAAGTCACAAGGACAAATAAAAACTGATTCGTACGTAAATGAGAACTCTTTGTACTTGAATTGAATAGTTACGTTTCAGTACATTAATTTGAATAGTTAGATTTCAGTATTTGCATTTGGACAGTTTACTTTTCTGTACATAAATTGTATGCGTGTATGTGTTTGTGTGTGCCGACCGAGCATGTTGGTACATGTACACTAGTCGGTAAATTATGCATGTATTCAAGTTTTTTGTTCTCTGTGTCTCTGAATTACTTCTAAGTCCACTCTAATTATTCTTTTAATCAATTTTAGATTTTTACGTTAAAGTAAATTCCAGTTTCTTTGATGTGATACAATGTATCTCGTGATGTATATATTTGTCTCTCGACCCAACGGTTACACCAGGCAACCGTTTCAATAAAGCAATGTGTACACGGGGAAATTGCTAAAGATTCAATTTTCTCACAAATTATTTTATCTCTGTACCAAAGAGTCTTAGAATTTTTCCAGGTTTTTCATGCTTTTCCATGTGGCAACCATATTAGACTTCTTTCAAAATAGTATGGCAGGTACCCGGTTAACCTGTGTTAACCTGTGCTTACTAATTAAAGCCCTAAGATGGTTCCCAGTAAAGATGACAGAGGTATTACTTTATAAGTCGCCCGGCAGACATCGTAAGCTTGATTGAGAACTCTCGAGTCTTTACACAAAGTCCTTTGATCAATGGGTTTATGATCCTCCCCGCACATTCGACTGGCTCCTTTAAACCTTCGCTATATGTGACTTAACATGACTTTTATGAAAAGCATCCGTTCGAGAACATTCTAAGAAATGTTAGTTTTAATTAGGGTTTTTGTCGTTGTCAACGCCTTTTAAATTTAACCACAAATATTGAACATTATATGTATGATACCAATAACTTGAGACACCAGTATTCAGGTAGTAAAAGTTCCATGCCCAATGGTACTCTATCATCATCGCTAAGAATTGAGACTGGTATAAACCTTAATAATCTCGCTCTTTTACGTGACTTGTGACTTTTGTGAACCGCTTCCGTAGGAGAACAGAATCAGTACTGTTTCTTATGTGGGCGTGGTTTGTATTTGTTTGTGTAACTATATTTATTTCAAGCATTTCTTTTCTGCAGTGTGACATTTCTAAGGAAAAGGAAAATTATTTGGCATTTCTACTCGTATTAAGTTTTTGAGCGACCTCAGGAAAGGTGGACATGTTGCGCTCCATTCCGCTATTACATAAGTTTTTTTATGACGTCATCATGACGTCAACATTTACCGGTAATTTCTAAGCACTCAAAACTTTTCTACATCATCTTCGGTTTGATAAATAAAACATCAACATTGATTCTTAACTAAACTTTAACCCTTTCCCACATAGAACAAATCTGAAGCAGACGCATTTGAAGACATAGTGACACGAACCTGAAAAATCTCCATAAAAGATGGCTTAGTTGTTAATTAAAGTTGAAAATATTGTGGCCAAAGGAGAAATTGCTCATCATTTCAACTTTGGCCACAATGTTTTCAAAAGTCGTCTGTTACTATTGCGTCAAAATGCGTCTGCAGGTGGAAAAGGGTTAAACAGCCACTTATAATAATGGTATAAGATATTCTGAGACACCCTGTATATACATGTTGGGAGGAGAATGGGATACAGTTTCATCTACTGAAATTTCACATTTTATATAATGTCAAAACAATTCCCGGAAACGACAAAATAGCTTATTTTGATTTAACCCTTTCCAACATACAACACATATATACAGCAGACGACTTTAAAAACATACCCGGGAAAAAATTGGAAACACCCTTTAAATGAAAGTACAATAGTTGAATAGAGTTGAAAACATGATGACAAAAGGAGAAATTGCTCGTTTTGAGCAATTTCTTCTTTTTTCGACATGTTTTTAAAAAGCCGTCTGTTGCAAATGTGTCAGAAAGCGTCTATATGAGGGAAGTTGTTAATCAAGTTGTCCGTTTGATTTAATGTTCTCCCTGTTGCCAAAACATTATATTCTAGGACTACAATCTTCTTTATCAACAATTGGTAGATCTTCATCACAAGCTATTTCGGTGAGTTTTTGAGAATGAACAGTTAATTGTATCTTGATTAACTCTCTGTTTCAAAAAGTGATTGTTTTTGTCAAGCAACAACTCTTTATCCTGTTTTAAATCACCGCTTATTGTTTTTATTAAAAATAATAATAATAATAGACAGTAACTAGTGCTAGAAATAAACAGATCATTGTTTGTTTCAATGTACCTTAGTTTTGCTTTATCCGGTAGGGGACGCGATTTGAGTCATGTTATATTACACGTGTCATATATAAAGAAATACGCAATGATACAAGCATTGTCATGTGATCAATATTATTTTTCGTGACAATCAAAAAAGACATTTTCACTCTTGTTCATTCAGTAAAATATTCATCAATCCAACAACGAATCAAACCATTATGATATCCTACAGGTATATTCATGTGTTTCTTTTTGAAGAACGGCATGTTTTTGTATTGTATATATTACTATGAATTGTTGTTTTACTAGAAACGATGTAGTTTACCTCAATACAATAGTGCCTATTGGTGTCTATTGTTTATGAAGAAATGTGCAACAACAGAAATCATAGGTCTAAACCGCCAGATAATTGTAGACATTTTCAGTAAAACGCCACATGACGTTTCATTGTCGACGTATGATTTTATATTTACCGTGGAAACATGATATATATAACATACCACATCACATGAAAATCAGCCTGTTGCATTTTGCATCCAGTGAAGATCAAGATCATGTTCAACCCTCTTCGCTTTCAAATCGCACAGCCCTTGAGGTATCTGGAAGTATCTGAAGTGTGGTAATGACGATACATAGTTTTAATCCTTTTAACGCATCTCCAGCAGGCGAATTTAAAACAAGAAATATCTTTAAAAAAGATAAACGGCGATCAATATGAGAAAACACTAAGGAATGGAACATGCGCATATTATTTGATTTGAATATCAGAAAGGTTCTATGTGTTTACCAAAAATTCTATACATAGATTATCAAGGCCGAGAATACGTCACATGACTGGAGATTAGGCGAGGCTCCCAAGAGGTGTAAAGTTTCAATTGACGATACATAACTGAAAACTTATCATGTTTCAAAAATAATTAATATTTTGCTCTTAAATATTATATTTCATATGTTTTCACTGATTTTGTTCACTGAAATACATTTCTTAAGGAAAATAATTAAAATTTAGTATGCAGAACATTTCATTTTAAAACTTCGTCTTATTAGTGCCTCTCGTAGGATCGCCAACTTAACTATGAACCAATCAGAACATTTCATTTCTTTATTTCTTCGACATTATTTATTAGGTACAACTTTTGATTGGTCTACAATCTAGATCATTTGTTTAACAGCTAGGTCAAAACTGAGGTTAAACAGCTATCGCGGAAAAAATTATGCAAATGGAATTGCCCATTATGAGCCTTTTTTCTTTTTAAAAACAATGTTTTCTAATATATCTAATACTTACACTTTCATTAAAATAGAATGTTAACAATGTTTGCTAAATCGGCTGCCTGCAGAATTGTCTAACGTGGAAAAGGGTTAACGAACATGCAATTTCATGATTTGAAAGTAATCGCCATTAATTATAAATCTCTGAACGTTCTGTTATCCGTTTAATGCATCAATGACGTAGGATTCCAGGGAATACACATTGCCACAGCTTAAATGAGCCGCGGCCATTGAAATCGGATCTAATAGCATCTCCGCTACTGTATCAATTCTCCATTGTCCATGTATGGCTGAATTCATCTTTTTGCCACAATGTGTTCAGAGTCGTCTGCTGCATACGCGTTAACGCGTATTCAGCAGACGACTCTGAACACATTGGGGCAAAAGATGAATTCAGCCGTTCCGCGAGAAAAACCAACAAAAAACCAACATTATAGACTCTGCGTAATGTATCGAACCAGATCAGCCAGCGCAGTCCGCGCAGGCTTATCCGGGCCGACACATTCCGTCTCAGGGAGATAGAGGTATAGAGTAATAATTCCTGAAACAGAAATTCCACAGCAGGTAAAACGTGTCGGTCCGGGTTTGCCTGCGCGGCATGATCCAGGCATATCCGGGTCGATACTATACGCAGAGTCCACACTTTTGGTTTTCTCGCGGGACGGCTCAATTAATCATAATCTTTTTTTTTTTTCCACAATGTTTACAATAATATTCAATAATTATAATTAATTTATATCAAAAGTCGTCTGCTGCATATTTAAAGTATGTGGGAAAGGGTTTAAGATGCAATGGCTTAATACTAGATGAAATACACTTACACTTGTTGTCATAATAAACGTGTACATGTACACATATATATATATATATATATATATCTATACCGGTATTACATGTCGGCTGACAGCGATTCATTGATTGACTGGAGTTTAACGCCGTTTTCAATAATTTCTCAGTCACATTGCGGAGGTCAGTTCACCTACTCATGTTTTTCCTGGCTTACTCACACCAGTATTTCACACAACAGTATTTCCAAGCAACCGGCTGCTTTTCAACATAAACTATTAGCCCATTGGTGGGAGACGAATGACGCTTGTCACAATGACTTTTGTCAAACGTCGGAAAGAATGTCGGCCGAGTTGGGGTTCGAACTCAAAACCCCTTTATTGACAGCCCGCGTCGCAACCGACTGAACTACCGGGCTTGGCTCGGAAGACATTGAAGACTCTGTGGTTACGTTGGGTGTTTGCATAAGCTCATCTGAGCCTTCACTATCCGCAGGAGAAACAAGGCGCTTAAATCTCAGACGCGGCACACTTATAAAAATAATCCTCTGCTTACAAATTTCATAACGGCTGATTTTAATGGACACCGCCGATAAAATAAACAGACCTAAACAGATTAAATGTGATTTATGTGATCGGAAAATGATATGGTTTCTATTTCCTCCTTAATCACTTTCACTATTACAGGCGATTTCTTAAATTGAGCAATGTTTCCATTCCACAAGATCTATATACCAAGATTAAAGAGCACGGGTGTAATGGCTGATTTAGATCTACATAGATTGTAAATGAGCCGTTCCACGAGAAAACCAACATTATGGTATATGCGTAATGTATCGATCCAGATCAGCCTGCGCAGTCCGCGCATGCTAATCCAGGCCGATACGTTCCGTCTCTAGGGGATAGAGTAATGATTCCTGAAGAAGAAAAAACACAGGAGGCGAAAAGTGTCTGTTCGGGTTAGCCTGCGCGGCATGCATCTATAGGTTGACCCGGGTCGATGCGAGTCCGCAATGTTGGTTTTCTAGCGGGACGGCTCAAATGCTGTTCAAGCTCCTTCGCTACGACGTATGTGAATGGTGTTTAAGATCGCGATGACCGCCTCAGTGGTGTAGAGGTAGAGCGTCCACCTCAGGTGCGGGCGGTCGTGGGTTCGAACCCCGGCCGGGTCATGGTAAAAATGGTAGTAATGGCAGCTCTTCTTACCCAGGAAACGCCGTGATATAACACACATAATGTTGAAAGCTGAGTAAAACACACACAACAAAAATCCGACTTATGTGGATGGTATTTAACACCACGCTTATTACTATAAGGGTTAGACGGGCGGAAGGAGTACTAAAATAAGGCCAGTATTACCAATATTAACATTTACCCGCTAGCGGAATCCGCCGTGGTCGAGTGGTTAGCGTCGGGGGTTTGAAACCGGGTGTCCCGTGTTCGATCCCTAGTCGTGGAACGACGGTCATGGTGGACTGCCCTTTGGCAAGGCACATTTTGTTTAGCCTAGTACTGGTTTGTTTACCCAGGGATCATAAATAAGTGAACTATCGCCGTGATATAACTGAAATAATTTTGAAAGCGGCGTAAAACCTCAATAAAACAAAACCATTAACCCGCTAGAATGTTTCTAACTCTTCTAATTTGAAACCATCTAAAGAAAGGTATGCTATAGGGGGGAAATGGTTATACTTACATAGCATCTCAAAATTAAAAAAGAATTTTTTGAACTACTAAGATTTCTGTCACGTGAAATTCTTTGAATTTCGCATATGATTTTTTTGTATTAGTTCTAGAAAAAGGAATCATCACTTATGATACTCGATATCTCAGTTTTTCACAAAATGTTCGAATGTTATCGTTTATTGATTTTTTTGTTTTGAAAAATGCAAAATTCATATAGATCAAAGGACAGGCATTTCACTCGTTTCTTTTTATGTAAAACGTGTAAGATACAAATATAAATACTTTCTATTTCATCTTGTTTTCAAATGTGGTCTGCTAAAGAAGCGTCAAAAGTCATCTGATTTAGAGAAATATTTAAAATAATGTATAAATAAGAACCTAGAGTAGCTTTTATGTAAAACTATGAGATATGGTAATAAATACGTCAATAATATCATTAATGTATTTTGATATCAGTGTTTTTCAGGTATATCCTTTTAGCTTCTCTCCTTTATTATCAAACGTGCAGCAAAGCGAGCAAACGCAACTCTTCATCACTATTGAATACTTAATCCTTTCCCTCATTCAATAAAATCTGCAGCAAACGACTTTGAAAACATAATGACAAAAACGTAAAAAATATCCGTAAAAGATAGCTTAATTGTTAAATAAAGTTGAAAACATTGTGGCCAAAGGTGAAATTGCTCATCATGAGCAATTTCAACTTTAGCCACAATGTTTTCAAAAGTCGTCAGCTGCTATTGCGTCAAAATGCGTCTGCAGGTTGGAAAGCGTTAATCCTTTCCCCTCATTCAACAGATCGGCAACAGATGTCTTTGAAAACATCTTGGAAATAAGATGGGAAATTTTATCAAATGAGTTTTTTTTCCTTTTGCCATAATGTTTTCAAAAGTTGTCTTGCGGCCAAACATTGTGAGATTGCTCATCATGAGCAATTTCAACTTTGGCCACAGTGTTTTTAAAAGTCGTCTGCTGCTATGGCGTCAAAATGCGTCTGCAGGTTGGAAAGCGTTAATCCTTTCCCTCATTCAACAGATCGGCAACAGATGTCTTTGAAAACATCTTGGAAATAAGCTGGGAAATTTTATCAAATGATTTTTTTTTCCTTTTGCCATAATGTTTTCAAAAGTTGTCTTGCGGTACATGCGTCAACATGCGTCTGGATGTTTCAGAAGGTTAACTAATTTAACGTTTTTTTAGTGCATAACTTTGAGACGGTATATATTTAGCATAAAATCAGTTTTAACTTGATAAAAGCGAAAGTCCCATTCGCTGTACATTAATAAAGTACTTAAGCCATGTGTGATTATCATTAACTGCTTTAGCATGCACATTGTATAAAACAACCTCCTTTTATCTCTCAGCATAATGGAATAAAATTAGTATAAAAATGCGCATAAAATGCCTGACAAAAACTGCTCGCACAACGCTAACGCTATTCCTTGATACAGAGGCATTTCGAAGCTTCTAGGCAGACAATCTCTGAAACATTGTCAGAAAAGAGGATTTCTTTTCAAAACTTAACTTCATATCACGCTATTCTTTAAATGCTTTTGACTACCTTTGACAACTCTCATTATGTTAATCGAGAAAGTATGTTTTCAAAGTGGTTGTACAAAGTATGTTTCTAACGAGAGTTATTCGTTCCGAAATATCAAGGCAATTTGATGATACCTGATCAATTACGTACTAATTAATTACTGTTTGGTATAACGATGTAGATGCCATCACTAGTAATTGGATACTGTCATATGGAAATCGTCCTTTGACATTTTGTATCCAGTGAAGATCCAGATCATATTCATTCTTCTTCGCTTTCAAATCGCACAGCCCCGGATGTATCTGAAGTGTGGTTATGACGACTTTTATTGACGATACATAGTTTTAATCCTTTTAACGCATCTGCCGAACTTGCATTTAAAACAAGAAATATCTTTAAAAAAGATAAACGGCGATCAATATGAGAAAACGCTAAGAAATGGAACATGCGCATATTATTTGACTTGAATATCAGAAAAGGTTCTATGTGTTTACCAAAGACTAATCGGCCATCTCCATCCAGCGTCAGTTTCTATAAATAGATTATCAAGGCCGAGAATACGCCACATGACTGGAAATTACGCGAGGCTCCCAAGAGATGTATAAGTTTCAATTGACGATAAATAACTGAAAACTTATCATTTTTCAAAAGTAATTAATATTTTGCTCTTAAATATTATATTTCATACGTTTTCACTGATTTTTTTCACTGAAATTTATTTCCTAAGGAAAACAATTAAAAGTTAGTATGCAGAACATTTCATTTTAAAACTTCGTCTTATTAGTGTCTCTCGTAGGATCGCCAACTTAACTATGAACCAATCAGAACATTTCATTTCATTTATTTCTTCGACATTATTCATTAAATACAACATTTGATTGGTCTAACATCTTTTGTTTAACATCTAGATCAAAACTGAGGTTAAACAGCTATCGCTGAAAAAATGAGGCTAATGGATAAATTGCCCATTATGAGCCTTTTTTCCTTTTGAAACAATGTTTTCTACTCTATTCAATATTTACACTTTCATTAAAATAGAATGGTAACAATGTTTGCTAAATCGTCTGCCTGCATCATTGTGTAACATGGAAAAGGGTTAACGAACATGCAATTTCATGATTTGAAAGTAATCGCCATTAGTTATAAATCTCTGAAAGTGCTGTTATCCGTTTAATGCACCAATGACGTAGGATTCCAGAGGATACACATTGCCACAGCTTAAATGAGCCGCGCCGGATCTTGTAGCATCTCCGCTACGGTATCAATTTTCCAACTTTCCATGTATCTTTAATCCTTTCCCTGATATAGACGCTTGTTGACGCCTCTGCAGCAGGCGGCTGTTTTGAAAACATAGTGACAAAAGAAGAAATTGCTCAAAACGAGCAATTTCTTCTTTTGCCACAATGTTTTCCTCTTTTAGTCATAGGTTATCCATTTAATTATAGAGATTTTCTATTTTTTGACAAAATCTGTTCAAAGTCGTCTGCTGCAGAATTGTCGTATGAGGAAAATGGTTACGCGTATGCACAGCAGACGACTTTTGAAAACAGTGTGGAAAAATGATGAATTAATCATAATGAGTTATCTTTCCTTTTGCAACAATGTTTACAACAATTTTCAATAATTATAATTCATTTCTATCAAAAGTCGTCTGCTGCATATTTAATGTATGTGGGAAAGGGTTAAAGATGCATCGGCTTAATACTAGATGAAATACACTTACACTTGTTGTCATAATAAACGTGTACATATATATTATTTATACCAGTAGTACATGTCGGCAGACAGTGATTCATTGATTGACTGGAGTTTAACGCCGTTTTCAAAAAATTCTCAGTCACATTGCGGCGGTCAGTTCACCTACTCATGTATTTCCTGGCTCTTCAAACCAGTATTCCACACAACATTCTTTCAAAGCAACCGGCTGCTTTTCCACATAGACTATTAGCCCATTGGTGCGAGACGAATGACGCTTGTCACAGTGTCGGAAAGAATGTTGGCCGCGTTAGGGTTCGAACTCAAAACCCCTTGATTGACAGCCCGCGTCGCAACCGACTGAGCTACCGGGGCTTGGCTTGGCTGACATTGAAGACTCTGTGGTTACGTTGGGTATTTACATAAGAACATCTGAGCCTTCACTGTCCGCAGGAGAAACAATGCGCTTAAATCTCCGACGCGGCTCTCTTATAAGAATTATCCTCTGCTTACAAATTTCATAACGGCTGATTTTAATGGACACCGCCGATAAAATAAACAGACCTAAACAGATTAAATGTGATTTATGTGATCGGAAAATGATATGGTTTCTATTTCCTCCTTAATCTCTTTCACTGTTACAGGCGATTTCTTAAATTGAGCAATGTTTCCATTCCACAAGATCTATACCAAGATTAAAGAGCACGGGTGTAATGGCTGATTTAGATCTACATTGATTGTAAATGAGCCGTTCCACGAGAAAACCAACATTATGGTATATGCGTAATGTATCGATCCAGATCAGCCTGCGCAGTCCGCGCAGGCTTATCCAGGCCGACACATTCCGTCTCTAGGGGATAGAGTAATGATTCCTGAAGAAGAAAAAACACAGGAGGCGAAAAGTGTCTGTTCGGGTTAGCCTGCGCGGTATGCATAGGTTGACCCGGGTCGATGCGAGTCCACAATGTTGGTTTTCTAGCGGGACTCCTCAAATGCTGTTTAAGCTCTTTCGCTACGACGTATGTGAATGGTGTTTAAGATCCCGATGACCGCCTCAGTGGTGTAGAGGTAGAGCGTCCACCTCAAGTGCGGAAGGTTGTATTCTCCTTGACGCCTAGGGTTGCGGGGTTAGCATAACGACTGACTGGCTGGTGTCAGGATAAATGGACCTGTAGTACTGGTAACTTACCCAGGAAACGTCGTGATATAAGCTGCGTAAAACAACAACAACGAATAATACGACTTGTGTAGATGGTATTTAACACCACGCTTATTACTATAAGTGTTAATCGGGGGCGGGGGGGGGGGGGCGGGGGGAGAAATAAAATCACGCCTGTATTACCAGTATTACAATCAACCCGCTAGTGGAATCCGCCGTGGTCGAGTGGTAAGCGTCGTAGATTTGAAACCGGGTGTCCCGGGTTTGATATCCAGTCGCGGCACGCCGGTCATGGTGGAGTGCCCTATGGCAAGGCACATTTTCTAGCCTAGTACTGGTTTGATTAACCAGGGATCATGAATAAGTGAACTATCGCCGTGATATAACTGAAATAATGTTGAAAGCGGCGTAAAACCCAAATAAAACAAAACCAATAACCCGCTAGCATGTTTCTAACTCTTCTAACTTGAAACCATCTAAAGAAAGATGCTATGAGTGAAAATTGTGATACTTTCATTGCACCTCAAAAATAAAAAATCTTTTCTGAACTACTTAGATATCTGTCACGTGAAATAGTTTTTGAATTTCGCATATGATTTATTTTTTATTAGATATAACTGAAAAAAGCTTATGTCTGTTATGCTAGTTTGTAGAAAAAGGAATCATCACTTATGATAATCGATATCTCAGTTTTCCACAAAATGTTCGAATGTTGTCATTTATTGATTTTTTTGTTTTGAAAAACGCAAAATTCATCTATATCAAAGGAGAGGTAAAATGATTGCAGAATTATGATTCCTTCCACTCGTTGCTTTTATGTAAAACGTGTAAGATACAAATACAAGAGAAAGTTGATGCAACGCATCAATGTCGCCGGATATCCATAGTGCAGTTATGCATAACACTAACATTATAGTAGTTGAATAAACAGTTATCAACTGAGGGGCATATTGGAACATCAGGGATGGGGTCAAGTGAAAATGTATCATAACTTGCATTGTTTTGTCAACAAAGTGAATGATAATTGAAGCCTTTCATTGTTTATGATCAATCTCCATTCCAAAGTAGGTTGACCATACACACAACCAACTAATTATTGATCATAAACAGTAATGAAAATGAGTAATCTTGCCAATCATTAGTCTTAGTATGTATACAGTGCTTTCATTAAGGAATAATTATAAGATTTGTGAATCCCACATACACTTTTCAAGATGTTTCTCAGAATATTTGAATTTTATTATTTTTCAATAAAACCACAAAACAGACAATTTAGGATTTGCATGCAATAGCACATCATTTTACCTTTTCTCTTTTAAAGTCAACAGTGGACACCTTTGCAGCAATCTACTTTTAAAACAATGAGATAAGGGTTAAATCGCTGAAGACATGAGTTTTCTCTTTTTCTCAAAATGATATTAGCTTAGCATCCTAATTATATCATACTTTAACAAATGTTGAAATGTAGTCCAGTTAAATCTCATTGAAATTGTTGTATAATTTAAACTTAATTTCGAACATAAACTTAGCCCTACAACATGTTAATTTATTTTAATTCTTTCCTTCCTTTTTTATAATGAAAACAACAAACTACTCATGTTTTAAAATTATATTATGATGAGCGCCCTTGTGTCAATGATGCATAACAATATGCAGATCGGAAGCAATATGCCTTTAGGGAATTAAATGACACATTTAAAATTGTCAAGGACGAAATAATTTTGTACGAAAGACCCGATTCTTTCTTATTCGCAGAGGTCTCGTTCTTGAAACTCTCTTTATAGGCAGAGAGTGTTCGTTCAAAGTCATTTTTCCATTAAAACCAGTTTTATCTCGGTTTGTTCTTTTCTTCATTTGTTTCGAACCAAATAAACATTTTAAATCACCTATACTTTACTATTTGTAAGTGAGTGTAAAGAGCGGCTCTCTGCTAAGGAGATTGATCTACGCAGTTGGTATTCGCGAGTCACTCAGGTGCGCGTAAGTAAACAAATTAGACTGCGACGTAAAGGTTTGTATAGTTATCGACTTTTGATTACATGTAGTATATAGTGTAAAATAAAGTATACCAGTCTAGCTAATAGGGACTGTTTTGTCTTCGTAAATAAAACAAAAAAACATAAATGCGAGTCAAAATAAAGAAACTGAAAATACCTAAAACATCGGAATATTGATTTCATTTTAAATGTGTCATTACTTAGTGTTTTTAAACAAACACAATTGTAATATGTTTAAGACATCTAAATGTGTTTCTTTCTAATAATAATCCCCCCTCTCATGTGATTTCAGAAAACCTATTAAAAATAGAAGTCGCGGGCTTCTGCCCGGCGACTAATAAATATTTTTCATTTCATCTTGTTTTCAAATGTCGTCTGCTAAAGAAGCGTCAACAGTCATCTGATTTAGGGAAATGTTTAAAATGATGTATAAATAAGCACCGAGAGTAGCTTTTACGTAAAACTACGAGATATGGTAATAAATACGTCAATAATATCATTAATGTATTTTGATATCAGTGGTTTTTTTTATCAGGTATAACCTTTTAACTTTTTCCTTTATTATCAAAAGTGCAGCAAAGCGAACGAACACAACACGTCATCAATATTGAATACTTAATCCTCTTCCACATACAACAGATCGAAGGCAGATGAGTTTGAAAACATAGTGACAAAAACCTGAAAAATGTGCGTAAAAGATAGCTTAATTGTTAAATAAAGTTGGAAACATTGTGGCCAAAGGTGAAATTGCTCATCTTTTAACCATTTCCCTCATTCGACAATTCTGCAGCAGACGACTTTGAACATATTTTGTCAAAAAATGGAAAATCTCTATAATTGAATGGATAACCTATGACTAAAAGTGGAAAACATTGTGGCAAAAGGAGAAATTGCTCGTTCTGAGCAATTTCTTCTTTTGTCACTATGTTTTCAAAAAGCCGTCTGCTGCAGAGGCGTCAGAAAGCTTATATATGAGGGAAAGGGTAAATACGCTAGTTATTAATTTTTGAAGGTCGATCGTCCTATGGCGGCTCTGTAAAGATACGCTTACGCTTTGGAATGACGACAATGCAGCGTTACTATAAATTATATAATTTACACACGGCAATCATTCTCTGTGAGCCGAAGTATTGTGTCTTTCATGTTTGTAATAGTACATTGACCTTTTTCCTACTTACAGACGCACTCTCACAACAATCAAATTGGTTGATTGATTGATTGGTGTTTAACACCATTATTAACAATTTCTCAGTCATATTACGGCGGCCAGTTCACCTACTCATGTGTTTCCTGGTTTTCTTACACCAGTACTCCACACAACACTATTCCCAAGTAACTGGCTGCTTTTCCACATAGAGCAATTTCAACTTTGGCCACAGTGTTTTCAAAAGTCGTCTGCTGCAGATGCGTCAAAATGCGTCTACAGGTTGGAAAGCGTTAATCCTTCCCCTCATTCAACAGATCGGCAACAGATGTCTTTGAAAACATCTTGGAAATAAGCTGGGAAATTTTATCAAATGAGGTTTTTCCTTTTGCCATAATGTTTTCAAAAGTTGTCTTGCGTTACATGCGTCAACATGCGTGTGAATATTTCAGAAGGTTAACTAATTTAACGTTTTTTAGTGCATAACTTTGAGACAGTATATATCTAGCATAAAATCAGTTTTAACTTGATAAAAGCGAAAGTCCCATCGTTGTACATTAATAAAGTACTTAAGCCATGTGTGATTATCATTAACTGCTTTAGCATGCACATTGTATAAAACAACCTCCTTTTATCTCTCAGCATAATGGAATAAAATTAGTATAAAAATGCGCATAAAATGCCTGACAAAAGATGCTCACATAACGAGCGCCAACGCTAATCCTTGATACAGAGGCATTTCGAAGCTTCTCTACCAGACAATCTCTGAAACATTGTCGGAAAAGAGGATATTTTTTTCAAAACTTAACTTCATATCACGCTATTCTTTAAATGCTTTTGACTACTTTTGACAACTCTCATTATGTTAATCGAGAAAGTATGTTTTCAAAGTGTTTGTACAAAGTATGTTTTTAACGAGAGTTATTCGTTAAGAAATATCTAGGCAATTTGATGATACAAGATCTATTACGTACTAATTAATTATTGTTGGGAATAACAATATAGATGCCATCACTAGTAATTGGATACTGTCATAAAAACAGATTGTGGCATGAAAAGATATTGTAAGCACCAAGTTGTTGGATTATTTGCATTATGTTTGAACTAATAATTTCGTTTTGAGTTATTGTTTTTTTTTATTTTCTTAGAAACAGTTTTATAGTATCCAACACTAAATGTATAGTCGAAATGACATTGCATCACAGACATTACTATCGTCAAAGATAAAAACTTTTTTTTTTCTGTACAAATTATTTTGTCTATCATAAGTCTTCTTTATAAAGGACAAATCCATAGATTCAAAACTTAAGTTTCTGTACAGGTTTGCGCCCACATACTTGACTAATGGTGTCTGCAAACGTATGGTTTCTTTATTTATCAAATTAAGTGAGAGTTGTCTTGGTTTAGATCCGAATAAGATGAACTCGGCCCTGCCTAGATGCAAGGACTGTATATTGTCAATCAACCAGTCTCTAACACTGTGCTGTGAATACCCAAAAGGCTTGTCTCATCGTGTCGATTCTGTTGAATACCGTGTACAACATTGGGTTTATAAATCAAATATGGTCTTTCAACCATTATAGATGCTTGATTGATTGGGGTTTAACGCCGTTTTCAACAATTTTTCAGTCATATCACGGCGACCAGTTCACCTACTCATGCGTTTCCTGGTTTTCCCACACTAGTATACCAGACAACATACTTTCAAAGCAACTTGCTACTTTTCCACATAGACTTTTAAACAGCCCGTTGGTGAGAGACGAATGACGCAGGTCACAGTGACTTTTGTCAAAGGTCGGAAAGAATGTTGGCCGAGCTGGGATTCGAACGCACAACCCCTGGATTGACATCCCGCGTCACTACCGACTGAGCTACCGGGAATCGGCCATTAGCTATGCAACTATCAAGTGTTCTGCCAGAGTCTAAATATATAACACTAGGTACAAAGGTGAATAGCGAAGCAAGTCACTTTATTTTCTTGTACGTTTTGAGTGTTAATTATTCTCTCGGATGGCTTATTGGACGACCGCCTCGTGGTGTATTGGTAGAGCGACCGCCTCGTGGTGTATTGGTAGAGCGTCTGCCTCGGGTGTGAGAGGTCGCGGGTTTAATCCCCGTCCGGGACATACCAAATACTTTAAATGTAGTAGTAGTAATGACTTTTCCCTCTTGACGCTCAGGGTTGAGGGGTCAGCATTACGACTTAGCCGTTTGTGTCTGGGGAAATGGTGCAATAGAACTGGTAAATTACCCGGGAAACGCCGTGATATAACGGAACAATTATTGAAAGCGGCGTTTAAACACGATACAAACAAAACACAAGTATTAGTGGAAAATATGGTTATTCCTGATCCGATTTATAAACTGATCTTTTAACCCTTTCCCTCATACGACAATTCTGCAGCTGACGACTTTGAACATATTTTGTCAAAAAATGGAAAATCTCTATAATTGAACGGATAACATATGACTAAAAGTGGAAAACATCGTGGCAAAAGGAGAAATTGCTCGTTTTGAGCAATTTCTTCTTTTGTCACTATGTTTTCAAAAAGCCGTCTGCTGCAGAGGCGTCAGAAAGCGTCTATATGAGGGAAAGTGTTAATACGCTAGTTATTAATTTGTGAAGGTCGATTTTCCTATGGCGGCTCTGTAAAAATACGTTTACGCTTTGGAATGACGACTATGCAGCGTTACTATAAATTATATAATTTACACACGACATTACATTCTCTGTGAGCCAAAGTATCGTGTCTTTCATGTTTGTAATAGTACATTGACCTTTTTCCTACTTGGAGACGCATTCTAACAACCGTCAACTTGGTTGATTGATTGATTGGGGTTTAACGCCATTATTAACAATTTCTCAGTCATATCACGGCGGCCAGTTCACCTACTCATGTGTTTTCTGGTTTTCTTACACCAGTTCTCCACACAACAATATTCCCAAGTAACTGGCTGCTTTTCCACATAGACTTAGCACATTGGTGGAAGACGAATGACGCATGTCACAATGACTTTTGTCAAACGTCGGAAAGAAAGTTGGCCGAGCCGGGATTCGAACTCACAACTCCTGGATTGACAGCCCGCGTCGTTACCGACTGAGCTACCGGGACTCGACCCGTCATATTGGTGTAGTAGTAAGAGCGTCTCCGGCCTGCTAGCAGGATTCAATACCGGGTTTATTATGTATTGGCTGACCTTCTTGGCGCTCAGGGTTTGCGGTGTTAGCATTGCGATTGATACATCGGTGTCGGGATAGATACAACCGGTACAAGAAAGTAAATTACCCGGGATATACCGGTATGTGACTGAAATGCTGTCTAAACGGTGTACATCATTCTCACTATACGAGACATATTCCATAAAAATAACCTACGGGTATGTTTGACATATGGAGATAAAAAGACCTCTGGTGTGTAAATTATTCTCCTGGATGAGTAAATCGAGGGATTCATGCAAAGTTGTAGTTACAACCGTTTTGCATGAAACCGTCGAAGTGGCAAACATGGTAGTGTTACATACGCGCTGGCTGGCAATATCCGAAGGTCGGTTTTGTCATGGCGGCTCTGTCAGGATAATGTATAGTTTTGAATGAGGAATGTTCAGCACAAATACAAGCAATTACGTTAAACCATATACTTAACACGCTGCATACACGCACTGTACGAGCCAAAGTCTTGGTGTCCTTCATCATTAGTAGTTTGACTTTGTGATATTCCGCATCTGCAGTTTCACCTGAAGCTAACAAGTGCAGAAATTTTCCGCTTGAGTGTACTCATTTTCTTTTATATACTAATTAAGCAGCTACGAATTCGCGTGTGGGCTTAAATTACCATGGTTTCTTCTTGCAGACGCATTATCACGCATTCGCATCAGACGGCTTTAGAAATTAATTTTTGGAAAATGGAAATTGCTCATAATTAGTAAGATTATTAAGATACTCAATATGAAAAAAATGCAATGCAGTATTACTGAAAAAAGCCAAGACTTCATAAACAATTAAAGAGAGTAAACAATAATTGGTAAATGTCCTCGTATACATATTTGTATGACCGTCTAATCGTTTAAAATGCACGTAGTAAATGCAAAGCGCATAATTATATAAAAATGACGTCAAAGACGAAATCATGTTTATATAATATATATATATATAACGTGATATTGATGATTTTCATGTTAATTTAATGAATTCGTTAAGATATCTTTAGAGAAAAAGGTATTTGATGTATTAAAAAGTGCAAAACGAGATATATATTCCTGTCAGAACAAATGACTACTTTATCCACTCCGTCGGGAAATAGTCTACCATACACGATTCTTTGTGAGGTCGTTAGTTCTGTTATTGAAAAAAATTGATATCATTGTGGCAAAAGCGGAACACCTTCTGCCAAAATGTTTTCAAAACACGTCTGCAAGTGGGAAAAGGGATACTGCGGGTGTTGTTTTTGTGAGATATTAACGCAGGTCTATCGGAGTTAAAAGAAGACTAAGGTAGTTTCAGAAATAGTCTGCAAATGCTCCATCCTTGGATGAAGACGGAACTATTTAAAAATGAATAAAACGCATTCCTGACACACGGGAACAAACGTGCCAAGTAGTAAAATGGCGTTATTTATTCCCCAATCCCTCTCTTTGTACTCCATGAAATTGTATAGTTTCACACCAATGTTGTGGTCTGGAACAATATAAAAACGCAATGGTAGGTACTTCGGTATTAACCCATTATTATGCGTTTTGGGAATCAAAACTTTGGCAAGCAATTCCGATCGAGATATGCGTATGAATACGTTGTCTTACCTTTGTTTGCACCGTTCGCTCCTTTGTCCAGTTCCATTCCCGGTCGCGTATACCAAAAACATCACTATGTATCACTGGTTTCCTTTCTTGCCGAGCCCCGGTAACTCAGTCGGTAGACACGCGGGCTGTCAATCCAGGTGTTGTGAGTTTGAATTCGAGCTCGACCAATATTCTCTCCGACTTTTGACAAAAGTCACTAAAATAATCTACATTCGTCTTACACAAATGAACGGAAAAGCAGCCGGTTGCTTGGAAAGTAAGTTGTGTGGATTACTGGTGTGAGAACAGCTAGGAAACATATGAGTATGTGAACTGGCCGCCGTGATATGACTGAACAATTGTTGAAAACGGCGTTAAGCCCCAATCAATCAATCAAACCCTTCTTGACGCTTAGGGTGCAGGGATGGTAACACGACAGATGCGCTGGTATCAGGATAAACTTACCAACAATACCGGTACCCGGTTAAAACCGGGATCTATCCGGAACACAACATACTATTAAAACAAGCATCTAAGTCACATAATATGAGCCGTCTCGCGAGAAAACCAAAAGTGTGGAATCTGCGTACAGTATCGAACCGGATCCGCATTAGCATGCTGTACAGGCTAACCCGGATAGACACGTTTCGTCTCCTGTGGATTCAGGAATCATTACTCGATACATTTATCCCCCTGAGCCGGAATGTGTCGGAATAAGCCTGCGCGGAATGCGCTGGCTGATCTGGGTCTATGTATTACGCAGAGGCCAGAATTTTTGTTTACTCTCGGAACGGTTCATTTACTTTAAAATGATTGAATGTTCTAATTCAATATAAGGTAGTTTATATACGACGTCAGTTGGACTTCTGAATAGAAGCAAGATACAATAAGTACATGTGTATAGATGACTATTTAATGTTGCCTTGTATACAGCAGTCACCGAGCGATATATGATATTCAATGGTAGTTCTTGTTGTAAAACTGTGTATTGTTGATGCAAGGTTTGGTTTAATAACATGGATACATGTATATTTGCTTCCCTACATTAGATACGAACTGACGTCGATATTAAAAAGGCAGAATACATTTTTGACTTAAGTATAAATTTAAAAAGAATTGTCGTGAAAGAAAACAAAAAGTAGAAATGGTCGAACACGTAATTGATTTAAGACCTGATTATTTGAACGGCAAACCATATCAAGAAACAGAAAACGCATAATGAAATGCAATCGGAATCTATTTACAAATCTTGAAATGCATTTAGAAAACCACCACGTTAAGCACCATATTTGTTATCTTGTTGTCAAGTGGAAAAATGATCCTGAATTACCTCATTTAACTTGCAAATTTAAATGAGACCGTTAGTGTAGTAGTGAGAGAATCCGCCTTGGTTTGCCCGGAGATTGAGAGAAAATGGGTTCGATCCGACGACTTAAAGATGCTGAACTCCAGATTATAGATAGTATAGTCAAAGTTTAAAAACTATTCAAAAGTTGTCTTGAAATATTGGAATCATATGAGATAGAATTAGAGAAAGATTTTCACTTTCCAGTACAACAAATATTATCTAAATATTGATTGTTTATGCTTCATTATTACTGGGTAAACATACCCAGTAAGCCAACTTTTGTACATATTCCTTGACTTTCAATTTGCTGTTTTTCAACATTTTCCAACTATTGATTAATAACTTTGTTGTCACTATTAAAACAACTTGCAGAAGTTTCAAATGATTTCAAGGTTTTGATCGCCATCTGGAGGAGTTCAACAGCTTTAACATAGGCTTTGCTACTTGGTCCTCGGGTTTGCTATTATATCATCCCGACTGATGCATCGTTGTCGTTTGGATAATGATACGAATAGAACTAACAGATCAATAACTTAAGAACTGTTGAACTGTTGAAAACGGCGTAAATACCATTAAACAAACAACCAAAGACTCTACGAGACCTGATTCATAAAAACTAACCTAAGAGTCTCTAAGACAAGAGTAGATGAACATATCTATTTGCACAGCCTGCGTTCTGACCCTTACGTACATCGCTTGTAGATGAACATATCTATTTGCACAGCCTGCATTCTGACCCTTACGTACATCGCTTGTAGATGAACATATCTATTTGCACAGCCTGCGTTCTGACCCTTACGTACATCGCTTGTAGATGAACATATCTATTTGCACAGCCTGCGTTCTGACCCTTCCGTACATCGCTTATAGATGAACATATCTAGTTGCACAGCCTGCGTTCTGACTCTTACGCACATCACTTGTAGATGAACATATATATTTACACAGCCTGCGTTCTGACCCTTACGTACATCGCTTGTAGATGAACATATTTATTTGCACAGCCTGCGTTCTGACCCTTACGTACATCGCTTGTAGATGAACATATCTAGTTGCACAGCCTGCGTTCTGACCCTTACGCACATCACTTGTAGATAAACATATATATTTGCACAGCCTGCGTTCTGAAATTTACGTACATCGCTTGTAGATGAACATATATATTTCCACAGCCTGCGTTCTGACTCCTACGTACATCGCTTGTAGATGAACATATATATTTGCACAGCCTGCGTTCTGACCCTTACGTACATCGCTTGTAGATGAACATATCCATTTGCACAGCCTGCGTTCTGACCCTTTCGTATATCGCTTGTAGATGAACATATATATTTGCACAACCTGCATTCTGACCCTTACGTACATCGCTTGTAGATAAACATATATATTTGCACAGCCTGCATTCTGACCCTCACGTATATCGCTTGTAGATGAACATATCTATTTGCACAGCCAGTGTTCTGACTCATACGTACATTGGTTGTAGATGCACACTCTTACGTACATCGCATGTAGATGAACATATCTATTTGAACAGCCTGCATTCTGACCCTTACGTATATCGCTTGTAGATGAACATATCTAGTTGCACGGCCTTCGTTCTGACTCTTACGTACATCGCTTGTAGATGAACATATCTATTTCCACAGCCTGCGTTCTGACTCCTACGTACATCGCTTGTAGATGAACATATCTATTTGAACAGCCTGCATTCTGACCCTTACGTATATCGCTTGTAGATGAACATATCTAGTTGCACGGCCTTCGTTCTGACTCTTACGTACATCGCTTGTAGATGAACATATCTATTTGCACAGCCTGCGTTCTGACTCTTACGTACATCGATTGTAGATGAACATATCTAGTTGCACAGCCTGCGTTCTGACCCTTACGTATATCGCTTGTAGATGAACATATCTATTTGCACAGCTTGCGTTCTGACCCTTACGTACATCGCTTGTAGATGAACATATATATTTGCACAGCCTGCGTTCTGACCCTCACGTACATCGCTTGTAGATGAACATATCTATTTGCACAGCCTGCGTTCTGACCCTTACGTACATCGCTTGTAGATGAACATATCTATTTGCACAGCCTGCGTTCTGACCCTTACGTACATCGCTTGTAGATGAACATATCTATTTGCACAGCCTGTGTTCTGACCCTTACGTACATCGCTTGTAGATGAACATATCTATTTGCACAGCCTGTGTTCTGACCCTTACGTACATCGCTTGTAGATGAACATATTTATGTGCACGGCCTTCGTTCTGACTCTTACGTACATCGCTTGTTGATGAACATATATATTTGCACCTGATTAAGTCTCCAGGAAGCAGATTCCGAGCGTTTATAATATAAGGACTCTTACGTACATCGCTTCTAGATGAACATATCTATTTGCACAGCCTGCGTTCTGACTCTAACGCACATCACTTGTCGAGGTTACTTGGATAAGTTTGTTAAAGACAGTGATAAAGTGATAGAATATCGACCTCTCGTACTAAAGGTCCTGGGTTCGAATCACGTTATTGAGCGGGTTCTGCCTTCGGAATTTGTTCACACAAACTGCGTGAGTCCTGATTAAGTCTCCAGGAAGCAGATTCCGAGCGTTTATAATATAAGCACTCTTACGTACATCGCTTCTAGATGAACATATCTATGTGCACAGCCTGCGTTCTGACTCTAACGCACATCAATTGTCGAGGTAACTTGGATAAGATTGTTAAAGACAGTGATAAAGTGATAGAATATCGACCTCTCGTACTAAAGCTCCTGGGTTCGAATCACTCGATGAGCGGTTTCTGCCTTCGGATTTTTCCACACAAACTGTGCGAGTCCTGATTAAGTCTCGAGGAAGTCGAGTTTGTTTCGTAATCGATGTAATATACATACGTTTAAACTAAGACTGTTGTAAGGTTTACGCATCCCGCGAAATGCCCTATAATGTATTTCGCGGATTACAGATCAGTTTTCTAATCGAAAAAATACTATGATGTTAAGAATACTATGATGTTAAGAATACTATGATGTTAAGAACATATTTCTGACTGAAAACTTTTGGCACCAAACACCCTGCTGCTGAGACCCATTGTCGGAATCAAGTTACCGCGCCGAATTATTTAAAGTAGACTCGTCCATATTCAAAATCGGGCGACTTCGTTTCTCATGTTATAAGAGTATTGGACTATTTCGATCATTCAAAGTCACGAGCTGACTCACCTGAATCTGTATTGTGTGCAAACACCTAAATATTGCCTTTGGCGCTGTAATTGTTAAATGGGCGTACTATCTCCCTTACCGAATGTTCAGAACAACAAAAATTGGCAGGAGTTGATTATGTTTGTTAACTCTCCCACCTGGATTTAAATGTCTCGGAATCTGTGAACGTGACAGCTAGATATATTTGCAATCCATGTGTTCTATACATTCGCTATGCACCGTTGAGTAATAACACCGTTATAGGTATGACGGAATCCTCCCTCCCTGGCCGTGTGGTAAGCGTCGGAGATTTGGAACCGGGCGTACTTTGTTCGATCTCCAGCCGCTGGGATTTTTTTTCATTAGATTTAACTGAAAAAAGCTTATGTCTGTTATACAAGTTTGTAGAAAAGGGAATCATCACTTATGATAATCGATATCTCAGATTTCCACAAAATGTTCGAATGTTGTCGTTTATTGATTTTTTGTTTTGAAAAACGCAAAATTCATCTAGATCAAAGGAGAGGTAAAATGATTGCAGAATTATGATTCATTCCACTCATTGCTTTTATGTAAAACGTGTAAGATACAAATATAAATGTTTTTCATTTCATCTTGTTTTCAAATGTCGTCTGCTAAAGAAGCGTCAACAGTCATCTGATTTAGAGAAATGTTTAAAATAATGTATAAATAAGCACCGAGAGTAGCTTTTATGTAAAACTATGATATATGGTAATAAATACGTCAATACTATCATTAATGTATTTTGATATCAGTGTTTTTTATCAGGTATATCCTTTTAGCTTTCTCCTTTATTATCAAAAGTGCAGCAAAGCGAACAAACACAACTCTTCATCAATATTAAATACTTAATCCTTTTCCACATATAACAGATCGGCCGAAGATCAGTGACTTTGTAAACATAGT
Source organism: Serripes groenlandicus (assembly GCA_031761405.1). NCBI lineage: Eukaryota > Metazoa > Mollusca > Bivalvia > Cardiida > Cardiidae > Serripes > Serripes groenlandicus. The sequence goes on along the minus strand of JASEVX010000009.1, from coordinate 28,212,494 downwards.
GACAAAAACCTGAAAAATGTCCGTAAAAGATAGCTTAATTGTTAAATAAAGTTGAAAACATTGTGGCCAAACATTGTGAGATTGCTCATCATGAGCAATTTCAACTTTGGCCACAGTGTTTTTAAAAGTCGTCTGCTGCTATGGCGTCAAAATGCGTCTGCAGGTGGGAAAGGGTTAATCCTTTCCCTCATTCAACAGATCGGCAACAGATGTCTTTGAAAACATCTTGGAAATAAGCTGGGAAATTTTATCAAATGAGTTTTTTCCTTTTGTCATAATGTTTTCAAAAGTTGTCTGCGTTACATGCGTCAACATGCGTCTGGATGTTTCAGAAGGTTAACTAATTTGACGCTTTTTTAATGCATAACTTCGAGACTGTATATATTTAGCACAAAATCAGTTTTAACTTGATAAAAGCGAAAGTCCCATTCGCTGTACATTAATAAAGTACTTAAGCCATGTGTGATTATCATTAACTGCTTTAGCATGCACATTGTATAAAACAACCTCCTTTTATCTCTCAGCATAATGGAATAAAATTAGTATAAAAATGCGCATAAAATGCCTGACAAAAGATGCTCACATAACGCCAACGCTATTCCTTGATACAGAGGCATTTAGAAGCTTCTCTAGCAGACAATCTCTGAAGCATTGTCGGAAAAGAGGATTTCTTTTTCAAGACTACTTTGACTACTCTCATTATGTTGAATCGAGAAAGTATGTTTTCAAAGTGGTTGTACAAAGTATGTTTCTAACGAGAGTTATTCGTTAAGAAATATCTAGGCAATTTGATGATACAAGATCAATTACATACTAATTAATTATTGTTTGGTATAACGATATAGATGCCATCACTAGTAATTGGATACTGTCATAAAAAACGATTGTGGCATGAAAAGAAATTGTAAGCGCCAAGTTTTTGGATTATTTGCATTATGCCTAATAATTTCGTTTTGAGTTACTATTCATTTTCTTAGAAACAGTTTCATAGTGTCCAACACTAAATGTATAGTCGAAATGACATTGCATCACAGACATTACTATCATATGCCTGAACTTCAAAGTTAAAAACTGTTGTTTTCTGTACATAATTTATTTTGTCTATCATAGGTCTTCTTAATAAAGGACAAATCCATAGATTCATAACTTAAGTTTCTGTACAGGTTTGCGCCCACATACTTGACTAATGGTGTATGCTAACGTATGGTTTCTTTATATATCACATTTAAGTGGGAGTTGTCTTGGCTTAGATCCGAATAAGATGAACTCGGCCCTGCCTAGATGCAAGGACAGTATATTGTCACTCAACCAGTCTCTAACCCTGTGCTGTGAATACCCAAAAGGCTTGTCTCATCGTGTCGATTCTGTTGAATACCGTGTACAACATTGGGTTTATAAATCAAATATGGTCTTTCAACCATTATAGATGCTTGATTGATTGGGGTTTAACGCCGTTTTCAACAATTTTTCAGTCATATCACGGCGACCAGTTCACCTACTCATGCGTTTCCTGGTTTTCCCACACTAGTATACCAGACAACATACTTTCAAAGCAACTTGCTACTTTTCCACATAGACTGTTAAACAGCCCGTTGGTGAGAGACGAATGACGCAGGTCACAGTGACTTTTGTCAAAGGTCGGAAAGAATGTTGGCCGAGCTGGGATTCGAACGCACAACCCCTGGATTGACATCCCGCGTCACTACCGACTGAGCTACCGGGAATCGGCCATTAGCTATGCAACTATCAAGTGTTCTGCCAGAGTCTAAATATATAACACTAGGTACAAAGGTGAATAGCGAAGCAAGTCACTTTATTTTCTTGTACGTTTTGAGTGTTAAATTATTCTCTCGGATGGCTTATTGGACGACCGCCTCGTGGTGTATTGGTAGAGCGACCGCCTCGGGTGTGTGAGGTTACGGGTTCAATCCCCGTCCGGGACATACCAAATACTTTAAATGTAGTAGTAATGACTTTTCCGTCTTGACGCTCAGGGTTGAGGGGTCAGCATTACGACTTACCCGTTTGTGTCTGGGAAAATGGTGCAATAGTACTGGTAAATTACCCGGGAAACGCCGTGATATAACGGAACAATTATTGAAAGCGGCGTTTAAACACGATACGAACAAAACAAAAGTATTGGTGGAAAATATGGTTATTCCTGATCCGATTTATAAACTGATCTTTTAACCCTCTCCCTCATACGACTATTCTGCAGCAGACGACTTTGAACATATTTTGTCAAAGAATGGAAAATCTCTATAATTGAACGGATAACCTATGACTAAAAGTGGAAAACATTGTGGCAAAAGGAGAAATTGCTCGTTCTGAGCAATTTCTTCTTTTGTCACTATGTTTTCAAAAAGCCGTCTGCTGCAGAGTCGTCAGAAAGCGTCTATATGAGGACAAGGGTTAATACGCTGGTTATTAATTTGTGAAGGTCGATTTTCCTATGGCGGCTCTGTAAAGATACGTTTACGCTTTGGAATGACGACTATGCAGCGTTACTATAAATTATACACACGACATTACATTCTCTGTGAGCCAAAGTATCGTGTCTTTCATGTTTGTAACAGTACATTGACCTTTTTCCTACTTACAGACGTACTCTAACAACCGTCAAATTGGTTGATTGATTGATTGGGGTTTAACGCCATTATTAACAATTTCTCAGTCATATCACGGCGGCCAGTTCACCTACTCATGTGTTTCCTGGTTTTCTCACACCAGTACTCCACACAACAATATTCCCAAGTAACTGGCTGCTTTTCCACATAGACTTAACAAATTGGTGGAAGACGAATGACGCATGCCGCAATGACTTTTGTCAAACGTCGGAAAGAAAGTTGGCCGAGCCGGGATTCGAACTCACAACCCCTTGATTGACAGCCCGCGTCGTTACCGACTGAGCTACCTGGACTCGACCCGTCACATTGGTGTAGTAGTAAGAGCGTCTCCGGCCTGCTAACAGGATTCAATACCGGGTTTATTATGTATTGGCTGACCTTCTTGGCGCTCAGGGTTTGCGGTGTTAGCATTGCGATGGATACATCGGTGTCGGGATAGATACAACCGGTACAAGAAAGTAAATTACCCGGGATATACCGGTATGTGACTGAAATGCTGTCTAAACGGTGTACATCATTCTCACTATACGAGACATATTCCATAAAAATAACCTACGGGTATGTTTGACATATGGAGATAAAAAGACCTCTGGTGTGTAAATTATTCTCCTGGATGAGTAAATCGAGGGATTCATGCAAAGTTGTAGTTACAACCGTTTTGCATGAAACCGTCGAAGTGGCAAACATGGTAGTGTTACATACGCGCTGGCTGGCAATATTCGAAGGTCGGTTTTGTGATGGCGGCTCTGTCAGGATAATGTATAGTTTTGAATGAGGAATGTTCAGCACAAATACAAGCAATTACGTTAAACCATATACTTAACACGCTGCATACACGCACTGTACGAGCCAAAGTCTTGGTGTCCTTCATCATTAGTAGTTTGACTTTGTGATATTCCGCATCTGCAGTTTCACCTGTAGCTAACAAGTGCAGAACTTTTCCGCTTGAGTGTACTCATTGTCTTCTATATACTAATTAAGCAGCTACGAATTCGCGTGTGGGCTTAAATTACCATGGTTTCTTCTTGCAGACGCATTATCACGCATTCGCATCAGACGGCTTTAGAAATTAATTTTTGGAAAATGGAAATTGCTCATAATTAGTAAGATTATTAAGATACTCAATATGAAAAAAATGCAATGCAGTATTACTGAAAAAAGCCAAGACTTCATAAACATTTAAAGAGAGTAAACAATAATTGGTAAATGTCCTCGTATACATATTTGTATGACCGTCTAATCGTTTAAAATGCACGTAGTAAATGCAAAGCGCATAATTATATAAAAATGACGTCAAAGACGAAATCATGTTTATATAATATATATATAACGTGATATTGATGATGTTCATGTTAATTTAATGAATTCATTAACATATCTTTAGAGAAAAAGGTATTTAATGTATTAAAAAGTGCAAAACGAGATATATATTCCTGTCAGAACAAATGACTACTTTATCCACTCCGTCGGGAAATAGTCTACCATACACGATTCTTTGTGAGGTCGTTAGTTCTGTTATTGAAAAACATTGATATCATTGTGGCAAAAGCGGAACACCTTCTGCCAAAATGTTTTCAAAACACGTCTGCAAGTGGGAAAAGGGATACTGCAGGTGTTGTTTTTGTGAGATATTAACGCAAAGTCTACCGGAGTTAAAAGAAGACTAAGGTAGTTTCAGAAAAAGTCTGCAAATGCTCCATCCTTGGATAAAGACGGAACTATTTAAAAATGAATAAAACGCATTCCCGACACACAGGAACAAACTTGCCAAGTAGTAAAATGGCGTTATTTATTCCCCAATCCCTCTCTCTGTACTCCATGAAATTGTATAGTTTCACACCAATGTTGTGGTCTTGAACTACATAAAAACGCAATGGTAGGTACTTCGGTATTAACCCATTATTATGCTATTTGGGAATCAAAACTTTTGCGAGCAATGCTGATCGAGATGTGTGTGTGTGTACGTTTAGTCTTACCTATGTTTGCACCGTCCGCTCCTCTGTGCAGTTCCATGCCCGGTCGCGTTTACCAAATATTTCACTATCACTATCTATCACTGGTTTCCTTTCTTGCCGAGCCCCGGTAGCTCAGTCGGTAAACACGCGGGCTGTCAATCCAGGTGTTGTGAGTTCGAATCCCAGCTCGGCCAACATTCTGTCCGACTTTTGACAAAAGTCACTGAAACAATCGTCATTCGTCTTTCACAAATGGACAAATTACAGTCTATGTGGAAAAGCAGCCAGTTGCTTGGAAAGTAATGATGTGAGCAAAGCTAGGAGACATTTGAGTAGGTGAACTGGCCGGCGTGATATGACTAAACAATTGTTGAAAACGGCGTTAAGCCCCAATCAATCAAACAATCTAATCCTTCCTGTCGCTAAGGGTGCAGGGATGGTAAAACGACATATGCGCTGGTGTCAGGATCAACTTACCAACAATACCGGTACCCGGTTAAAGCCGGGATCTATCCGGAACACAACATCCTATTAAAACAAGCATGTAAGTCACAGTGTGGACTCTGCGTAAAGTATCGAACCGGATCCGCATTAGCATGCTGTACAGGCAAACCCGGATATACACTTTTCGCCTCCTGTGGATTCAGGAATCATTACTCGATACATCTATCCCCCTGAGCCGGAATGTGTCGGCCTGGATTAGCGCTGGCTGATCTGGGTCGATACATTACGCAGAGGCCATACTGTTAGTTTTCTCTCGGAACGGCTCATTTACTTTAAAATGATTGAATGTTCTAATTCAATATAAGGTAGTTTATATACGACGTCAGTTGGACTTCTGAATAGAAGCAAGATACAATAAGTACATGTGTATAGATGAATATAAATGTTGTATTGTATACAGCAGTCACCGAGCGATATATGATATTCAATGCTAGTTCTTGTTGTAAAACTGTGTATTGTTGATGCAAGGTTTGGTTTAATAACATGGATACCTGTATATTTGCTTCCTTACATTAGATATGAGGAATCCGCTGTGGTTGAGTGGTTAGTGTCGGGGATTTCGAAACCGGGTGCCCCGGGTTCAATCCCCAGTCACGGCACTACGGTCATGGTGGAGTGCCCTTGGGCAAGGCACATTTTCTAGCCTGGTACTGGTTTGTTTACCCAGGGATCATGAATAAGTGAACTGCCGCCTGATATAACTGAAATAATGTTGAAAGTGGCGTAAAACCCCAATAAATGAAAACATTAGATATGAACTGGCGTCGATATTAAAAAGGAAGAATACATTTTTGACTTAATTATAAATTTAAAAAAAATTGTCGTAAAAGAAAACAAACAGTAGAAATGGTCGAACACGTAATTGATTAAAGACCTGATCATTTGAACGGCAAACCATATCAAGAAACAGAAAACACATAATGAAATGCAATCGGAATCTATTTGCAAATCTTGAATTGCATTTAGAAAAACCACCACGTTAAGCACCATATTTGTTATCTTGTTGTCAAGTGGAAAAATGATCCTGAATTACCTAATTTAAATTGCAAATTTAAATGAGACCGTTAGTGTAGTAGTGAGAGAATCCGCCTTGGTTTGCCTGGAGATTGAGAGAAAATGGGTTCGATCCGACGACTTAAAGATGCTGAACTCCAGATTATAGATAGTATAGTCAGACTTTTAAAACTATTCAAAAGTTGTCTTGAAATATTGGAATCATATGAGATAGAATTAGAGAAAGATTTTCACTTTCCAGTACAACAAATATTACCTAAATATTGATTGTTTATGCTTCATTATTACTGGGTAGACATACCCAGTAAGCCAACCTTTGTACACATTCCTTGACTGTCAATTTACTGTTTTTCAACATTTTCCTGCAAAAATAGTTTTGAACTATTGATTAATAACTTTGTTGTCATTATTAAAAATATTTGCAGAAGTTTCAACATTTCAAAGTTTTGATCGCCATCTGGAGTTCAGCACCTTTAACGTAGGCTTTGCTACTTGGTCCTCGTTGTCGTCTGGATAATGATACGAGTAGAACTAGTAGACCAATAACTTAAGAACTGTTGAACTGTTGAAAACGGCGTAAATACCTTTAAATCAAACAACCAAAATCTATAAGAGTATAAAAGACAAGAGTAGATGAACATATCTATTTGCACAGCCTGCGTTCTGATTCGTACATCGCTTGTCGAGGTTACTTGGATAATGTTGTTAAAGACAGTGATACAGTGGTAGAGCGTCGACCTCCCGTTCTAAAGGTCCTGGGTTCGAATCTAGTGATGAGCGAGTTCTGCATTTGGAATTTGTCCACACAAACTGTCCTGATTAAGTCTCCAGAGAGCAGATTCCGAGCGTTACTAATATTAGTATGAATAACCTGCCCCTACCACTATGTTAATATTTGTAATATAGTACGCAGGAAACCAGACTATAATAATATAACCTGAAAGCTTGTTTCGCAATCGATGTAAAATAAATAAGTTTAAACTAAGACTGTGACTAATGAACAGTGCAACGCCATACCAAACCGAGAGAATGCACAGGTTTAATTAGGTTTACGCATCACGCGAAATGCCCTGTAAATTATTTCGCGGATTACAGATCAGTTTTCTAATCGAAAATCCAGGATCAGAAAATCTAATTATTAAACCGTTCATAGCTTCACTTCGTGAAGGGTTGACTGACGAGTTGAACTACTTTTGAGATGTTAAGAATACTATTATGTTAAGAATACTATGATGTTGAGAATACTATGATGTTAAGAATACTATGATGTTGAGAATACTATGATGTTAAGAATACTATTATGTTAAGAATACTATGATGTTGAGAATACTATGATGTTAAGAATACTATGATGTTAAGAACATATTTCTGACTGAAATCTTTTGGCACCAAACACCCTGCTGCTGAGACCCATTGTCGGAATCAAGTTATGGTTAACTCTTACCGCGCCGAATTATTTAAAGTAGACTCGTCCATATTCAAAATCGGGCGACTTCATTTCTCATGTTATAAGAGTATTGGACTATTTCGATCATTCAAAGGCAAACAATACTGATTTCAGGTGAGACAGCTCGTCACGAGCTGACTCACCTGAATCTGTATTGTGTGCAAAAACCTAAATATTGCCTTTGGCGGTGTAATTGTTAAATGGGCGTACTATCTCCCTTACCGAATGTTCTGATCAACAAAAACTTGGCAGGAGTTGATTATGTTTGCTAACTCTCCCACCTGGATTTAAATGTCTCGGAATCTGTGAACGTGACAGCTAGATACATTTGCAAACTACGTGTTCATTTGCTATGCACCGTTGCTGAATAACACCGTAGTTATGAAGGAATCCTCTCTGGCCGTGTGGTAAGCGTCGGAGATTTGGAATTAGGGCGTCCTTTGATCGATCCCCAGCCGCGGAGCTGTGGTCATGGTGGAGAGCTCTAGTCTAGTACTGGTTCAAATCCAGAGATCATGATTAGGTGATATAACTGAATAATGTTGAAAACGGCGTAAAACTACTGCGACACAACAACAAAACACAACGAGAAGCTTTATCCTGCTCTGTATGATTTTAATCAGCATTTGCGATCAAAGTAGGTCCAAATTACCTCGCCAATTCGTGAAGTATCTTTGTTTACTTTAATTGTTTATTTAACAAATTCAGCAGGAAAACGGTTATAAAGTATGTCAGTATGTTAGTAAGTATGTCAGTAAGTGTGTCAGTAAGTATGTCAGTAAGACCTAAGAACAGAGAGCTCGTCAGTCGAAATGATGTCTTGTTGCACAATCACTGAATAACGCATATCAGTGAAACTCATATGACTTCATTTCTAATTTGTCTATGCCTCTTGCAATGACGTTTGTGGTGCAATTGTGTGCTAGTTTTGGCTAGCCCAGACCGCCTCGGTTCTGTAATGTAAGAGCCTCCGTCCCGGGTGTGGGAGGTCACGGATTCGATCGATGGTCGGGCTAAACAAGATACTTAATAAATAGTTGTAATGGTTTCTCTCCTTGGCGCGCAGGGTTGCGGGGTTAGCATTACGACTGACGGGATAAATGTACCAGTAGTATTCGTAACTTACCCATGAAACCACGTGATATAAATAAAAAAAATGTTGAAAGCGGTGAAAAACCCCAAACAATCAATCAATCAGGCTTGCATGAGTTTAAACTGTTCGGGGTTAACATGTGTTAGCTTTCAACCAATCTGAGAACCTTAAACCCTTAACCACCTACAGACGTTTTCCCTCATACAGTCGATTTCTGTAGCAGGCAACTTTTGAAAGCATTGTGACAAACATAGAGACTGCTAATAATGAGCAATTCCTCCTTTTTCCAAAATCCTATCAAGCCTATTCAACAATTATACTTTCTGACGCCTCTGATGTAGACGAATTTTGAAAACATTATGACAAAAGGATAAATTCCTCATAATGAGCAATGTTTCTTTTTGTCACAATGTTTACAATTTAATTCGATAATCGTTCTTTTATTTGAAGAGAGTTCACATATATATTTGACTAGGTATTTTCAAAATAGTATGCCGTAAATTTATTGTATGTGGGAAAGGGTTAGAAAACACTTTACCAGTTTAGATCCATTTACATTTTAAAACAACACAGATCATTATGTATGCTTGACAGATGATAACAGAAACTCATATTGAAAAAAACCCAGAAGAGAAATAAAAACAAAACTCTTATCAAACAAAACAATCTAGCTTTAACTCCTCCACTGCCGAACTTCACAAAGTCGACTCTTCAATGTTGAAAATTGGACCACTCCAATTTTCGTCCAACAGGAAATTTCGCAAAAATTAAAAAATAATATAAGTGGCAAACAATGCAGATTTCAGGAGAGACAGCTCGTTACGAGGTGTCTCACCTGAATCTACATTGTTTGCGAAAGCCTTTGGCAGTGAAAGAGTTTGTTTGCATAACATTTTATAATATGCCTATCCTGCTGCACGTGACTTTAAACGTTTGTGTTTCCTGTAATGCACAGCTATCTATAACAGGTGCGAACAATACAGACTAAGATTGGCCTGTACATTAGCGAAGTCTAGCATTGGTCTTCAGTGTTAGCTTCTTAATGAGCGGTATTTAACAAGGAGTATATATATATAAATACGAGCCGGTCCAGGAGAAAAACGAACATTATGGACCCTGCGTAATATATTGACCTAGATCAGCCTGAAAAACGAACATTATAGACCCTGCGTAATGTATCGACCCAGATCAGCCCGCGCAATTCACGCAGGCTAATCCGGGCCGACACATTTCGTCTCAGTGGGATAGAGGTATAGAGCAATGATTCCTGAAACAGAAAATGCGCAGGAGGCGAAAAGTGTCTGTCCGGTATAGCCTGCGCGGCATGCTTAGGCTGATCCGGATCGATACTTTAAGCAGAGTCCACAATGTTGGTTTACTCTTGGAACGGCTTATATGTATAAACCTTTTCTAAAATCAAAGGAGATTATATCGGTTGCAGGAATTCAGCAGGGTAAGGGTTAAATTCACCTTTGAGACGGGTCGGTTATAAAATGTGAGAAGAGTAAAAACATTTTAACGCTTTCCCCACATACAATAAATCTGCAGCAGAGAGCTTAAAAAGAAACATATAGGCAAACATATTTAAAGAAATCTATTAATTGAAGTTTAATTTTTTGCAAAAGGAGGAATTGCTCTTTATATGAGCAGTCTCTTTTTTTGTCACAATGTTTTCAAAAATTGCCTGCTACAGAAATCGACTGTATGAGGGAAAACGTTAATCTGTACTCCAGGAGAAACCAACCATATTGAATTTCTGATACGTGTTAATTACGATCTGCACCGCCTTTTTATCTTATTATTCAACTGCATTCCTTTTGCAAAAAGTTTCGTGAAACCGTCTCAGTCTAATTGGCGAACGATGAAGAGCAAGATATAATCGTATTGATGAACAGGTTGATCTGCACCCACACTGATCGCAACAGTCAAATGGGCTTGGTTTCCTAAACCGTGAATAGTTCAGAAATTAGAAAAACAGGGCGCCTTTAATACAGAGTGAAAGGTAGATTATGTGTTTAATTGCATACAGGCGTTGAAAATCATTAGCACTTAAAACGTATTCAAGAGATTTGCCAGTTTCAAAATAAGCTTTCATTGTTCATGATTAAAAATATTCTAATATTGTATTTTAGAGACAATAACGGCGAATATCAATTATATTAACAAAACAGAGCACCCATTTTTCAAAACATGATCGGGGAAAAAAGATAAAAATTATTTCCTCTTTAACATAGACACCTAATGTTTTAGTTTTACATTGGGGGAAAAGGTAGAAGTTGGCACTTCTAAACTCTGTTTGTTCAGATAAGCCTGTATTTCTGCTCTGTCTTTTCCGAATCTTCACATATTGACATATACTATTAACAGGCTTTCGTAGTAATATGTGGACAGTGTTGATCTTGATCAGACTGCGCAAATGTCAGGCTGATCTGAATTCTCAATTCTTCAGAAAAAAACAATAAGAACCTTTCCTCATGGACGAGCTCATATAAGCCGTGTCCAGTGAAGAGAGGCCACGTGGTACCATTGGTCCGGCATCACATACACGCCGCAATGGTGTATGTACGTGAAACCTATCAAGATAAACATTCGCTATGTGTGTAAGACATTCGGATTAGAAACGTTTTCATGAGTCTACAACGTTCGCTTGCACAATACTTGTGTTGTGATGACTATAATGTGGGTTCGCACCGTTTTCAACATTATTTCAGTTATATCACGGTGACAGTTATCCTATTCATGATTCCTGGGTAAACAAACCAGTACAAGGTTAGGAAATATGCATTGCCCAGGGGCACTCCACCAACACCAACGCGACTTCGGATCGATCGCGGTACCGAACCCCCGACGCTTACCACTCCACCACGGCGGTTTACTGCTTGCACGAGAAAATGCTCTTTGCATTACATTGTGTATCCATTGATCATTCTCAATTGTTCTGACTTTCATTTTCTTCTTTAAATGTTTTCATTTTTTGGCAATGTATAGTCGTGAAGGTATGGCCTTGAATATCTTGGAACGGAATAGTGTCAAACTCGACTTACAGTTATTCTGGCCTCCTAGACACGTGAATCTTAAAGGTATGCTTCGTTTTATGCATGGACATAATATCGTCATTTTGTCCCTATATTATAGTTACCAAGCTTCACGATATTGGACAACGAGTTGTGTCGAATTCGACTTACAGTTACTCTGACCACCGAGACACATGGACTTAAAATGTCATGTAATACGGTAATTCTGAGGTAGAGCATTTGATCGTTATGTTCTGAATTCGATTCCCCAATATCTGGGCCAACATTTCGGATCTTCCGTCTCACTCGGCGTGAGTACAGCTTGGGGACCAAGACAGCAAATATTCAAGGTGATCAATATATAAGTTGTAAGCACTTGCGTCCAGACCGATGTTAAAGTATGTAAGATTAAACTTAACTTTAATATCGTACGAGGATAACAGTTAGACATACCAATACAATTCGGCGATATTTCGAGAATGTTGAAGTATGTAAGATTAAACTTAACTTTAATATCGTACCAGGATAACAGTTAGACATACCAATACAATTCGTCGATATGTCGGGAATGTTAAAATATGTAAGATTAAACTTAACATAAATATCGTACCAGGATAACAGTTAGACATACCAAAACAATTCGTCGATATGTCGGGAATGTTAAAGTATGTAAGATTAAACTTAACATAAATATCGTACCAGGATAACAGTTAGACATACCAAAACAATTCGTCGATATGTCGGGAATGTTAAAATATGTAAGATTAAACTTAAAATAAATATCGTACCAGGATAACAGTTAGACATACCAAAACAATTCGTCGATATGTCGGGAATGTTAAAATATGTAAGATTAAACTTAACATAAATATCGTACCAGGATAACAGTTAGACATACCAAAACAATTCGTCGATATGTCGGGAATGTTAAAATATGTAAGATTAAACTTAACATAAATATCGTACCAGGATAACAGTTAGACATACCAAAACAATTCGTCGATATGTCGGGAATGTTAAAATATGTAAGATTAAACTTAACATAAATATCGTACCAGGATAACAGTTAGACATACCAAAACAATTCGTCGATATGTCGGGAATGTTAAAATATGTAAGATTAAACTTAACATAAATATCGTACCAGGATAACAGTTAGACATACCAAAACAATTCGTCGATATGTCGGGAATGTTAAAATATGTAAGATTAAACTTAACATAAATATCGTACCAGGATAACAGTTAGACATACCAAAACAATTCGTCGATATGTCGGGAATGTTAAAATATGTAAGATTAAACTTAACATAAATATCGTACCAGGATAACAGTTAGACATACCAAAACAATTCGTCGATATGTCGGTAATGTTAAAATATGTAAGATTAAACTTAACATAAATATCGTACCAGGATAACAGTTAGACATACCAAAACAATTCGTTGATATGTCGGGAATGTTAAAATATGTAAGATTAAACTTAACATAAATATCGTACCAGGATAACAGTTAGACATACCAAAACAATTCGTCGATATGTCGGGAATGTTAAAATATGTAAGATTAAACTTAACATAAATATCGTACCAGGATAACAGTTAGACATACCAAAACAATTCGTCGATATGTCGGGAATGTTAAAATATGTAAGATTAAACTTAACATAAATATCGTACCAGGATAACAGTTAGACATACCAAAACAATTCGTCGATATGTCGGGAATGTTAAAATATGTAAGATTAAACTTAACATAAATATCGTACCAGGATAACAGTTAGATATACCAAAACAATTCGTCGATATGTCGGGAATTTTAAAATATGTAAGATTAAACTTAACATAAATATCGTACCAGGATAACAGTTAAACATACCAAAACAATTCGTCGATATGTCGGGAATGTTAAAATATGTAAGATTAAACTTAACATAAATATCGTACCAGGATAACAGTTAAACATACCAAAACAATTCGTCGATATGTCGGTAATGTTAAAATATGTAAGATTAAACTTAACATAAATATCGTACCAGGATAACAGTTAGACATACCAATACAATTCGTCGATATGTCGGGAATGTTAAAATATGTAAGATTAAACTTAACAGAAATATCGTACGAGGATAACAGTTAGACATACCAATACAATTCATCGATATGTCGGGAATGTTAAAATATGTAAGATTAAACTTAACATAAATATCGTACCAGGATAACAGTTAGACATACCAAAACAATTCGTCGATATGTCGAGAATGTTAAAATATGTAAGATTAAACTTAACATAAATATCGTACCAGGATAACAGTTAGACATACCAAAACAATTCGTCGATATGTCGGTAATGTTAAAATATGTAAGATTAAACTTAACATAAATATCGTACCAGGATAACAGTTAGACATACCAAAACAATTCGTCGATATGTCGGTAATGTTAAAATATGTAAGATTAAACTTAACATAAATATCGTACCAGGATAACAGTTAGACATACCAAAACAATTCGTCGATATGTCGGGAATGTTAAAATATGTAAGATTAAACTTAACATAAATATCGTACCAGGATAACAGTTAGACATACCAAAACAATTCGTCGATATGTCGGTAATGTTAAAATATGTAAGATTAAACTTAACATAAATATCGTACCAGGATAACAGTTAGACATACCAAAACAATTCGTCGATATGTCGGTAATGTTAAAATATGTAAGATTAAACTTAACATAAATATCGTACCAGGATAACAGTTAGACATACCAATACAATTCGTCGATATGTCGGGAATGTTAAAATATGTAAGATTAAACTTAACATAACTATCGTACCAGGATAACAGTTAGACATACCAAAACAATTCGTCGATATGTCGGTAATGTTAAAATATGTAAGATTAAACTTAACATAAATATCGTACCAGGATAACAGTTAGACATACCAAAACAATTCGTCGATATGTCGGTAATGTTAAAATATGTAAGATTAAACTTAACATAAATATCGTACCAGGATAACAGTTAGACATACCAAAACAATTCGTCGATATGTCGGTAATGTTAAAATATGTAAGATTAAACTTAACATAAATATCGTACCAGGATAACAGTTAGACATACCAAAACAATTCGTCGATATGTCGGGAATGTTAAAATATGTAAGATTAAACTTAACATAAATATCGTACCAGGATAACAGTTAGACATATCAAAACAATTCGTCGATATGTCGGTAATGTTAAAATATGTAAGATTAAACTTAACATAAATATCGTACCAGGATAACAGTTAGACATACCAAAACAATTCGTCGATATGTCGGTAATGTTAAAATATGTAAGATTAAACTTAACATAAATATCGTACCAGGATAACAGTTAGACATACCAAAAAATTCGTCGATATGTCGGGAATTTTAAAATATGTAAGATTAAACTTAACATAAATATCGTACCAGGATAACAGTTAGACATACCAAAACAATTCGTCGATATGTCGGGAATGTTAAAATATGTAAGATTAAACTTAACATAAATATCGTACCAGGATAACAGTTAGACATACCAAAACAATTCGTCGATATGTCGGGAATGTTAAAATATGTAAGATTAAACTTAACATAAATATCGTACCAGGATAACAGTTAGACATACCAAAACAATTCGTCGATATGTCGGGAATGTTAAAGTATGTAAGATTAAACTTAACATAAATATCGTACCAGGATAACAGTTAGACATACCAAAACAATTCGTCGGGAATATTAAAGGTGCCGAACTCCAGATGGCGATCAAACATTTGAAATGTTGAAACTTCTGCAAATATTGCTAATAGTGACAACAAAGTAATTAAGATATTAATAGTTCAAAACTATTTTGGCAAAAAATAGAAGGGCAGTAAATTGAAACTGTTGAAAATGTACAAAATCTGGCTTACTGGGTATATCTAAATGAAGCATACACGATAAACATATGTTATTGTACTGGGAAGTGAAATTATTACTCCAATTTTATCCCAGACTTATTATTCTAACAGTTTAAACATTTAACTAAACTATCAATACTATGGCATTCAGGTCCTTTAAGTAGATAATAACAAAGCTGATAGAAGTGAAGAGTGACTCGTAATACAAAGCTATGCAATAATTGATGTTTTTAAGCGTTTTGGAGCCAGAATATATATATTTCTAGACACAAGTAATCGTACGTAAAGTATCTTTTTTTAACCATACCTTTACTTAACGAGTACAAAAGTATAGGTTTAAGTATCATAGTATTGATTGGAAAGAAAAGATAAGAAACAATGCGTGGTTGGGAAATAGTGTTAATATTATAATGGTGTTGTAATTATTATTTTCGTTTTTGTTTCTTTCTGTTTCTGCTTATTATTGTCGTCAATATCAAACTTATTGTCTAAGTTGTAGGTTGCTTTGTGCCTGTTTCTGATTATTATTGTCGTCAATATCAAACTTATTGTCTAAGTTGTAGGTTGCTTTGTGCCTGTTTTATTAGTGTCGTCAATATCAAACTTATTGTCTTAGTTGAAGGTTGCTTTGTGCCTGTTTTATTATTGCCGTCAATATCAAACCTATTGTCTTAGCTGTAGGTTGATTTGTGCCTGTTTTATTATTGTTGTCAATATCAAACTTATTGTCTTAGCTGTAGGTTACTTTGTGCCTGTTTCATTACTGTCGTCAATATCTTCCTTGTTGTCGTTGTTGTAGGTTGCTTTGTGCCTGTTTTAGTATTGCCGTCAATATCAAACTTATTGTCTTAGCTGTAGGTTGCTTTGTGCCTGTTTTATTATTGTCGTCAATATCAAACTTATTGTCTTAGTTGTAGATTGCTTTGTGCCTGCTTTATTATTGTCGTCAATATCAAACGTATTGTCTTATTTGTAGATTGCTTTGTGCCTGTTTCTGATTATTATTGTCTTAGTTGTAGGTTGATTTGTGCCTGTTTTATTATTGTTGTCAATATCAAAGTTATTGTCTTAGCTGTAGGTTACTTTGTGCCTGTTTTATTACTGTCTTCAATATCTAGCTTGTTGTCGTTGTTGTAGGTTGCTTTGTGCCTGTTTTATTATTGCCGTCAATATCAAACTTATTGTCTTAGCTGTAGGTTGCTTTGTGCCTGTTTTATCATTGTCGTCAATATCAAACTTATTGTCTTAGTTGTAGATTGCTTTGTGCCTGCTTTATTATTGTCGTCAATATCAAACGTATTGTCTTAGTTGTAGATTGCTTTGTGCCTGTTTCTGATTATTATTGTCTTAGTTGTAGGTTGCTTTGTGCCTGTTTCTGATTATTATTATCGTCAATATCAAACGTATTGTCTTAGTTGTAGGTTGCATTGTGCCTGTTTTTGATTATTATTATCGTCAATATCAAACGTATTGTCTTAGTTGTAGGTTGCATTGTGCCTGTTTCTGATTATTATTATCGTCAATATCAAACGTATTGTCTTAGTTGTAGGTTGCTTTGTGCTTGTTTTATTATTATCGTCAATATCAAACGTATTGTCTTAGTTGTAGATTTATCTGACTGGTCCGGGCCGACACATTCCGTCTCAGTGGGGGATAGAGGTATAGAGTAATGATTACTGAAACAGAAAATCCACAGGAGGCGAAAAGTGTCCATCCGTGTAAGCCTGCGCGGCATGCTTAGGCTGATCCGGATCGATACTTTACGCAGAGTCCAAGTAAACCATGCAGATTCAGGTGAGACAGCTCGTCACAAGCTGTCTCTCCTTGAATATGCATTGTTTGATACTTAGACATTTCATTTTACAAATTTCCTGTCGACTTTGTGAAAATCGGCAGTGAAAGTGTATCCGGATCGTCAAAGGTTAACTTTATCAAGAAAACTGTTACCAGATAGTAATCAGTTTTCCTTAAGAGGGAAGATAAAGATCGAATTCACCCGTACGCCTTGATAGACTGTTTTGTGACAGTTTTCCCCAATGGCCAAAACATTTATTACACGAAATGTCAATTGTCGTTGCATAATTTAACCGACATTTCTTCGCCATACAGATATTTGTTATCAAGTTCCGCTGGAAGATCAAAGTAATACATCTATAATGAGTGGTAATATTTATTTGGGCGTCTTCGACAAGGGAGCGGTGTGCTAGAAATAAACAACCATAACGAAGATGAGACCAGTGAGAAACCGGAACAAGCTGTACAATTGAAACATGGATGCTATATCATTTGAGCATTGGTCCAGTAATACGAACCTCAGTGCCTGTGTAATTGGTGTAGATAAAGATCTGACTGCGATTCCATGCCATCTTATACAAATGCACGATGTCGTCCGGCATCTCGTGTTAGCATACAATGGAAAATACTGCAGTTGATCCTATGTAAATAAACAATGAGCATTCTGTAGTTAAACACCTGTTAGCATACCGTGAAAATACTGCAGTTGATCCTATGTAAATAAACAATGAGCATTCTGTAATTAAACACATGTAAGCACACAGTGAAAATGCTTCAATTGATCCAATGATGAAAAATTGATCAGAAGAAGCCCACATTTATGATAAACTCTTTTGTGTTCACCTGTTCTGATCTTTGCGATGTAGATATCAATTGCGATCAATGCTGGATAATGATTGATACCAAAATATGCCGTGAGAACTTTGAAAGACGATAAATCGCTGAATTGTTGGCTCTTCGATTGCTGATATGTTTTCACTAGGTATCAACGAGGCAACGCCGATAGCCGAGCCCTGGTAGCTCAGTCGGTAGCGACGCGGGTTGTCAATCCAGGGTTTGTGAGTTCGAATCCCAGCTCGGCCAACATTCTTCCTGACGTTTGACAAAAGTCACTGTGACCTGCGTCATTCGTCTTTCACCAATGGGCTGTCTATGTGGAAAAGTAGCCAGTTACCTGGAAAGTATGTTGTGTGGTGTACTGATGTGGGAAAACCAGAAACCAGGAAACGCATGAGTAGGTGAACTGGTCGCCGTAAATTGTTGAAAACGGCGGTAAACCCCAATCAATCAACAGCAACGCCGATAAAGATCGCGGCAAAGCAGAAATTAATCGGCGTTGAAAGCACCATCGTTTTGCGACGTCTATGAGACCTCTAGGATGCCTCCCGATTACATGTAGCATGTTACATCGGTCGCGATGTAATCGTTCGTGCATATACGGAAAACAAAGTTGTCCCAGTTATTACCGAAGGACATGTTTTACATGCCGCAGTGTTACACTGGGGGTCATGAATATTGGATTCAACTGTAAGATTTAGTTAACAGTTAATTAGTCTACCTGGATAATAAACAATCGACTGGGACACCTCAACCAATTACCTTATTTGTTAATTTTAGAGATGACTGATTTTAAAATGTGTGAGTGATTACTTGTTACACCTGAAAACCCCACGGTTCAGTTCAACCTTTAATAAAGAGTTTAGTAACAGATAAAGAGAGAAGAATGTCTCGTTTCGAGCACTTAATTGTTTCCTCTCATTTCTTTTTCTAAATACGGCATTTGTTGCGTTTTAAATGTCGTCTGACTCGGGTAAAGGTTAGAACTTAAATATTTCAGCACAGAAAGTCGAGTACATAAGAAGTGCTGTGGGTAATTACTCCTTAGATAATGGTATATTTTACCGTATACAGGCGATATTAGACTCTGTTCGGTAAGTCAACGTTCTTAGCCGAGGGGTTTCGATTGATTAGCTAGCATTTATATAGGATTACCTTTAACGTGCATCACGTATACCGAATTCATTCAGTGTCGATATATTAGGTAACTCCATGTACGTAGCCATTTCAGAGGTTTAATTTGAGTTTACGAGTGTTCTCACTGGTCCGATTCTGGTCCCGGTATCTCCCGGCGAAATATAGGCGGTATACCGGAATGATCCGGGACGTTTTCAAATCAATTGCTTTCTCATATTCCCGTCGTTTCCCGGAGTGCCCGCCGGTTTAGAAGCCGTATGTCTCGGTTTGATCCCAGATTACCACGGTAAGTTCCCGGTTTGGCACGGTTCATTAACGGTGTCGGGCCGGCATGTCCATCCCGGAATATCCCGGTGTGACCCAGGTCGTGTCCCGATGGCAGCCGGACGAACCCGGTATAGTGGCACCCCGGTGGCCCCGTTGTGCTATCGTGCATGGAGAACCACGGACTATCACGGTAAAGTAACGGTGCAGACCCGGCCATGTTCAGGCGTATACCGGCATTGTGCCGGACTTTCCCGGATCATGCCGGTTCTGGATATTTCTCCCGGTGTCTCCCGGTTGTATTAATATTTTAAAACATCCGTGACGGTCCACCTGATCGGGCCGGAACAACATAGTTCATTACGGACTACCCGTACTTTTACGTTGCTGCGCCAATCCGGGATAGTGAGAATGATGGTTTATAAGGAAACTAAAAAAATTACATTTCGTTAAAAAATTACATTTCGTTGAAATATATTCTATAGAAAATGAAAAACAAATAGTATATTAAATCGTCTAGTATACAATTAATTTAAGAAGCGTTCTTTACATCAAAACATATGCTGATAGTGTTATAATTGAAATAAAGATACGTTGAGAATTTGTGCCAAAACCTGCTATTACATTTTACAAAAACGACAAACATTATAAGCTAAATATCGTCTTTTTAAATTAATATAAGCTATTTATCGCAACCTGCAGGTTGTCGGGTGTATAATAAACGGGATTTTAATTAGTCCGATAATTTTAGAATTTATTTATTACGCCGATCATTTTAGAACCTGTGACTACTTTTTACCTTTATGTATATCATAATATGTAATAATATTACGTCATTGAAATATGATATAACGTAATAGACATGTAGTAATTATGATGTCATGTAATGTGAAAATGCAAAATGTAACGTCGTTCATATGTTAAATCGTGTTTAATGTGTGAAATGTTTTATATCCTGATTTTAATAATTTCAATTTGTATGAATTTTTTTAACCTAAAATATATAATAGGTATACACTTTAAGGAAATCATGATGCAATAGCAATACGCTGATTTGTAATGTTGATCCCCGTGCGTGTAGAAGCTCGGTATCATATTTTTCGGCGCCTCGTAGTACAATACAAGACCACGTATCGCTACTCATGATTCCCTTTCTATTTACATGTTATAATTCATCTGTAATAACATTGTTTTCTATTTTCGTTTTGATCTAATAGCCCTGTCACATTATTGCGTATGAGAGAAACGTATTAGTTGCGTATGAAAATGTTCATGCTCAAAAAAAGCCCTTGATAATACAGAATAGTTTGTATGCTTACCGTATTGAACCTATGAGTAGCGTATAAGTAGCGTATCGCCAGCGTATGTACATCGTAGTCTGCGTATGGCTAGCGAATGAGTAGCGTATGAACTGCGCATGTCCAGCGTACCGCTATTACGTGACAAAGTGCCCATATAAGGTGCGGAATGTCCTCATTGCAGCATTATTGCAGAAGAACTGTGCTCCTATATATATATTTTATCAAAACGCTGGCAATACGCAGGGGATACGCTTGCCATACGCCAATCATACGCTAGTTGTACGTTATTCTTACGTTACTTAATCGTTGTTAATATGTCTATATACGTTGCAGATACGTCAGACATACGTTAGCAGTACTTGTACGTTACTCATGCGCCACCAATAAGCTAGCTGTACAGTACACCTTCATGCCAGCGTATGACCAGCGTACTCGACCTATGAGTAACGCACCGCTTGCGTAACTCGAGCGTTTTCAGCGTATGCCTTGCGTCCGCTTTGCGTATTAACCATACGTCCGAATACACATACTTTTTTAGGCTTGCTTAACAAATAATTCTGCCTCGCCGTATGCCAGGGTATGCCAGCGTATGCGACCGTGCCTGAAACGTATAAAACCTATACCTACCGTACCTCTAGCGTATGTCAGCGTATACCAGCGTATGCGACCGTGCCTGAAACGTATAACATCCTATGCCTACCGTACCTCTAGCGTATGTCAGCGTATACCAGCGTATGCGACCGTGCCAGAAACGTATAAAACCTATGCCTAACGTACCCCTAGCGTATGTCAACGTATACCAGCGTTTGAGTTATATTTCATATACGCATACGCTAATACGATACCCAATTAGTGTGACAGGGCCATAAAACTTACCAGGATAGCTGGTAATCTACCAAGAAAACTCCGTGATATAACTGAAATCATGTTTAAAGCGGCGTAAAACACCATTATAAAACTTATAACTCCGTTCCGGCATGGACTTTCATATTCCACGTGACATATTTTTGTTCTGTAAATGTTATACTGTATATAATGGTCATGTTTAGATCTAAATTATCGTTTCCCAATCATCAGAGTAAATGTTTCAACACATTTCGGTACATACACAACATTTTATGTTTAAGTTACAAGGGTGTGTTCACCGTTTAGATACAGATACTCTTATCTTGTCCGCCAGTTATTTATTGAATGGCAATCTTTCAATGTCATATCTGTGTTGCTGATTTGCTTCAAATCGAACTGCTGCACAGTGTTTACCATTGATGTTATAGCCGAACATAAACAAAGATTGTAACTACTTTGTTTACGTCATTGTATCTCCTTTAGAGGACACTTGGGTTAATTACACCATTCATGGGAATTAATTAACTGTTTTAATTAGCATTGTGTATGCCGAGATCTGTACACCCGATAGTGTATCTGTTAGTTTACCCCTTCTCAAGGCGACATCACAGCAGAAGAATGAGGGTTAGGTAGGTGACGTTTTAAGACATATCATATCAGCTTATAACAGAACAGAACAGAACAATATTTATTTCTTTTGACTTGTACATGGTACGTCGTCATACAATCAGACAATCAAAATATACAATACATCACGTGAAAACATAAAGCGAACGGAAAATAATAATAAGAAAACAGGGGGGTGTGTTCTACAAGGTTGTGAGGACAAACAAAACACAAGAACATCATAAAACGAACATTCACCTCGATACGCATTTATTAACGGGTCCTTGTTTCTGTCATTCCATAACCTCATAATATTTCAACCCTTTCAACGATTCCATTATGTGGGGAGGATGTTTTTTCGGTAATAACTTGGCCGAGTCCAAAGTGAAGCATATAGTCAGTATAGCTACCATATTATAAGGTAAGGTTTGATTGATTGGGGTTTAACGCCGTTTTTTAACAATTTCTCAGTCATATCACGGCGGCCTACTCATGTGTTTCCTGGTTTTCTCACACCAGTACTCCACACTACAATCTTCCCAAGCAACTGGCTGCCTTGCCACATAGACTTAGCCCATTGGTGGAAAACGAATGACGCATGTCGCAATGACTTTTGTCAAAACATCAGAAAGAAAGTTGGCCAGAGCCGGATTCGAATTCACAACCCCTGATTGACAACCGCGTCGTTACCGACTGAGCTACCGGGGACTCGACTATAACGTAAGGAAACGTCAGACACAACACACAATAGAAGTTCAGTTTAGCTCTCCCATATGCTGACGCGATTTACGTATCTGCAGCTGACTATAAATGAAAAACCTTGTGACAAAAGGAGAAATTGCTCATAATGAGCAATTTCTCCGTTTGCCACAATGTTTTCAATTTATATTCAATAGTTACAGTTTCATTTCATTTACATAGATGTTGTCATAATTTTGCATATTTTTTTTTTTTAAAACTTGTCTGCTGCGGATTTGTTGATTGTGGGAAAGGAGCTATCCCTTTCCCCACGAAGGTTTCAGAAGAATAAACGTGTCGTGAAACTTTAACCCCCTTTCCCTCATATAGACGCTTTCTGACGCTTCTGCAGCAGACGGCTTTTTGAAAACATAGTGAC